>ML789281.1:0-54739 GCA_009831015.1 Picea engelmannii
GGTAGGGATAAATACAACATGATCAATCAATGCTAGCAACCAATAAACTAATCAAGGAAAGGTACAATAACTCTCTCTAAAGAGAAACCTAAAGAACTTCCACCTCCAAAAAACAACTCTACATGATCCTCTTTAGAATATTGAAGTAGCTCATGCATCACACTCTAAAACATCTTCTGCATTCAATGACAAAGAATGATAGCATGTGCATTAATAATTAGAATAGGAACTCAAGTCCCCTCAAACATTGTCAACAAACAATCTGCATGCTATCTAACAAAACTCAAGTTGATCATGTTAGATTTTTAGGGAAAAATAGAAGCAACTATATCTTTTCAAAAATTGAACTCTACTGTAGATATAGATCAACACTTAAAACAAAATCTGAAGTATATTAAAAATAAAAAGTATAGAATTGAACGTGATAAAGAAAAAAAATCTTTTGACTAAAGCTGATCATGAACAAAAGAGAAAATTACTGAATGTAAATTAGATGCAGATTTCAAACATGAGTAAAACAATTAAAGATGTACCTGATGTTTAGTTGTTTTCCTCTTTAATATGCTCAAAAATTTATGTTTAAAGATCACGAATCAAAACCCCAAGGGTTTGATCTCAATCATGATCTTAAGTGAATTGTTTGCCAAGGAGGACTCAAGGATAAAACCCCAAAAACAAGATCATAGGATCAAACCAAAAACTTTCCATCTTGTATTGTAGTGCTACAATCAATTAGGGCTTATCAAACCCTACAACAAAATCTGGTAAGTAGAGTAGAAAGCAAGAGACAATAATAGAATACACCAGTAGCAACATAGGAGATATAAAGGGACGCCTATGAGTCAACGACAACCTTAAGGCACCCAACGACAACTTGGAATGAAACAAAGAGGAGGCTGCAACACCCAACTACAACAAAGAGAGGCAATGACACTCTGCAATAACAAGGAGAGGGAAGCATTCACCCTGTAACAACAGAAGGGAGGATCTGCGACACCCTAACCTAGCAAGCACACCATAAATGAAGCTCCTAGCCAGCAAGATAATAAATTCCAAGGAGATCGTACCTTAGAACTATAAGAGAGATTCCACCAAGGAGACCGTACCAAAACAAAGAGACTAAACTAAGGTAGCCGCAACAGAAATCAGACTAAGGGATGAGAGTGAGGAGTGAAAGATGATGTGAAACAAAGAGAGAGAGGGGTGAGGGTTCTTTTATAGTTTAGGAAAATGGGTTAGGGTTAGGTTTATAAAAAATCTAGTAATTAAAAAAAATAAAAAAAATATTTTAATTAATAAAAAATATTAATTAAAAAGTCAAATAAGTCAAAGTGACTTAAATAATCCCAACACCAAATCAAACAAGAAGGGGAATGAAACCAAGCAAGTGGATATTACAAGAGAAAGTCAAGGGGGTCCTCTTCAATGGAAAACATGCCCACATAAGTCTCACGGTAGCTTATAAACTTTTATCATCGCTCCGTAAGAGGAAACATCAATGATGTGGTCATGTTCACCTTCGTAGCTACTCTTAGGTCTCATGGACCATCCCGTGAGAGAGGAATAATATCACACATCATCACATCTTGGTACTCAACCAAGACCCACCTGGTCCTAGACCAGGTTACCCCAAAACACATATGGGGGCCCTAGAACACATCTAGGGTCTTATCCACCAAGATACAAGACCAAGGATCAACCCAAGTGTGAAATAATGATTCCCTAGAACACATCTAGGGACTTACATCATCAACCACCAAGGAACACATCCAAGGATAAATCCAAGCACCAAGCAAATATTCCCTGGAACACATCCAGGGGCCCTAGAACACATCTAAGGACTTACTGCTTGGCCATTGACCAATAACCCTAGTTGTATACTAGGGGCCCTCACTAGGGTCTTTTTCCATGGTTCTAACTGCTTGGTCCCAAACCAAGAAACCCCAGGAGTGCACTAGGGGCCCTAGATCTCAGCTAGGGTCTTATGCCATCCTCTCGGAGAATGGCTCTTGCATCTGCACTAATTTCAACACTCCCTCTCAACAAGAGAGGCATTCTCAACAACACCAAGCTTGTCTCAAAAGTACACAAACTTTGTCAAGGACAGAGGCTTGGTCAAAATATTTGTGGTTTGTTCCATTTTCGTAACATACTAAATACTCATAATGTTCTTCTGCACAATGTCCCAAACATAATGATATCTCATCTCAACGTGTTTCAATTTTTCATGAAACATCGGATTCTCGAAGAGGTTTATACAACTTTGGTTATCACAATGGATTATTGTGGGTTCCAACTCAACACTGAACAAATCTAAGAGTATCTTTCTGAGCCACACTACTTCTCTACTAGCAGCAGTTGCAACAATGTATTCTTTCTTTGCAATGCTATGGGATATGGAGCCCTATTTTCTGCTGGACCAAGAGATCATAATTGAACCCAAAATGAAACAATATCTGAAAGTACTCTTCCAGTCCACTGTACTGTCCATCTAATCTGAATTTGTAAAACCTTGAAGAATTACCCCTCCACTGGAAGTATATCTGAGCCCATAGGCTATAGTTTCCCCGACATATCTGAGAACATGTTTAACAACAACCATATGATTATGTTTTGGTTCACACATGAACTGAGTGAGGGAATTCATTGCATAACAAATGTCTGGTCTGGTATGTACTAGATACATTAAGGACCCAATGATATGATGATATACAGTGGGGTTTTCTAGATCTGAACTTGTGGCTTGATCATGTTAGAAATCATAGGTGTGAACATGGAATTACAGTCCATCATGCCAAATATGCGAAGCACATCAACTGCATACTTTCTTTTTGAGAGAAAGATCTCACCTAGTTTCTACCACACCTCTAAGACAAGAAAGTAATGCATAAGACCCAAGTCTTTCATTTCAAATTATGCTGATAACTCCCTCTTAGTCTGAGATATAAGATGTTCGTCTCCTGTAAGGAACAAATCATCCACATATAAAACCAAGATAACAAGATGATTCTGCACAATCTTTATATAAATATTAGGATCTACTATATTCTTGGAGAATCCAAGACTCTATGGATAATGGTCAATTCTTCCATACTAAGCTATCAGAGCTTGTTTCAATCCATACAAGGATTTCTTGAATTTGCAGACATGGGATTATTTCCCATGGATCACGAAACCCTCAAGTTGCTCGATATAAAACTTTTGATCAACTTCACCATTAAGAAAGGAAGTCTTAACATCCATTTGGTGAAGTTTCCAATAAAAAATTGAAGCAAGAGAGATAATAATTCTGATAGAAGTATACCTGGAAACAAGAGAAAATATCTTGTCATAGTCAATTCCTTCTTTATGAGAGAATCCATGAGCCACAAATCTAGCTTTGAATTTTTCAACACTGCCATATGCTGCATGCTTTATTTTGTAAATCCATTTAGAGGTTACCACTGATTTTGCATGAGGTCTTGGGACCACTTCCCATACATCATTCTTTAATATTGACTCATACTCTTCTATTATGGCATCCTTCCACACTTTATGTTTTGAGGTCTCTTCAAAGGTGGAAGGTTCTGAGTCAATCACTAGATTCAACTGTGCTATTAGGACAGAGTACTTATCTAGTTTCTTCCTTTCTTTGAAGGTACCTTTAGGTGCTACATGTTTTTATGTTTCCTTTAGAATTTCTCGGCACCAATATGGATTTCTTTTAACTAGAGGTTTCTCTAAGGGAAACTCAACATAATCCCTTATGGCATCCACTGAAGGCTCTATGGTCTCCTCCCTCTACTCATCTAGTAGTGGTGTATCTAAAGGTTCTAGAGATGGAGTTTCCTACTCCTCTGTATCACATGGAAGTTCTTTGGAATGACGAAAGGGTGATTCCTCATGAAAATTTACGTCTCTTTTGACCTCAATGAAAATTTTCCCTGATACATAAATTTTGTATGCTTTTGAGGTTTCACTATATTCCAAAAAGGTTCCTTTCTTTCCGGAGGGCTCTAACTTAGTCCTCTTTTCTTTAGGTATATGAATGTAGACTAGACTACTAAAGATTCTCAAATGGTCAACTGAAGGATTCTTACCAGTGAAGACTTCTTCTGGATTTTTCTCTTCTAGGTATTTATGAGGACACATGTTATGAATATGGATTGCAATGCTTGCAGCTTCGTCCCAAAGAGATAAATGTAGATTTTGATCATACATCATGGCTTTGGATGCTTCATAGATCATTATATTCTTTCTTTTTGCAACCCCATTCTGTTGGGGATTATAAGGCACAATCAACTCCCTCTTAATCCTTGAAGCCCGACAAAGATCATCGTACTTGTGGGAGTCAAATTATTTTCCATTGTCTATTATGAAAACATGGATGTGTCTACCTGTCTGATTCTCAACAAGATGCTTAAAATCCTGAAATTTGCTGAAAGATTCATCTTTAGTCTTCAAAAAATAAATCCAAGTTTTACGAGAGAAATCATCAATAAAAATGATATAATAAAGACAACCATTCATAGATGGAGCAGTCATAGGTCCACAAAGATTAGATTGAATAAGATATAAAATTCCATTAGTTTTTCTATTACTGCGAGGGTTAGATTTCTTTGTATTCTTACTGAGAGCACAACCTCTACAAACACTATCATGCTCAAATGAAAAAACTGGCATACATGTTACCATATTTTACAAACCCGGGAGTGCGTTGTAGTTAATATGTCCAAGCCTTATGTGCCATAACTTGCAGGGGTTTATCATCTTGTGAGCTAATGCTTGAACAACTTGACTAGTGATTTTGTAAATTCTACTCTCTTGAGTTTCGATAGTCATGGATGAGCTCAAACTCCCATTTGAGGGCCACATGAGAGCCTTCCCTTTTGGAGAAAGCTACTAAGTACCCTTTTCTTTCTAACACTCCAACTGAGATGAGTTTTTTCTTTAATCCAGGAACATAAATTATTTCATTGATATGAAATGCATTACCTATCTGAAGTTGAAAGGATGTTGATCCAAACCCTTTGATTTCATAGGTTCGATCATCATCCAATTCTACCTTCACATTAAAATTCTTATCCCGATAGTTTACAAGATTCTGTTTGAAGCCTGTGATGTGTTTGGAGGCCCCATTTTCCACTAACCAAACATCCTTTGACTTGGCTATAGTGCCAGAGAGGGCCGAGATAAGATAGAATTCTCGACGTTGTTCTTGCTCTTTAGTGGCTTCCCTCCTTCTTCTTCTTTGAAGTTCTTCTTCCTCAGTTGAAACTAAAGCATGAAACCTACCTCTTTGCTTCTGCTATGAAGGAGGGTTCCTGCAGTCTTTTTCGTAATGACCTGGCCTTTTACAGTTAAAGCGTATTATTTTAGATAAATGTCAGTGAAAGTGAGATTGCTTACCTTGGGGTTTCTTACCTTTTCCTTTGTGCTGAGGAAACTTATTCCATCTCTTGGCTTTGACTGAAAGAGCATTGTCTCTTACTGTTGAGGGCTCATTTTTGCTTTTGATTCTACCCTCTTATTCTAAGAAATCATGCCATAATCTCTCGAAGTTAGGTTGAACTTCTCTTCCATTGACCGAAGAGTTAAAAGTATCCCATGAGTCAAGGAGGCCATCAACTGCAGTTTGTACAAGGTCATCATCATCCACTACAATTATAATTGTTGTAAGATGAACTCTGGTTTTAGCAATCTTGGAAAAGAAGGCAGAGATAGGTTCGTCCTTCCCCATATTTAATGTACATAGTTGTTTCTTCAATATCCTATTTTGAGTTGGATCCTTCTTTTCATATAGGTTTGCTAGGGCATCAAAGCATTCCTTGGTTATCCTTAGATGACCAATGAGGGGCATCATGTTATCCTCAATTGAATCAAATATGATTCTTTTAGCTTTGTTCTGCCTCTTTTTATATGCTTCCCTACCTGTATTTGAAGTGGTTTCTTCTATCACCATGGTAACCAACTCATCAAAATCACCCTCTTCTAGTATGTTAAACACCCTAGCCTTCCAAACATTGAATTTGGATGCCCCTTCAAGCCTATCTTATGCTTTGACTGAAGATGAAGCCATGCTGATTTGAAGATAAAAATCCTTATTGTTGATCTGTGAAACAAACCCTAAAACAAGGATTTATGCAGGCTCAGAATTTTGCCACTATTGAGCTCTTTTCACACCCTATGCTCTGATTCCATGTTATATTTTTAGGGAAAAATAGAAACAATGGTATCTATTCAAAAATTGAACTCTACTGTAGATATAAATCATCACTTAAAATAAAATCTTAAGTAGATTAAACATATAAAGTATAGATCTGAACATGCTAAAGAAAAACAATCTTTTGACTAAAGTTGATCATGAACATAAGAGAAAATTATTGAATGTAAATTAGATGCAGATTTCAAACATGAGTAAAACGAGATCTGAACTTTACCTTAGTAAAACAATTAAAAATGTACCTGATGTTTAGTTGTTGTCCTCTTTAATATGCTTAGAATTGTTTTTTTTAAATATCATGGATCAAAACCCCAAGGGTTTGATCTCAATCATGATATTAAGTGAACTATTTGCTAAGAAGGACTCAAGGATAAAACCCCCAAAACAAGATCATATGATCAAACCAAAAACTTTCCATCCTGTATTGTAGTGTTACAGTCAATTAGGGCTTGTCAAAGCCTACAAAATAATATAGTAAGTAGAGGTAGCAAGAAGGAGACAATAATAGAAGACACCACCAACAACATAGGATATATCAAGGGCTTCCTATGAGGTAGCGGTAGCCTTAAGGAACCCAACAAAATCTTGGAATGAAACAAAGAGGAGGCTGCAACACCCAACTACAACAAAGAGAGGCATCGACACTCTGTAATAACAAGGAGAGGGTACCAGTCACCCTATAATAGAAGAAGGGAGGATCCAAGACACCCTAACCCAACAAGCACACTAGAAATGAAGCTCCCAAATAGCAAGATAATAAATTCCAAGGAGGTTGTACCTTAGAATTGTAAGAGAGATTCCACCAAGGAGACCGTACCAAAACAAAGAGACCAAATTGAGGTAGCCACAACAAAAATCAGACTAAGGGATGAGAGTGAGGAGTGAAAGATGATGTGAAAAAAAGAGAGAGGGGTGAGGATTACTTTATAGTTTAGGAAAATGGGTAGGGTTAGGTTTATAAAAAAAAAAAAAATTAAAAAAAATGAAAAATAATATTTTTTTTAATAAAAAAATATTAATTAAAAATTCAAATAAGTCAAAATGACTTATAAAATCCCAACACCACATCAAACAAGAAGGGGAACGAAACCAAGCAAGTGGATACTACAAGACAAAGTCAAGGGGGTCATCTTCAATGGAAAACATGTCCACATAAGTCTCATGATAGCTTATAAACTTTTATCATCAATACATAAGAGAAAACATCAATGATGTGGTCATGTCCATCTTCGTAGCTGCTCCTAGGTCTCATGGACCATCCCAGGAGAGAGGAAGAATATCACACATCATCACATCTTGGTACTCAACCAAGACCCACCTGTTCCTAGACCAGGTTACCCTAGAACACATATGGGGGGCCTATAACACATCTAGGGTCTTATCCACCAAGGTACAAGACCAAGGATCAACCCAAGCGTTAAGATAGGATTCACTAGAACACATCCAGGGGCTCTAGAACACATCTAGGGATTTAGATCATCAACCACCAAGGAACACATCCAAGGATCAATCCAAGCACCAGGAAAGGATTCCCCGGAACACATCAAGGGGCCCTAGAACACATCTAGGGATTTATTGATTGGTCCTTGACCAAGAACCCCAACAATATACTGGGGTCCGTCACTAGTGTCTTTTTCCATGGCTCTAACTTCTTGGTTGCAAACCAAGAAACCCTAGGAGTGCAATGGGGGGCCTAGATCTCAGCTAGGGTCTTATGCCATCCTCTTAGAGAATGGCTCTTGCAACTTCACTAATTTCAACAGATCAACATGCTAGTTAACAATTCACCACACAAGGTGCTTGAGTTAAATCATAATATGATCTCAACAAGTTGTGATCACACATCCTAACATTAAACATCAAGCAAGTCCATAAATATCAATATAGTCATAAATTTGGGACCTTGTTGGGGCTATATGTTGGTACTTAGTTGACAAACAACCAAAACAATGTCTAGTTGGGTTTACATAGCCCAACATCTCAACATCATCCCTCGTAAAGACAACTTTGAGGGATAAAAAATAGTGCACAACCACCACATGTAAACATGCCAATCATGTTTCCAAACATTTCCATCAAGGCTATCCAACATAGATTTCTACTACAACTAATCAATCAAAAAGAAGAATTGGGATTGTACAACTGTAAAGTCGACGAAACATGTATACATGAAGTCCTTAAACATTTGTTTAAATTCCACCACAACCAATATTCATCTGACCACAATCAACCATAGTAAGAAATATTGGTCCATATTATGCATCTTACACCTCTTCTGCAAAGATCTGTAACAATTCCTATCACCATAATCCTTAGACGAAGAACTAGAATTCCTCCTATTACAATGTTTAGGATGTCAATATGGCTTGAAGTATTTTTGTTACTAAATATAAGGTGTAATATGTGATTCCTACAAAATAAGGTGCAATATTTTGGCCAGTAAAGCAATACAAAATTCATTTGAACTAATAAGCTTCATCTTTGGCATATCATCCTCAACAATTAAATCAACAAAACCATTAATATTTAGTGTAAGATGTAATTCTTGCAATTCAATAAGTTAAACTCCATGTGGAAATGGAGTCTCACCATATCCAAGTAGACTATTATAAATGGTTTCACCTTAGGTACAATCGAAACAACAATACCTATCCATAACTTTTCCCAAGTACACCACCTATATATCCCGTCTTCCACTAAAACTAGGAACCAATATTGTTAATATTATTTTCAAACTAAAGATAAAATTACTATCAAAATATTGATGGTAGAAAGGAACATTTAATAGTAAAACAAAATTCTTCAAACTTTCATACCCATTTCATAAATCCATATCAAGGTAGGGTATCAATTTTAATCTAGAAACCGCAGTTCGTTCCACATATAAAGTATATGTAGTTTAACATGTAACTTGGCATATTGCGATAACAATTTCTCAAAAAGAGTCAAGGTGTCAACATAGAACATAAATTGGATCATCATGGGGATGCCTAATATACCGTTACAATATAAATATGATTGATACAATAAAGGATACAATTACCTTTGATGATAACTCTTAGTTCACAATTTGAAAAGTGGTTGTAAATACAATTTAATTGTTGGGAATTAGATTAATGTCTATATTTTTTTTTCGAGGAAACTCTTTGAATATTTATCATGATTTATGGATGGTAAATGGGGTTGTTATCAGACAAATCGGTAAGTGCAAACACAAACTAATCTCCCTAACTTCAACAAGAAGCTAGAACAAAACAAGGTAGAATACAAGTTTCTCCTTAGATTTCATTGTAATATAAACTAGTTCAGAGAGGAACACATGGCATACCATTTAAATGATGTTTGGTACTCGCTAGTGTCATTGCTCCATATTTGGATTTGTGGGATGGTGAACCTGTTAAGAAGAACAAACAAACAAAGAGAGAAAACAATGATATATATATTCCAATGAAGCCTACGTAGAAGATCAAAGAGTTATACAGTAAAAGTAGAGACATCTTTATAGGGGAAGAAATGTATTACTGCATTATATTGAATGAAAGTGGAGAATACAACCTATGCCTTGATGTTACAAGGTCCCTTCCAATGACCCTTTGCTTTAACACACATAGCTTTGCTCCAATGCTTTTGATGAAGAGTATTCACACCCTGACTTGGAGAGCTAAAGAAAAGCTATCACAAGTACAATCTTCAGCAGAATTCTTCATGCATAAGCCAACTTAGCCTTTCCCATGAGAGATCCATATTTATATAGGGTATGTTAGCACTTTGAATTTTTTTTCTGGATAAATAGACAAACGACAGAGGTAACTGTTTCAACCAACTTTAGAGCTGAGGCACTAGCCTGCTCAACTCAGAGAGGGATCTCTCGTGTCACTGGGTGTTCCTTTGATAATCAGTGGCTATATTTGGTTTGTTTTCGAGGGTTTTTATAAAGTTGATGGCCAAGAAGAGGATGGACACATAGGGCCATGGAGTCAAAATTTATGAAAATGAATGAAAACAATGATCAACAGGTAGAACTCTCCAGAGGATAAAGGCTAAATGAGGCAATGAATCTGAGTTTTGAATTGAGATTTGAAGAGTGTAAGAGGAAAGGGGAAAAAAAGTAACTGCATCAGAGCATTAATAAAATGAATTCTAAATTAGTTAAGAAGACAATTACACAGTTTAAATTGCTTAAGCCAAGAGCATCATAAGATGAATTCTAGGCTTTTAATTCTCCAATTTAAACAGAAGAAAATGAAAATGGAATTAAAGAATACAGGAAATACAAACGATGAAGGAGGACAAAACTCATGTCATAGCCATTAGAATCTTTTTCATAAACAGTTCAAAATGCTTCTGCATATGTATTCAATTCAGTCCCAAAAAAATTACAATAGAGTCCAGAACCACCAGAATTGTGCCCTTGCACTTCTTCCCACCATTAATACACTCATAACCTCTAATACTTATATAATTCGAGTTCCTCTAGTGTGCAATTGGTTAGAATAACTGAAATGAAATGGTTCATCTTCTACAATGATTACAAATGACATTTTTAAGAAAAAAACGTTTCATGATCCCTGCAGATTCCTCTGACGCTCCAACTCCTTCTTCTACCACATTCTCTTTGAAATGTCACTTATACTCTTTCAAATTTAATCCCATTTATCCATATTCTCATTAAATATTTGAGAATAATATATTTGAAATAAAAATAATTTCCAAATATTTTTCTATCCTATAGAATTAAATTTCCATAATTTCATTCACGCCCATGGTTTTTAAAACCATGTCTTGTTTGCCCAATTCACCATTTCATCGTTAAAAACATTTACTATAACCATTTCCCTATAAAAAACATTTACTGTGTAATGTTTTTCCAATTTACGGTTTCACTGTGAACAAATATTTACTGTGTGTTTTTTCCAGTATACCGTCTTTGGTAAAATACCTTTTATCTTCTTCTTTTACTTTTGTAAATCTTTGGATAAAGAATTATCCAAGTCTTCGTTCACATGCATCTTCCCATTTAAATCTTTTGCATGGAAATAAGCATTAATGTCTTTAATTTGTAAAACTTAAATCTTACCTCCGTAAAACCTTTTCAGAGGAATTTCATTTATTAGAAATTTCATATTTGTTGTTGAAATGCACTCCTGGAAAAACCGCACATTAAACATAAGATAAATGGTGCATTTATTACATCGAGATTTGGCTGGAGTGGTTTAATCCAATAAACCATGGTAGTTTTTCTCGTCCCGCCTTCACATAATTAACCTCCTCTCTATTTCAATCCCCGATATGTACGTGCACCCTCCATCCAACCTTTGATTTTTGCACATTATAAATTGAGATTTGTGCCCATGATATGATTTGACGTGATTCCATAAATTAAATATTGGATTAAATATTAATATAAATATTTTAATATAAAAATATTTATATTAATAATAATAAACCCCTTTTTTCTATTTTTTAAGGACTTTGGGCATATGAGGCTTAACACATGACTTTGTGGATAGGATTAGGGTGCTTAATAAAATGAATATTTTTTATTTTCAACGGGAATATGAATATAAGGGTAGAAATGAATGAAGTGATGGAACTAAGGGATTTAGATAAGAATTAAGGCTAGGTATAGGCTTGGGATATTTGCCAATTTTTGACTCATGGAGTACATGACCGTTTTGGATGATCCATTGGGTGAAGGATTTAGGTGATGGGAGCTTGATGGAGCTGGTGAAAAAGTCTTAAAATCTAAGTGGAAAGATAACACAAGGACAAGCTGCTTTGGAAAAATAAAATGCAGATTAGCAGGTGATAATACCATCAACTTCCGATATTGGGGGTTGGAAAAAATGGTTTTGAGTAGACCTCTTTTCGCCCCGATGTACCTCTGGTGTCACCACACATCCATGAAAAGGAACCGTAGTATTTTTCTCGACCCGCTCTCACATAATTAAACCTCGTGCTATTTCATTGCCCGATATGGGTCTTGGTCGTTGATCTGGGCTACTCCATGATCTATGGTCTGTCAGGCCCCACCTTTCGCGCCTCTACTATATTGGCCCTTCTTTGCCAGATGTAGCCTGGTCCTCCAAATCAAGATGTATCTCTACACTACTTTATCCCTCTGCTAAATCTGAAATTTGTAGTCCATATCGAATTGTTATGGTGATAAAAGGGTGAAAGAGGGATGGATGAGGAGATTAGGATGATCCCACTAAATTAGAGAAGTGAGTAAGTTCCAAACCGATCAGAGGCCACCTCATATTCTAGAAGATTCCTTTTAGAACTTTCATGAATTTCCTCTTTTTCCCTTTGTTTGAGCATCTTCGCACCCCATGCACAAGCAGCATGCGACGATGCCGCAGTCTAGTTTTGGTGTAGCATGCAACGATCATGCATCGTCGCACCCCAAGTATTTAGCAAGGTGCGACGATCTCCTTTGATATGGTTTTTAGGAAAATAAAGATGATTCATTCTTCTCATGGAGAAAGTCTCATTTAGTATCTTTAGGAAACATAGAAGTGAGTTATGCACATATCATCAGTTGATCACAGGGGTGACCAAATTAATGTGTAACAGAATTTCCCCCAAAGTATGAAGTTGAAACCTATGAAAACTGAAATACTTTGTAGAATATGTGTGTTGAAAACAAGGAGCTCATCGGTCGGGAGCCTACAAACAATCAAACATCTGCATAATAATATACCATCTTCCAAGGTAGGAATTCCCATACTTAGACTATAAGTGACTCAAATTATAAGTGTTAAGTGAGTCATGGCCACCAAACATACACTGTGGATCCACGCCATCATGATTCGGCATAGCCATGAGAAATGCACTGTGGATCCATGCTATCATGATTCGGCATAGCCACGAGAAATGCACTGTGGATCTATGCTCTAAAAATTCAAATTTGGACATAGACACAAGACATAGACAGTGGATATATGTTTCAGTATAGACTTGTGAATACTACATCGCAACCTGGACCGATATGGTGAGATCCAGGGTATTCGTTTCCATCGTCCCAAAGAACGAATCTATCCATGTGATTACAGGTGTCGAAGTCGAACGTGGTAGAAACCACTTGATTACTGATCATTAATGGATATCGTTAACAAGTGTGAGGGAAATCACCATTGATGTCATTGACTCCCAAGGCACTCTAGTACAATCCAACAAATGTGAATAAATGATATGAATTCAGACATTCGATGGAATCTTCCAATCAGGGTCCAATGATGTGAACCCTACTATTGAAAGCAAGGAGACCTGCCATTGAGGCATGCAGGTTCCAAGGTACTAAATTATTTCTAAGTCTAATTCCTGGATAATAATCTAAAGTCGAAAGGAAAAGACTCGTCACAGGTGGGCCTTACTGTATCCCCCATAAATGACACAAAATATGTAACAGATTTGAAGTAGATCAGGGTATGAAGTGATTCAAAATTGACTCAGGGAAGGCCGACATGATAGGAATTTGAGGACTGCAGATGGCCAACTCAATAGAAGGTTTGTTTAGGTTGAACTTCTCTTGAACATATGAATGACATGACAATTGTCTTGGAAGCATTGACTCAAGGAGGATTCAACATATGGACTTGTGGATGGTCAAACAAGAGACAAATGGATTTCCCAACCTAGATACAATGATGAAAAGGGATGTCATGCTTAAGAGAAACTTATTGCCACTAACACAGATACAAATATACATTTCTTTCCCAATTTCCCCCCACCATTTTTGGCAAGTACCTCTTTATTTTTAAGCAAGTTTGAGGAGGATAACATATGCTTGTAATATAAGTTCATCCTTTAGATGAGTCCCTCAGAGTATTTTAACGAACCCTATGAAGGAGTGGTTTGGTCCCATATGGGTCTTTCAATGCTTGTTTTACAAGTCCAAAGAAAGAAAACTCAGGGGTTTTTCATATTTAGAGAGTCTGAAAAACACTTAAAGAGAACTCCATAATGTCTTTTTTCGTAAGTTAGTCTGACGAGACTGAAAAATAGATAATCTACCACTCATCAGATGTTTTTTCAAATACTTTTACGAGAATGAAAAGAAAAAGGTCACTCGACTATCTTTTCATGTTTAAGGAGTTTGAAAAGAGCTTAAAGGATACTCCATAGGGTTTGTTTTTCGTATTTCCATTACAAGTCTGAAAAAGCGATAAAAGGTTACTCGATTGCATTCTCATGTTTTTGCGAGTGTGAGAAAGAATTAAGACCATGTTTAGATTTTTTCCTAAAAAACCCTAAAAGTATGTATACATCATAAAAACACACAAAAAAGACCAAAAAGAAAGGATCCATATCAAAATTCTGGTCCTGAGATCTCTCAACCTGCAACAGAGACACTTTGCAAAGTTCATTAGGTTTAAGGCATAGGTAAACATATTTAAAAATTAATTTAATTTAATATTAAAATGGTAAAATGAATAAAATAGGTCAAAACTAGTCCATTTACCATTTCATTTGCATTTTTACCAAATCAGTGCCAAAACCCCCCTTTTTTCTCCGATTTTCAAGTGATGATTCTGAAGCACCTAGTGGACGATTTTCTGAGCAACTTCCATGAATTAGGTATTCTTCTTCCCCTCTTTGTTTTCATGGTTGAATTTTTCATTTTTAATGGTTCAATTTTGAGTTATGGGCAATTTTTTAGGGGTTGTTGCGCTTTGAGATCATCGCAGGCTCACCCTATTGTGAACCGCAACGATACCAAATCACCATAGGAGGTCCACAGCTAGGGTGCGACAATGCCGCACTATGGAAAAGAGAGCCCCTGCGACGACCACAACTCAAAATTTAAAAAGAGAAATAGATTTAAGAAAACTCCCAACTTTGGAATTTTGATGAACCTAACCATCCTTTAATGTTGTTTGGCAGGTTTTCATCGGTCATAATGCTCGAGTGGAGGGAACGTGATCATGAGGAAGAATATTACCTTTCAGGGATTGACCCGAGCACTGTCATGGAATTCCAAGAGTGTGGCTTACTCAAATTCTTCATAGTTCAAGACATGAGAGCCCAATTGAGGCTATTGGAGTACTTAGTCCACATGTGGGACGTCAATGAACAATATTTTCATGCGGGTTTCATACACTCACCTTAGATATTGATGAAATTTACTTCCTGGTTGGATTATCTCGTCGAGGCTCCTGGGTGTCACTATCGGGAAGCAGAGGTGGTGGAGAACCCATGGATTGCTATGTAGCACATCACTGCATACCTACTACAGAGAAGCATAGTGGCAAGGCTTCCATAAAGGATGTATGAAACTTTCCTTTGAGGACTATCCTCTATACTATCACTTGGATGGCAAGGAGTGTGGCTCCTCACATGGCTTTACAAAGCCATTTTCAGTACGCTATTAAGTGTATGGAGCCCCGGGTGTTCAATTGGTGTGAGGGTCTTCTAAAAAACATGAAGAAACAACTAACAAAGTGTAGGACCAACCGACTGAAACAATTCGGGTATGGATCTATTTTGGTATCCTTATTCTTAGAGAGAGTTCCCATTTTATGCCTACAACACATGGAATGGGGAATACCCGCTCCACAAGATCCTCAGATGAAAATATGGGTGAACTTGATGGAACGTCATGGTGGCATGTCAATCGTCACATATGATAAAGCTTTCTTCTAGTGGCTGAGGGATCAACTCATCATGGTGGAGGACTATGCATATGTCGGGACTAACTTCTGTGGGGATATCGACTTAGCACTACATGAGGGTTCTTAGTGGGGAGAGATAGTTAAGAAGGATTTTTTTTTTAATATATGTTGTTTTTGGTATTTAAATTATAAAATGTTTTTTGTTATTTATCTAAGACTAATAAAGTGCTCTCAACAATGAAGATGTGGCATCGTACGGGCCTCCAGGATCATCCCCAATCTAGAGAAGTGGAGATATGGGCACAACAGTGGGTCGAGGGGTGGCAACTGAAGATCTTGAGGAGATCGAACACAACCTCGAGGGGTTGACCATGAACATTCCATACATCACGGTGAATGATTTACCCCGACACTACCAATGCCATACATTTGGAACATCAATTCCATACATGCCATCCTTGATGCATGTGTATATGAAGCCATGCGCTTCATCATTTTGACATTTTGGTCTCAGGACAAACACTTTTTGTAACTTTTGACGTTATAATATAAAGTTCCCACCGACTTACTTGTCTTTTTAAATGTGTTTTTGGATTTATAAATGGTGCAAATGTCTGTCTAAAACATAATTAGCCAATGCATCTATTAATGTGTTTAGACATCTAGGAATATGTTGATATTCATTATAATCAAAATGTCTTTCTAAGAGGCGAATTCTTAAGTGTACTCGTAACAATGTAGGACTTTGGATGGAATAAACATTGCTCAATTGCAACACTACTAATTGTGAATCAAGACGTACAACAAGATGATGGATTCCAAATGAAACAACGTTAGTTAATAACTCAATAACTGCATTGTATTCTGCAGTATTATTAGTTGCACACCCAAGGCAAACACTATGTAGACTGATCAACTCATATGTAGGTGTATAGATTTCCCATGAAATATATGCTAGGTTTTGAGTACTGCGACTAGCACCATCAGCAAAGCCGATATGGGGTAGCGAGGACGACGACATTTGGAAACCAAGCACAAGGCAAGGTAAGCAACTTAAATGTAGAACAAAAAACGAAAAAAACACACTAGAGTATGATACACTAAAAAATACAAAGCACTCATGCAAAAAATATTTTAAGCATAATATTTCTTTAAGTAAAGCCCATTTCTAGGTTCACCCAAAGGAATTCCATCATAATCCACCAACTCATAATCCACTTTCTCCAACACTCGTTTAATGTTATAAGGGCCACGCCACAGGGGCTCAAATTTACCAGCCTCCAATAAGTCATGATCTTGTTCATAAAGGAGAACTAAATCACCCTCAGAAAAAACACACGATTTGACATGTTTCTCATATTGAGATTTGACACGTTTTTCTAAGTTTCTATGACTAATGCGGCATCACGACAAGTCTCGTCTAATTGCATCAAATGCAAGAGACGTTCTTCTTCGACTGAGGTGTTCGGGAGAAGTTCGACAACTAGTTTCAAAGATGGGATTGCACATTCAATCGGCAGAATAGCTTCAATACCATACACTAATTGGAAAGGTGTGAACCCTGTGGAAGTTTTAACAGACATCCTATAGGCCCATAATGATGAAAAGAACATTGTGTGCCAACTTGAATTGTGAATTCCTACCATCCGTCGAATCATGGTGGTTAGAAATTTGTTGATTTCTTAAACTTGGCCATTGGCCTATGGATAGTAAGGGGTTGTGTTTTCATGTCGAAGAACCAACTTATCGGTAAGTTTATACATCATGAAATTATGAAAATGGCTACCATGGTCAATGACGATGTCTTGAGGGAAACCAAATCGAGTGACGATATGATTGAATATGAAAAACATTTCAATTTTCTTAGTATTATCAAATGTAGGCATTGCCTCGACACACTTAGTGAAATAATCCATAGCTACAATAATGTATCCATGCCCCCCGACCGAGTGAGGGTTACATGTCATGAAGTCGATTCCCCATTTAGTAAATGGACCAAAGGAAACTACAGGGTAAAGAGGAGCAGGATGTGATTGAATATTATTGTTATACGTTTGACAAGCATGGTGTTTCTAAACGAGAGTAATTCAATCCTTAAACAATGAAGGATAGAAGTAACCAACTTGTTAGATATTTTGGAGAGTGGCATACCCACACATATGACCACTACATGCTCCAGAATGACAGTCATTTAAATATTTCTCGGCTTCATCATAGGTTAGACATTGTTGAAATACAGAATCAATACCACGATGGTAAAGGGTATCTCCGAGAATAATATATAGACGGGCTTGATACCGAATTTGACGATGATCTACACAAGAAAGATCAGGCCAAAAATTCTAGGTCTGGAGATAAATAAGAATGTCTCTATACTAGATATAGTCTAAACTGATAAGAAAGATAGGCTCATCAGGAAAAGAATCTTCTGCCACAGTTTCTATCTCAACAGAGGGAAGGTCACATATCAATTCGACAAAAACCAAATATTTCTTTGACTTGGATCGCTCAAACTCTAAATCAAACTCCTGGAGAATCACTATCCATTTGGAGTATTTACCCCCCAACATTTATCGTGTAAGGATATGTTGCATAGGGTTGGAATAGGAAATGATGGTGGTTTTGCGCAATAAGATATAGTGACGAAAACATTGAACAGCTTGAACAACTTCCAAGGCCAATTTCTCCACATGCATATATTTGGTTTTGTTGGCTGTAAGACTCTAACTCAAATAGTAAATAACATGTTCATTGTGTGAATCATCCTCTTGGATTAGAACCATGTCTATGGTAGATTCCAAAGAAACCAAGTATAAGAAATAATCTCGACTATAATTGGGGGGAAATAAAAGTGGTGTACGTCCCAAAGCTTCAAAGGCTTTGTTAGCAGTGTCGTCCCATACAAAATCATGACCCTTATTAAGAAGTTGAGTGAAACCTTTCGTTAGTTCGACATAATTGGGAATGAATCGACGTAAAAACTTTGTCTTCCCTTGCAAACTTTGGAGTTGGTGTAAGGTGGAAGGAGGAGGGAAATTGAGAATAGATTCAACCTTCAAAGGGTCCACCCTAATCCCATGTGTAGAAATGATAAAGCCAAGAATTTGTCCAGACTCCACATAAAAAACACATTTGTGTGGATTCAATCGTATGCGCTAATTACGACAACGTAGGAAAATGGCTCGTAAATGTGTCGGGTGATCTTGACAATGCATATAATGCGTCGACAAGTCATCTAGGTAAGGTTGTACAATGTGATTAATATCATGAAAAGAATAAGACAACATGTTGAAAAGTCACACCAGCATTCTTGAGACCAAAAGGGATTTTATGGTATGTGAAGGTACCCCAAGGGAAAATAAAAGTAGTCTTATGTTGATATGCGGGTAAAATATTGATTTGATTATAGCCGGAGAATCCATCCATTAGAGAAAAGATTTAATTCCCTGCACAATCGTCAATAATCTAGTCAATGAAAGGGGTTCAATAATTATATTTGGGACAAGCCTTTTTGATATCCCTATAATCAACGCAAACACATATCGTGCCTTGTTTCTTCGTAACTGGAACAATATTAGACACCTAATCAGTCAACGCTACAGGGTAGAAAAATCCATCTTTAAGAAGTTTTTCAACTTCAAGTTTAATCGCAACAAATTTTCATGGATGTACTGGGCAAAGTCTTTGTCGAATGGGTTTAGCATCAGGGTATGTCTTAATTTTGTGTACAACAATATCTGGATCAATTCTAGGAATTTATTTTTAACTCCATGCAAAAAGGTCACATAATTCTTGGAAAAGGGCCTTGTAAGTTCGGATCTCATCAGAAGAACATGAGGCATCGATGTGAATATTTTACACTATTCCAGGCTTAATTGAAATATCTAAGGGGATGGTAGGTGAAATATTTCCCAAGTTCCCTTCATACAAAATATCTTGTATTGGTTCAGAAACTGGGGGAATAATAAGGATTGTAGACGGATTCAAAATCCATTGGTAACTCTCGATACTCTTGGATTCCAGGAAGAGGATAGAATGATGATGCCCATCATCCCATGGGGTGCCTTCCATGGACATAACTAACATGATCATTTCATCAGTGTTAAATACCACGTGAAATGGATCAGGAGACATATCTAAAAGAGAATGAGGAGAAGGAGTTTCCAATTGAATAGCTTGATAAGCCAATTCGATCGGACTTAAAGGCATTCAGTCGCTATAATGAAGACAATCGTCTAGGCCAGGTACTATCCAAGGTTCATAGGACTCAAGGGTTTTTCTAACACTGGTCGAAATCATGTTAATAGAAGCGATAAAAGGAGGAGGAATATCGGGTGGTGGGATAAGAAAATTTCCCAGTAACGATGAATCCTTTAAAAGACCCACATCGACATTCTCATAACTAGGAGGTGTTTTTGATATGAATGGAACATTACTAGTGTGTGAATCGTAACTAAATAAGGCGAGATGATATGCCATAACAACTTTACCTTGGTGAGGGAAATGTATCACACAGAAAAGAGTAGAAACAACTACGCACATAGAATCAATCCAACTACGACCAAGTAAAAGGTTGTAATCGAGAGGTGCATCAAACATCTCAACCTAAACTGTAACCACTTTTCCTTCTAACGAAATATACAATGAAGGAAGAACACCATAAGTTTTAACCCTGTACCATTAAAAAAATTTAAAGTATTGTGTGACTCGGTAAGGGTAGGAGAGCCAATGGCTTTCCAACAAGTGACGAACATGACAGAATTCGAAGCTCCTTCATCAACAACGGTCCTACAAATATTCTTATTTTTGACAATAACTTGTATTTGAAATGCTAATTGATGAGGGAGTCTTGGAATGTGATCTTCTAAGTCAAATATTATCAAATTATTATAGGTAGGTTCGATTCCACCAATAGCCTTTAACAGTGCCTTCTGTTGCGTAGGGAAACTTTGAAGGACTTCGAGAGCCAACATAGCAGAAGGTGCTTGTGTAATATCTTCTATGATACTATAGTTTTGAGCGGCACGTGCATGGGGGTTAAACAATGACTTACGAACAATGCCCTTAGGAGGTAGACGAAGAACTGTGTCTAGAATAGGTTGTTCAAGATGAAGAGGATCATTGGGAGGTGAAGTCGATGGAGGATGTTGAACCAATGGAGGTGGTGAATCATCAACTTTCTCCTTAGAAGGAGAATAATCTTTGGCTTGAGTAGCGACTGCAACTTCGTTCTTCTTGGAGTCACCAGTACAGATAAGCACATAAGCTGTGGTAGAGGGAGAAGGTTGGTCACGAATAACCAATTGGGCCTGTTGTTGAGAAGAAAAAGGTTGTGACAAAACGGTAGGTGTAGGAGGTGTCTCGGTCCCTTGCAGGAACTTAGTAACCTCAATGTCTCTTGGAAAATATTTCGTATAAGGATCCACACCACAGATAAGATAAGGATAAGAAGGTTTTCTCTTTTCTTTATCATCAGTAGGCTGAGTCTTAGGTTTATCATATTTTTGATTATTAGTTTTATCCTCTTTATTCTTACTCTTCCCTTTCTTTTCATTTTGATTTTTACCGTTAGGTGTATATTGAACAGTATTGGCCTTAGAGGTTTTACCAGAAGGAGTCAGAGGAGTAACATTTTGTACATTAGCAATAGTAGATTTGGGATTGGAATGATTGGATTGTTTAGGCTGAGTCTCAACATGAAAAGTTCCAATCACACCATCGACAACATGAGAAGCTACTGGAGGTGTTGGAGTTGGATTCGTAGATGGGTGAGGAGCATCATGGATCAAGTCATATAACATGTCCGTTTGTGAATAAATGAGATCTAAGTATTGAGCATGACTAATCTCCCATGGAAACATCATAGGACATAGGACCAATGATTAATTTGGTAAACCACTCAACCAATAATTGGTTAGGAAGGGAAATTTTGATTAATCATATTCTCCTCCACTCGTGAATATGATCTACAATATGAGTAGAAGAGGATTGCTTAAATGAACTAGAAATTTTGGTTCCTATATCATATCATATCGGTAACTGGTAATGTATTAATAATGCCATAGCTAAGGTGTTAAATTCATTGAAGAATCCTCATGGAAATTCAACATACCATTTGGTTGTTGAACCCATAAGAGTACGTTGGAAAAGATGTAATCGAATAGATTCATCCATCAAGGAGTTGGATGAACACAAAAGATGAAAGGTCATGGCATGATTGTTTGGTTCTTCTCCAGATTGACCATCAAACTTAGGAATGTCTGAGGGTAATTTGGCAGGGATGACCGGCCAATGAGGAGAATGTAAAATAGGATCATTCGAAATCCTAGATAAATTTGGTAAATCCAAAGTAGCTAGAAATGACAATTGCCTGTTCACTTGAGGAGACAGGTAATTTTGAGGAGGCAATATTGTAGGTATATCAGTAGGACCATAAGAAGTCTGTAAATAGTTAGAGGGTCCTGTCAAATTCAGTGGTGGAGGGTTTTGAGCCAAGTAGCCAACATTTGTTGGTTGATTTGGTATGCTGCCTTAGAAAGGAGCATTAGATTGAAAATATTGACCCTAGGTAGGATTTACAGAACCTGGATATGGTTTCCCGGGAGTAGGGGGTACAAAAGAGTTTAATTGAGGAATTCCCCCCCCCAGGTGGTGGTTGATTTCCTTGGAAAGGAAAATTCCAAGGTTGATATTGTAAACCAGGTGTATACTATCCATAAACTGGGGTAGGCCCCCCAACTTGAGGTTGCATCCCAACTTGAGGTTGACCTCCAACAGGAAGGACTCGGTTATGACCCCCAACTTGGGGTTTCCCCCCAAGCTGAGGTTGACTTCCACTAGGACGTTGAAAACCAGAAGTGACAGAATGACTTGTGCCTCCAAGAAGAATGGGGCTACTTGGGCTAGGTTGATGAGATCCTCCAGGTGGTGGAGGAATGATAGGCCCTCCGGATAGAACCTAGCTAGGTGTGGGAACAAAAATTCTAGCAACATTGTACCCAGGTGGAATAAAAATATTACGTCCTTCGGATGGACCTTGGGTAGGATTATCAATAGAACTATTAAGGGAATTATAACCAGGTGGAAGTGAGGGATTTGATCTAAGAAGAAGTGGCATTCCAATAGGATATCGAGTTTCCATACTTCCAGAAGAAACAAGTGTAACTTGTGGTACCATGGTAGAGATAGTGAGCTGGAGAGGAAGAATTCTACGAGTATCAACCAACAACGGGTCTGAACCAGTAACACCATTACTTTTCGTGCCAGTAAAATGATTTAAAGGTACCATATAAGCAGTAGAAGTAATGGGTGTATAAGATGACATAGGTTTGTTTGGGCTCATTCCCAGTTTATCAAAAATATTGTGTCCCGAAGAGGTCCTCCAAAAAGAACGGACGGGGACTGAGCTTGTATTAAAAATTTCAGCAGTATGAACCAGAGTTCTAAATGATTCATTCTGAAAGGGTGGATCATCCACACCAAAATCTACATAAGGTCCAGTTGATATTCTAGTATAGTCTTCAGCAATAACGTCTCCCGAAGAATTTATTCAGAGAAAAATTAGATCTTGTAAACATTCAATAATGGATTTATGGGAAGTGTTGATTCTACCAATGGAGTAGAACTTCGAATTTTAGAGGATGCATCATTATTGACTACTCCTTCAAGGGAAGGACCCTCTGGTGAATTATGAAGAAAAGGAGTGTATTCTTTCGGTTATTCCGGAGCTAACCCTTGCATCCTACGTGAACGGTGAGAGCCAATGTTAGCCACACCAAATAAATAAAGAAATAAATCTATGGCAAACTAGAGAAATAAACAACACTCTACTAACAAAATCTAGATATCAAGCACACAAACAAAACTTCTTATTTCAAAATTACTAGTTGGTGATGAAATCTAACGTCGCGAGATCAAGACAAGAAGGGGATTGGATAAAGCGGGTGGAAAATTTACATTGACGACCTACTTAACAAACTTACACTATGGTGCAAGCTCCCACACATAATCGTGGGTATACCCTCTAAGGATCCCGAGTGAGTTTGGCCAACGTCGATTCTAGGTACCATGAATAATTTCCCCTCCACAGTCACCTCATGTAAAGACTCTAAAGAGATAGGCCATTAAAGTCACCAATTATGACAATGATGCTTGGGGAAGCAGTCGACAGTCTGATCCACGTGCAAGGAGAGTGTATCTAAGCCCAAAATTTCCTTGATAAGGTTTGCACATGATTTTCTTCTTAAGTGACCCCCAATAATACACATAATCTCTACACTAAGACTAACAAAGCAGGGTGAGTAACTATGTCGGCCCAAATGTGATCTCGTGATTGATCCTTGTGTTAGAAGAGCTTCCCAAGACAAAATGTAGGAAGTGGATTTAAACTCTCCCTATCACAAGATACTATTGTGTGTTTTAATGCTTTGGAGAGTGTTCCTCACAACCTATTCCAAAGCGCTATCCCTAGCTAATGTTGGTGTATAAAATTTCTAGAAAATAAAAGTTGCTAGATAGATTTTAAAATTACGCTGAATTTTAATGGTTGTTGCTTACTCAAAAAGGGAAACATAGATGAAACTGATGAAGTATTTGACCTTGACCCAACAAAATTCAAAGAGAGATGAGATGCAATCTTTTCATTCGATTAACTCTAATTCCATAAGGGAGAAGGTTTCTTTTTCCAGAATACAACAAGTTAAAAAACACAATTTCTTCAATCTTTGAATGATATGGATGCCAAACAATCCAAGCTACTAAATTTTCCAATTGGCTCTTTTGAAAAAAATATTTGAATGCAAAAATTTATTGTAAAGACTACCAATAGAAGAATAAACTTCAATTCTTTTCCTTCCAAACAAAAACAAAGATCTATTTTAGAAAGAAAAAGTTGTCCAAGGAGATAAATGCACTCACAACACTATTTCCCAAACTAAACTGATAATGCAAGCAAAAATGAAAAAGTAAGAAAAATTCTTTGTCTAATGTAATAAAAAATTGTTTTCTAATCACTCAACAATCCAAAACTAAAAAATATCAATAACAACTCATCTAGCAAGAACTCAAGGGTGAAGCCTTGAGATTATACCCTTTTAATCAAGAAGTCAATGATAAAACTATGAAGCTTATGAAAGAGACTCTCAATACTTGAGAAACAATCAAATTCAAGCTAAAATATGCAAACCGGGATGCAAAGAGTCATTCAAAGGGACTACAAATTCACCCCAAGAAGTAATAATAAATCTGGGTAAGGAGAAAAATTTGATTGCAACTCCAAAAAATTCTACAGGAATCGTCGCAGTCTATAGAAGAGAATAGTGTGACGATCAAGGATCGTCCCAGGCAAGTGAAAAACACAGTGCGATGTCGTCGCTCTGATTTACACAAGCAGGGTGCGACGATGACTGAATATGAGGAAAAATTAAGAAGAGGAAAAAGTTTCTCAATGAACTTTTAGGACTAGGGAGTCAAGATGGATCACCGAAAGACCCAGAGAATGAATTTGACCAAAAGCAGGCAAGTTAAAGGAAAAAAGGAAGAAAAATCCAAAAGAAGACGTTCCCCAGTATGGTCGCCAATTTTGTTATTGGACAAATCGGTAAGTGCGGACACAAACTAATCTCCCTAAATTCAACAAGAAGCTAGAACAAAACAGGGAAGAATACACGTTTCTCCTTAGATTTTATTGTAATATAAACTAGTCTAGAGAGGGACAAATAACATACCATTTAAACGATGTTTTATCCTCTCTAGTGTCATTGCTCCATCTTTGTATTTTTGGGATGGTGAACCTGTTAAGAAGCACAAACCAACGAGGAGATAAAACAACGATATATATATTCCAATGAAGCCTATGTATAAGATCAAGGAGTTATACTATAAAAGTAGAGGCACCTTTATAGGGGAAGAAATGCATTACTGCATTATATTGAATGAAAGTGGAGAATACAACCTGTGCCTTGATGTTGCAAAGTCCCCTCCAACGACCTTTTTCTTCAACACACACAACTTTGCTCCAATGATTTTGATGAAGAGTATTCACACCTTGACTTAGGGAGCTAAAGCAAAGCTATCACAAGTACAATCTTCAGCAGAATTCTTCATGCATAAGCCAACCTAGCCTTTCCCATGAGAGATCCCTCTTTATATAGGGTGAAAGAGGGATGGATGAGAAGATTAGGATGATCCCACTAAATGAGAGAAACGAGTAAGATCCAAACCGATCGGAGGCCACCTCATCTTCTAGAAGATTCCTTGTAGAAGATTCCTTCTAGAAATTTCATGAATTTCCTTTTTTTCCCTTTTTTTGAGCATCGTCGCACCCCATGCACAATCAGCATGTGACTACGTTGTAGTCTAGTTTTGGTGTAACATGCGATGATCATGCATCATCGCACCCCAATCATTTAGTAGGGTGTGATGATCTCCTTTGATATGCTTTTTAGGAAAACAAAGATGATTCATTCTTCTCATGGAGAAAGTCTCATTTAGTATATTTAGGGAACATAGAAGTGAGTTATGCACATATCGTCATTTGATCATAGGGGTGACCAAATTAATGTGTAATAGGGGAAAACCAACAACCCTTATTATGGGGTCTTGTTTTGGGAAATCAAAAGAGTCAGCCCCGTGATAAATGACAAGTAAGATGAACTCATGTCTGGCTCTAGACCAATTGAGCTAACATTGAAGCTAGATTAATGCCTATATGTTTAGCTTAATTGTTGATTTGGAATAAGATGTCATAAAAGTGGATGGTAACACTTATAAATAATCTTGTTACACAGAATGTTGTCAAGAATATTATAAGTGTCCCAAAGGATACTAGTGATTAAGCTTTTCCAATTTGCTTCTTGTACTTCATATTATATAAGTGTATAAAATTTATACTTCAATAACTATAACTCTATTTTTCTCCTTATATCGCTTTCTCTAGTTGTTTTGGCTATGCAAATTTTGAATCTCTTAGTTCACAGTTTCTTTTTGTTTGTGATCACATAAGTTTCTCTTTTCTCTCTATTTTTTTTGTTTGTGAACACATATCAATTGGTATCAAATATTTTCGAAGTAAATATTCTTCTTCTATAAACATGGCTTTTCTTGTTGGGTCTCACTTACTACCCCTACCCCTGAACCCCATATTCTAATAACCTTGGCACACCTTTGAGCTTTGGTTTTCATTTTTGCTACAAATCCTACCCAAAGTTCCTTCTCACTATATAAGTATTGAAGATAAAGTAGATATTGCTTTGTTACCTCAATAGTTTCATAGTTTATTTTCCTAGGACATGGCAAAGAAACTATGAAACTATTGAACCAAGTCATAGAATTTATGGATGAAAAACGACAAGAAAAAAGGTGGAAAAAACCAATTGGTTGGGAAAGGTCAAGATCCTTAGGAATGTCAACGTGGAATCTAGATTAGTAGCAGAAATCCATGACACAATAGAATAAATTGATAGATTTCAAGCATAGGCACAGAAACTATGAAACTAAGGGATTGTTTCGTTGAAACAAAAATGTAGTGTGCACCTTTATAAATCCTACATTTTACAAGAGAAAATTGTAGGATTTATATGGGTGCACACTACATTTATTTTTCAAGGAAACAATCCCCTAGTATCATATTTTTTTTCCTAGGCCTAAAATCTATCATTTTCTTCTACTATGACATAGATTTCTACTACCAATCTAGATTCTATGTTTGACATTCCCGAGGATCTTGAGATTTTCCAACCAACTGGTTTTGTCCACCTTTTATCTTGTGGCTTTGCATCCATAAATTTTATGACTTTCCTCAATAGTTTCATGGTTCCTTTGCCTAGGCCTAAAATATAGCAATTTCTTCTATTGTGTCATGGATTTTTTCTACTAATCTAGATTCCATGGTTGACATTCTTGAGTCTTGACCTTTCCCAACCAACTAATTTTTTCCACATTTTTTCTTGTGGTTTTGCATCCATAAATTCTATGACTTGGGTCACGAAAATAAATAAATTCTTACATAGATGAAAAAACTTTTGTGGAGAAAATTGCACGATCTATATGGGTGCACACTACATTTTTTTCAAGGAAACAATTTGTTTGAAAAAAATGGGTCTTCTACACAGGATGAACACCTTCAATAAACACTCACACAATGAGATCAAGATCATAACACTAGTGTTTTTACGTGGTTAAAACTCTCTAAGAGGAAAATATTCCATGACCCTAGCAAACGTGGCCACTTGAGGTAATATATTAATACAAAATAAAAGTATTTTACAAGAGAGTTTCTCACAATCGATAATCAACAAATGACCCTCCATGCTCTTTAAATAAAGATCATGGACTGTTGGCACCCAAAGTTTTGGTTCTAGTTTTGTGCACACACACAAATGAAGTTGTGTGTGTTCATTCCATAGTTTTGTGTGCACCAAATGAAATGTGTGATTAATGCCATAGAGTGTGCATCAAACTGGGTTTTGTTAGCAATGCACCAAGTATAAATACTACCAAGTGTGCATCTGTCCGAGTTTTTTCAGTTATGTCAGGAACCAAGAAGATGCCCATCGGAATCAAGAAATAAATCAATGGGAAATATCCCAGAATGATTATTGCCTGGAGCATATGAAGACATCGCATGTCCAGAAGATGAGCTGGCTAGGCAGTTAATATTCCCCCTGATGCAGAGAGTCTTCGTGAAGTGTTGGCAGGAACCAGAAGTGTGTGAGGTAGTTGGATCAAATAAGCAAGTGGAGTAGAGAAGAAAGAGACAATGCTCCCCAACAACGAAAGATATAAAAGAGAACTCTAAGATCAGAAAGTGAGTTAGCTCATGAGATAATTAGTCAGAGAGTTTTGAGTTAGCTTGGATATCAATATCAAGCTCACTTTGAGCCTTCTATAATCTTGTGATGTTTTGAATATATTCATGTGTCTTTGTTCTGTATGAATCCTAAGGCTAGGCGCATGGCACAATATGCTGTATTCCCATTGTTTTATATAGTAATGATATGAAGCTCTATGGTTGTCCTAAGTAGTTTTTCATTGCATTGTATATCTCTAATGTGATGGAATGATTCCAATAATAAAGATATGGTAGTTCTGATCTATTATGTGTCTATTATGATTGAGTTGAATATGTGTGTGTACAGTTTTAGTTCTTAGTCCTTAATAGGTTATCAAATTTGAGTTACATGGATGTCAATTGCAGTAAAGTTTAGTATGTTTAATCCTTCATCCTCAACACAAGACCTTATGGTATATGTGATCCTCTATGCATATTGAGTGAGACCTTCCTTTGCCTTGGATGAGGATTGATGTGTTGGTGCTTTGACGTTTTGTTGGACAAGCTTTGGATGAACACTAGGTCTAAACTGCCCATTGTTTAGAAGGTTGGTACGAGGGAAAGCATGGACCGAAAATGGTGACACAACACCCAACAAATGGTTTTGTTGCTCAGTCCTGAAGTCTTGTTGAGATCGATGGAGGAAAAGAAAAATGAGTTGCCATCCTTCTAAGGAGGATATTCAAGACTGGATAGAAGTAAAATAAGACAAGTTTGCCTTGTAAGAGATGCAAGGATTGTGGGTGAATACGAAGGAATGAAAAGACATATATCTTTACTCGGATATGCATGAGCTCGTCTTTGTAGAATTTCCATGTTTGTTGCATGAATGGTTAAAGAGATAAGTTGAATTCAATTTGGATTCCTTACCAGTGGACCTGATAGTATGGAGTTGATCCAAGATTGATAGCTTGAAGGTGATAGATAACAAGTGGATTTAGGATATTGATTTTTGGTTTGCTCGAGTGAAGGAAGGATGCATTATTGAGTTTTCTATAGAATATAGTGATTCTTTCAGCAAGTTTGAAAGAAAGTTTGAAGAAGGTCCAAGGAAGTGGATGCTAGAAGAAATTCCACTTTGGATCAAGATGTTGTTTGTGGAAAAAGGAATGATGTGTATGGAGCTTGATAGAATGGTCGAGTAAACCCCCTAGCATTGGAGGGGGGGTTGGAAAAGGTTGGGGGGGGAAGAGACAAAATATGGATCCCATGAGGAGGATCCAATAATTTTTTGAGATGAGGTGAGGACTATAATGGACCCAGAAGAGTAGAGGAGAAAAATAGTTGAGAGATACAAAAGAAGATCTGAGTTGAGGGACAATTTGAGCAGATTAGTAGAAAAGAGTTATAAAATGGTTCACAATGAGGTGTAAGGCCCATAATGAAGAGGAAGCTCACACCAGGTAGTGGTGTGGGAGAGGATGATGTACCAAAGTGGAGCACATGTGAGGATAGGACTGCAAAGAGGCTTGACATGGAAGATACCCGTAGTGACAGTAGTGATAGTGAGGGCCTAGAGGATGAAGCCCGTACCCTTTGGTTATTGTGGTATTCCTCAACCTCAACCTTAAGAGAGGAGAGAGTGCAGATGTGTGGTCCGAAGACACAAATTTTTGGTACATAGATAGACTCAGAGGAGGAAGCATCACACAGTTACACGTTGACAAGAAGAGAAGTTGTTGCATAGTACAATGAGGCGCCAATTAGAAGAGAATTTGTCTCTAAGTGTAGTGGAAATACGTTGAGAAGGAGAGAGTACGGTGTGTAGAGAATTCATGTGTTGAGTGAAGATATTGATTCTATGCAAGGTGGAAGTGCACATAGTATACCAAGAGATGAAGCACATAGTGGTAGTGCGGAGGTCAGTCTGGAGGTATTATTGCACATTTGTGGTGCACAGTCAGGTTAGGATGAGAGGGTGTAGAATGTTGATGCGCCATAAGAGAAGGAATATGGAGGCTCCCCTAGTGGTGGGGGAGACGAGTTGATATTATTGGACGGTCTTGCACAACTACAAGTAGATACCTCTCTAGGTAACCTCATGAGAAATTTTAGAAGAAGATGGATTTTCCCCACCTTTTTTCCACCCCCCTTGTGCATTTTTAATCAATAATAAAACACAACCGATAGTGAAGAGATTGGCATCGAAGAAAGAGAAGAAAAAGAAAGAAGCAACAAAACTAGTGAAGAAGAAGGTGAAGTCAACAATACTTTACCCCATATGATAGTGGTGTGGAAAGATCCATCCAATAGCAATTAGAGAAGAGGAACTAGCACTAATTCCAAGATGGAAAATCAATATAGTACACTAAGGTTTCTTGTGTTCCATGGAACGGGTAATAACGATGCAGAGAAACATTGGTTCACCTGTGAAGCAATTTTGTCTGTAAAGAGAGTTACATACGACGCGACTAAGATCATGCAACTAGAGACTATGTTCAGGGATAGGGCCCTGACATGGTACATGATGTATAAGGCTATTGTGCCAGCGAGACAGACGAGGTCCCTAGCCAAGATCAAATATGATCTTCTTCAAGAGTTTCAAAAGATGAAGTCAAAATCCCAATGCATCATGAAAATCAAGGAGATCAAGCAAAAGGAAGGAGAAACAGTTTGGGATTATGACCAATGATTCAAAATCTTGTTGGATACGTTGATGTTCTAGATCTAGGATGTGCATCACAGAGAGTGGTTCATTATGGGGTTTCTCCCACATATATAATTCCCACTCACCCAACAAAAGGTGATGACTCAGTCTGAGGTAGTTGATATTGTGATGTGCTTGGAAGCTACCCTTGGAGGCGCAGAGACATCAATCGGGTTGGTGCAAGTTCAGTCGCAACTAGCCAACCTAAACATACAGTTGCAAGATATGGCCAAGAATAAATTTGTGCATGATGATGTATGGTGTACTACATGTCATTCAGAGGGGCATCGTCGAGACGAGTGCTCGGTCCTTCCAAATTATGTAGAAAAAGGTCCATTTCCATTTGGATAGTTAGAATGGTGTGAAATATGTAGACAGTGGGGTCATGTGCCACCTGGTTATCCCACGTTACAGAAGTATCAAACAATGAATCACACCCCATTCAGTGAGTTTTGTAAATCCATCGGTCATGATCTCAGTAGATGTCGCTCCCTCTAGTTAATTCATGATAACACTCGGGATGCATTTTGAGTACAAGAGGAGAAAAAGGTTGGTGAGCATGGAGGAGCCGACAGAGGCAGATATCAAGGAGTACCCCGAGGTGGATATGGGCGCAGTCATGGCCGTATATATGGTGGAGGAGACTATGGACCCCCACATGTTTCAATTGTGGTGAGCTTGGTCATGTCTCATGATTTCGCACTAAGTCGTGCATGCTCTGTGCATATTGTTATAGTCTTAAACATGTAACTGAGGACTATCCCAACATGTTGAAGAAGTTGGAGGACAAGAAGTCCAACTTTAACATGGTGCATTAAGAGCCACACAAAAACAAGAAGAATAATGGGGAAGTAAATGTTCAGGTAGTAACTCGTGGAGGGGAAAATATAGGGGTAGACTTTGAGCATGGTGAAGACTTGGGTCATCAACCAGATGGAAATATAAGGAAAGAAACCCCAACCCCCTCCAAATTTTGATGTTGCTCAACAAAATAAGTTTGTGTGTGATGCACAGAGAACCCTTGAAGAAGAAAGAGCACGCGAGGAGTTGTAACACACAACTCATAGGTCTCTTGAAGAGGCATGGATTCAAGAGGAAGTGAAAAGGGTGATGCAGAGGTTGCCAGAGGAAGCACAGATCTAAGAAGAAGTGCAGTGAGCGATGTAGAGGTCGCTAGAAGAAGCTCATGTGTGTGAAGAATTGCAGTGCATGATGCAAATATCTTTGGAGGAGGCCCGTGTACATGAGAAAATTCAACGCGCAACCTAAAGATCGATAGAATAAGCACACAAAAATACTACGCTGAGACGCGTTGAGAAAAAGGATTATGAATAATAGTGCCATGAAGAATTGCAACGCACATCATGCGAAAAAGCATTGCACGACCTAGGTCATATGGTAGAAGTTGAAGATCAAGTCAATACATACTTACATGGTTGTTTATGCTTTCTTAAATATCCAGAAGTTTCAAGTAAGTTGACCCAAATGTTAACTATTTTCATGAAAGAACAAGGTGAGGAGACGACCATATTGGCTCTACTTCCAGAGAGGGATGTCTTCCAGGTTAGCAAGAAAAATCACAATGGCTGAGAGTTCAAGATGACAATAGAGCTTGGTGGGTATGATATGGATGGAGTCATGTTGGATCTGGGATCTGACGTAAACATTTTTCCCAAGAAGTATTCGGAAGTGATGGGTAATCCTTAGTTAGTATGGTCACCCATCCAACTCCGATTAGCCTATCATTACAAGATCTATCCCATAGGTTGACTGGAGCAAGTAGAAGTGAACATAGAAGGAGTGAAAACAAAGGCTAACTTTGAAGTCATCGAGATCATGGATGAGTCTGATCCCTACCCTACATTGTTGGGAACTGACTGGGCCTTTGACAATAATGTGGTGTTAAATTTGAAGAAGAGGCGGATGTCCTTTGAAGCCGAAACCATGCGCATGGTCGTGCCACTAGATCCATATGAGGGTGAGCGCTATAATGATCTTGTCGACAAGTATGCATGGAGCTCGACCATTGAAAACATTTACAAGGTCATGGGGTGTTGGGAGGACTACGTCAACCCCACCACAGATGGAGAACTAAGCTAGAGGAGCGTCAAATATTATGACATGGATTCTAAGGATGCCCTGGATATATGGCATAATAAGATTTACGAGGTGTCAAGAAGAAGGTGCACACATATATTGGAAGAAGAGCACATGGAAGACTTTGGATCCTATCAGTATGATGGGTTGGAGCCGGTGGACATATTGATTGCATGGATACAACATTTTCCATAGTATCAAATATTTCGTTCCCTTGATATAGTGTTGGTCATCTCCCTGTCCCCTAAATTGCATGTCGTGAAAATGCAAGTCGTTTCTACATGAACAAAGGAGATCACTTCTGCTAGGGCTGAGTAACAGAGGATGTAGGAATTGATCACTTCAATGGTCAACATTTCTATGGAATGGTATACTTAGCTATTATACCTACAAGTCGTTTTCATCCCCTTGATTGATTAGGTCAACAAATTTGATCTCATGTCTTCGACAGTTATAGCTGAAATCACAGAAACGATCGTCCAAATGAGCCAGACACTTCAAGAGCGTTTTTTTGAGCCTGAACGCCAGTTTCTAGAACTTGTTCAGAACCTCAAGGCCATGGTGTCGTCTATTGTCAAGATGTTTCCATAAAGAAGTGGGCTCAAGGATGAGCCAGATAATAGTGGTGGGGGCCTATTGGCACCTAAAGTTTTGGGTCTAGTTTTGTGCGCGCGCAAAAGCAATTTTTTTCACGCTCATTCCATAGTTTTGCATGCATCAAAGGAAATGCATGAAGAATTCCATAGAGTACGCATCAGACCATGTTTTTTCAACATCGCAACAATTATAAAGACTACCAAGTGCATGTCCTTCCGAGTTTTTTCAATTGCGTCAGAAACCAAGAAGATGCATGTTGGAATCAAGAAAGGAATCACTAAGAAATCTCTCTGAATTATTATTTCCCGTGACTTATGGAGACATGGGGAAGCCAAAATATGAGTTGGCTAGGTAGTTAATATTTCCCCTTATGCAGAGAGTCGACATGGAGTGTTGGCAGGCACTAGAAGCGTGTGAGGAAGTTGGATCAGACAAGCGAGTGGAGCAGATCAGAAAGAGACAACGTTGCCCAACAACAGATGATATAAAAGAGATCTCTAAGCTCATAAAGTGAGTTATCTTCTGAGATAATCAGTGAGAGAGTTTTCAGTTAGCTCAGCTATCAATATCGAGCTCACTATGATTCTATTGTAATATTGTGATGTTTTGAATATATTCTTGTGTCTTTGTTCTGTTTGAATCCTAAGGCAAGGCGCATGGTGCATTATGTTGTATTCCCATTGTTTTATATGGTAAATATATGAAGTTCTATGGTTGTCCTAAGCAGTTGTTCAATGCACTATATATCTCTAATGTGATGGAATGCTTCTAGTAATAAAGATATGACATTTCTAATTTGTTATGTGTCTGATATGAATGATCTGAATATGTGTGTATATAGTTTTATTTCTTAGTCCTTAATAGGTTATCATATCTAAGTTACATGGATTCCAATTGTAGTAATGTTTAGTATGTTTAATCCTTCATCCCCAACATAAGACCTTATGGTCTCTGTGATCCTCTCTGCATCTTGAGTGAGACCTTCCTCGTCCTTGGTCAAGGATTGATATGTCGGTGCTTTTGGGTTTTTTTGGACAAGCTATGGACGAACCCTGGGTCTAAAACTCCTGGGCATTAACAAGGTCAGTACGAGCACAAGCGTGGACCGAAAATGGCAACACAACACCCAACATGGACCAATCAGGTGTTAAGCCATACATCAATATAGTCGTTAAGATCAAGGAAAATATGAGCCATTAAATCACTCTATGTATAGAACATATCATGACCATTGGATTACATAATGACAAATGCATACTAAAGAAATACACTTTTTCCTAAAGACATATTAGACCAAGTTAAACTTTTACTAAATCCTAAGTGTCTAAATGTCCTAACACAATCTCTCAAGGAAACCTAAGGACACTTCTCTACATTCATGAATGGAATCCATAGTAAAACCTATCAACATAGACTTGTATGCCTCACCCTTTAGAACCCAGTGGTGGAACGTTTTCCCCACTGTTGTTTGTTGTTGAACCCATTGACCCTCACCAAATGAATTGAACCTGAGTCGGTATTAGGAAAGTGCAATTCTTAAACTAGTTGAGCCATCGTTCGGTGTTGGGATACATGCATACATAATATAATAATATACGCATAAATGTGGAGAGAATAATAAATGTCAATTATATTATGTTGCAACAACTGCATGAAAGGGAGCCTAAGGTAAGCTACCCACTTACATATACCACTCTCTCATGTTATCATTTCTCATCACATTATTATATAGAGCTCAAGTTGGTTATAGTGATTTAACCACCTAACCACTTAGGACTTGAACTTGAGCTCCTTAACATCTAAGCATTATAACAATCACATATCTCATACATTAATGCTTGCCAACTTAAAATTTGCATAATACAAAAGATAATGAATTTTAAGTTGGAGGTCAATGTTTTCTCTTTCAAAAATAATACATATATTGCATGTACATCCCCTATTATCCCTCCTATAATGATTCCCAAAATTGTGACATTCTTCCAAAGAGGATTGTCACACCAAGATGCAGTCTAAATGTGCTATGAATTGCCCATTTTCCAGCTTCTCAAAATAATAGGAAGGGAAACCGACATTTTTTACTTGAAATCTAGCAAGAATCATTTTGGATTAATGGAATACAGATATCAAATGTTAGCGTTGCACAATCGAAACATAATAGGGTTTTCAAGGGTGTTGCGTCCAACGACAATTTCATCAAATCCAAAATTGTAATTTTGACACAGGTTATTTAGCCAACTTCTAGTGATGATAAACCCAAAAAAGTAGAAAATATAAAATGTTTAACCTTCTTCATCACACCAATACCAACATTTTCATTGTGATCTAAGGTTGGTTTTATAACATATGTGAAAATACTATTGAATAAAAAAGAAAAAAAATGAAATTATGAAAAAACAAACAACATGCAAAACCCATTTTCTAAGACTTAAAACAAATAAGAAACCTAAAATAACATGTTCTCCACCTTAAAAAAAAATCTTGCACCTTTAAAACTATGCCCTCCAAATCAGCAATATAACACACTTAAACTTGAAACATGTTTTTTTTAAATGTGTGTTTTCATTGTTTTTAATGTTGTTACAATGTTAAGATTTAAGGTTATGTATTTTTAGATTTTTTCCTTTTTAACAAATGTTGTTTCCATGTTGTTTCTATCATTTCCCTTTGGATTATACTTGTTTATGCTAGAATGTATTCAAAATAAAAAAATAAATCAAAATAAAAAAATAAATTGAGGCTTTTGGTTACAATCCTTGCATGGTTTTCCTTGACATAAACCTTACAACATTTTTGTTGGGAAAATAGTTCAATGCATTTACAAAATTTTTCATATACTTGATAATAGTTTTTTCTCCGAGGATCAGATGACCCACACAATATTGATTGAACGATATTTAATGATTGTACATATATGTCAACTTTTTCTGATAAAACCCTGTTCTTTCTATTACATCTTTGCATCTAATATCCTTTACTTTTTTAATTTTCAATCGTTTAAGGTGATTAGATTTTGGCATATATTCATCCATGTCTCTTTTTACTACAAAGGTGGAGGTTGATTTAGGAATCATATAGCGGTTAAGGATGTTGGGATTTTTTTTTATCTCTATATGCTTCTTAGTCATATTACGTCCACAATTAAATAAGTATCTTAGTTGGAGTGCACTTTTCACAAGTCATCAATCAAGAGATAGAAAACAATGTTGATTTACCAAAATTATATTATTGGAAAATTTTTGGAATGAAGGATTTTGTTTTTTTGGCATATTGTATTCCTCCCTAACTTCTCTTGCAAAATGGGAAAGGGGCTATGATGACCAAGACACCACTATAAGGGGATTGAAAACCTCCCTTTTAATATATAATAATCAGAAGAAACATCGTTATGGTCACTAATTAGTGTTAAAATTTACAAATTATTTGGATAGATACCAATACATATTCATCTTAATCCATGATCTATCAAGTACCAAGAGTGATGAAATCTCTTGAGTTGTAATTTTTTTTATCATTTAATATATATTTAGGATAGTTGTAGTTTCACATCATTCCATAGAAATTCCATAGAACTCAAAGCTTAGAAAATACAAAGACAGAAAATACATAAAATGCATTTTTTGTTATTATCAAATATTTATATTTGCATTGTAACAATATTTTTATACAACTATAATATCTATAATATTTTTATTGATGTATAGATATAATATCTCTCTTTTTATCTTTCTATATAACAATTTTTAAAATATATACATATCAAATCTCTCTATTTCATATGTATAAAAATATATATATTTATATTTAACTTAAAATATAATATTAATATATTTATTCATTATTTTTCAAACCAGCCTATGATGACATAAGTATCATACTCTGTTGTAAAAGATTCTTTTGACATAAGCAATTCATCAAATTGTATTCACGACCTTGCCTTCCATTCAATATTGAATGATCACCTCGTATTCTCTTCATTTCATGCATAAAAGGCATATACAATTACATAATAAGTAGATTTAATCACGTTAAAAGAAGAAAATAATTTTGGCACATGTAATAATGATATCTAATTCATTCTCTTTTATCCATATTTATTCATGATATACTTTGATTTCTTTATTTTTAGTCTTTGTGCTAGAAGCACTTTCTACAATCCAAGTGGGTCACATGTTTCACATTTGTAATGCATGTTGGTTCAAATTAATTAATTAGTAAAAACAAATCTATTATATATATATATAAAAAAATACAATTACAAAATATAACTAAAATATGTTGGTTTAATATATAAAAAAATACAATTACAAAATATAACTAAAATATGTTGGTTTAATATAATATTTCACAAAACTAAAAATAAAGTAATAATAATATCATGATTTTTAACCATAAAAAACTTGTATCATAATTTATTTTTATTTTATCCTTGATAATTCCAAAATTAAGAATAAATAAGTTTCATTGAATCAATTAACTTATTTTTTTTTAAATATAACTTATTTTAATAAATAAATAAAAACAGTAAGAACCAATCTATATTTTGCTCTAATTTTCATTTGGTAAACATTTCACATGTTTTGCTCTAATTTTTATTTGGTCAACATTTCATAACTTAAAGTTAATAAATTAAATTAGAAAAAAACAATTACATCAATAAAAATGCAAAAAAAAAAAAAGAGTTGACCATGATAAAGGTATTAGTATAATAAAATAAATCAACATAATTTGTTTGAAATTCAAATCTATCAAATATAAAAAAGTCAAATTTTTTGAATTGTAACATTTTTTAGAGTATAAATTTGAGTAAATGTTTGCATTTGGAGGGATTTGGTCTTCATCTTTTCTTTATAGATCATGAATTAAGATGGATGATAATAATTAATAATGATAAATATTTGAAATATATTTTTACATACATTTAACATAAATTTTCTAATTTAACATTTCTTTATTACAAAAAAAAGATATTGCTAATAACATATATTTTCTAATTTAACATTTATTTATTACAAGGACATATATTGCTCGTGAAGTAGTCAAAGTTGGATCAGATGTAGAAGACTTTAAACTAGGTGATAAGATAATCAACTTTCTCAAAATGAAAGTAAGTGAATATTATCATCACATCATGGACAAAAGGCATGCTTATTGTAAAGGGTGGTAATTTTTTTTTTTTGAGTAAAAAAAAAACGGGGTAGGACCTTCTATATTAGATAATCACAGAACTTTAGACAAAAATACAGAGTCAAAGCTTTAAACCACGAGAGAATACTGCCGATATCCGGAAACCAGTATCTGAGGGGTTAATAGCAGTTTTTAGCAAATAAAAACATATATATGTTAGGCACCTGTCCTGCCCGGAAGAAACCAGGACAGGTGCAAATGGTCCAAGAATGGTAATTTTAGACCATATATAACATGCACATTAAAAGCTAGATGAAATGTTGAATGGTTGAAAAATAAAATAATTTGTGCTCGTTGAAAATTCGTTAATTAACTCTCAAATCTTTTCGTTTGACATTTAACTTCACCATTTCCCTTGTCATGCAATTTGTTAAACGATTTATCTATACAATATACACAAGCTAAAACCAAAGAAACGTAAAAGCTTTACAAAGAGATTACAAGTTATATGTTTCTTTGGTTAGAATATCCTATATATGGATAAATAGATAGATTGCAATGTTATATGTTTTTTTTGGTTTAATTTCACCAAAGTTATTTTGATTTCATTATTATAAGTTTCTTTTTAATGAGATAAGTTTCTGTTTAATCTCATTAAGTTATTTTGATTTCATTTTCATGCATCATACATCTACTTTATGAGTTTTTTTTTAAATATTTTATTTTTTAATTAGTTGTTTTAGATGTCTAATATGCTAGAAGTAGGATTTTTGGATATTTGTAGAACTTACTCCACTACCTTATAATCAATTGATGCATATATTCAAATTGTTCAACATATCAAAATTAGATAACACTGCAAGTGATGAAGATACTTTATTTACATAGAAATGTTTGATTAAGGGTAACCTAACCTTCATCATTCTAGAGAACGATAACTAGAAGACCTCGGTGAACTAATGCTAGAAGTAGGATTTTTGGATATTTGTAGAACTTGACTCCACTACCTTATAATCAATTGATGCATATATTCAAATTGTTCAACATATCATAATTAGATAACATTGCAAGTGATGAAGAGACTTTATTTACATAGAAATGTTTGATTAAGGGTAACCTAACCTTCATCATTCTAGAGAACGGTAACTAGAAGACCTCAGTGAACTAATGGTTGGTAAAAACCTAAAAGTCACCAACCTTTGTTCATCAAAACCATACCATAATGGATGGGTTAAAGAATCGGGACAACCCACACTAATCACTTGAAAGTGCTACATTACCTTTGTTGTAAGATCCTTCTATGATAGGATTTCTTATGATGTCACTCTTTTGAGTTGTTATAATATGATTTCATGAAATCCATACTAGTTTGCATGTAAGAACAATACCATGGCTATTATAAATACACGGTCGATAGTGATGGTAGGGTGTGTAGGTTCACCTCCATTTCCTTTTCTACTTCTTAGCATGTATTTATGGAAAATCTATTGTTAATCATGCCAATATTAATAAATGCATGATGTTATGCATCATTTTCCAAATCAAATCAAGGAAAACAAAGGTAAACCACTTCCCTCATATATTCATAGAATCTTACACATATGTATTTGAAGAACCCAAGAGTTTCCCTCCCCTTTGCACCATCCAACACTACATTGATGTGATTCTTGACTCTTCCTTGCTATAATATATTGCATAGGGCACCTCACCTATGGAGAACAATAAGATAGAGAGGTAGATCTCACAAGTTTTGGAGGGTGGGAAAATCAAGCTTAGCATATACCCATGTAGTCTCCGGCCTTGGTAGTACCTAAGAAGAAGCAATAGGAGTGGCAACTTTGCACAAATTATAAGGCTCTTAACAAGGTCATTGTTAAGAATCACTATCCTCTTTTTTATATTGATGACATTCATTTTCAACTCAAGGGAGACAAGTACTTAACCAAGTTGGACCTTACTTTACAATATCACCAAGTCCATATGGATCCTAAGTAGTAATAATGTTTGGAAGAAAATTTTCAAGACTAAGTTTGGTATCAATGAGTGATGGTCATGCCTTTTAGTCTCACTATTGCACATGCCACTTTTGTGACAAGCTTCAATGACATCTTTTGTAGACATTTTTGTAGGTTCATGGTAGTCTATGTTGATTACATTTGGTTTTCAGGATAACTTGGAGAAACTTTGCAACTTGTACAAATAGTTTTGGACCTCCTATGAGAAAACAAGTCACAAACTAAGAAGAAAAAGTTCTCCTTTGGAAAATATTCTATTTAATATTTGGGTTTTACAATTCATAAAACATGAGTTGACAGAGTTCCTACTAAAGTTTAGGTTTTGTAGGCACTACTTACTCCCAACAAAACCACAAATATCAAGAGTTTCCTGGGACACATGAATTTCTACTAGTAATTCATTGGTTATTATTTCCACATTCCTCTCCCATTGATCAACCCAACAACCAAAAAGTATTTCATGGAATCACAAAGTAGACCAAGCATTTTAGAAAATTAAGGATGCTCTTTGCTTTTCTCCTGTGCTTGCTCTCCCATATTTTTTGCAACATTTTGAGATCAAGATGGATGCTTCTCAATATGACAAAAAAATTTCCTTGTTTAGAGAGGATATTTGGTGTATAGAGGATATCCAAATATTCCATTCTTGTTGAACTTACCGATTCATGATGAGAATATTTGCATTTCTAATTAACAAAACACTAAGACTACAAACTCTGAAACTTAGAAAGTGCCTATCAAAGATGTATCACTATGTATACTAAAATCAAGGTTGTAAATTTAAAAGTGCACACACTACATACTTAAATGAATTCAAAACAACAAACAAAACTATTCTAAATCTGCATAAACAATGATCTAGAAATTATGATAGAAAATAGAATTATCAATTCCCAATCACACATAACTCTATTATCTGAAAACAATGATTACAAAATAAAATTAGCTCAAAACTTTTATTGTCTACCTCTAACTTCTAATTCCTATGTGATGTGCCTTTCCTTTCTTTTATAAAAGAAGAAGAGGCTAAGGTTACAATGGAATGCCAACAATTTTGTGTTGAAATATTGTGTAACTACAAAGAATATTCTTATCCCTTTTTGTGGATAAAGAAAAAGATAAAATATATATATTATATTGACAAGTCATCCCTATTGTGTCTAGACAAGACAATTGTAAATTAGAAAGGTAAAGTGGATAGGTCGGCCCTGACCTAATTATTGGGGGGACACAACTTGTATTTATAAGAGGCTTAGCACCTCATTTGTATACACACTCATCAAGCTCTCTCCATCAAGTGCGCAAGTTTGAGAGTGACGCAACTACAAGGAGAAGTGACGCAACTACAAGGAAGAGTATCTCAGTAAAGGTGAAGGTTATCTTGGTGAAGAACTATCTTGGTCTAAGTGGTGCGCTACTCTGTCCTGGTTAGGGTTTCTAGTGGATCTTCTGTTTGGTGATATCTCTCTTGTGAGAGACATTGCAATTGGTTATTGAATCTATATTAAAGAAGTTTTGTTGGGTTTCTTCCCCTTGAGGGTTTTCCAAGATAAATTCTTTTGTACTCTGTGATTGTGTTTCTCTCAGTGATCTTATCTATGCTATGGTTATCTAGTAAATTGAAAAGTAACCTAATAATAGCTTAAACTTTAACACAGTATCAGAGCTAAGCTGAAGAGAGCATATTTCACAGAAAAAGAAAAACGTCACTGTTGTTGTACAAGAAAATTAAGTCTTTTTATTAAAGAGGAATTTCAGCCCAAAGATCATCTAGAAAAGTGTGTCCTAGCCTAAGGAACTCATTAGCACCTTCAACGCACCTTTTTAGTGGACATAACTCCCAAAAAGTGAAACCCCCGTTTTCATTGGTACCAGGAAACCAGAGGTACCAGAAGTACCGGGAAACCAAAACCAGTACTAGAAGTACCAGTCCATATTTTTACAAGCTCAGTTTCAAGGGGTAAAAATTGGAATTTTTAGAAATTGACTATACCAGCATACTCTCCTCAGTCCAGCACATCTTTTGGTGAGTTCAGTTTTAAGATTCAAGAAATTTGATTTTTTTATTATTTCTATAGCCCGGAGGGCTAGGGTTTCTACTGCAAGAAAGAATGGCTACCGTATGAGGGTAGAAGACAGGATGGAAGGATATGGAAACTTCATATCTTGGAAGCATAGGTTGCAGATGATTCTAGACAAGAACATGTCACAATGAGTGTACCAGAATCAAAGGAAGAAGAACAAAAGACCAAGCATAAGGAAAATAAAAGAAAGTATCAAGAACATGTGGCAGAGGAAGAGGAATCTCCTCCCTCAAAAAAAGCTTTAGTATAAATTGAGGATTATGAACTTTAAGTTGAAGATAGTTTATATGAATAAATATAGCAAATGGGGGAGTCCGTGGAGCCTCCCCACACAAAAACAAAAGATGAGTATTCATGTTTATTTTTAGTATCTTGTTTACTTTAATACTTTATCATTACAAGTTAAGATTTTTGTGAGAATGTTAATTAACCTCATTTTACTTCAGTGTCTATGAAGACTTATGAAGGAAGTATCAAAGAAGAGGATAAAGAAAGAGATAAAACATTTATTTAAGGTATGATCACTCATGAGAGTGACAAAGGTATGTGTTTAGCTATGATAGTAAGGGAAAATTTGGTAATTTCATAGCTAGAGTGAAAAAGATTTGAAAAGTATTATTCATGATTAGGGTTTCATATGTGTACATGATTGAACAAGTTTTTCTTAAGAAATGATGTGTACTACTCTGATAGAAATCATGATATAGTTTTATTTGATTACTTCTTATTGTTACTGACTGATTGGCTAAGTGACATATCTCAAAAAACATATTGTAAGTAAGCTTACAGGACTCAGAAGAAAGAACTTATGCCTTGACTTGTAGAAGTTAGACAACATGCGAAGGACTTATGATATGATGACAGTCAGTAAAGACCAAACAATATCTAGTATTTATATAGGAGCAAGAGACTCCTAAAAGTTGCAGAACAGAAATGTTCAAGATGAAGAGAAAGATGGATACTCAGATATAGTTGATGAGATGCAGGTAACTGCAGGTTTCCCCAATACCATTATTATAGATGCATAGGGAGCAGTTTGATCCAATATGAAGTCAGAAAGAAATCAATGTTCGAACTCAAGAAGGCACCCATGATATTATAGAAGAAAAATTCAAGGATGATGATTAAAATCTCTTAGTTTGGTGCAAGAGGGAGCTATGTCTCTGAGTTCTAAATGGAGGATCGTGATTTGGTGTAGTTACGAAAGCAATGGTCCATGGAACAATTTACTTAGTGGATGAGTAATGAGATATTTTGATTAAGATGAAAGTTATCCAGTAGATGGATGGTGCCCAGTAGATGGGTAGCATGGCATTATACCATGGAAAGATATTGGACCACAAGAGAGTTTTTAGATCCCATAGCTAGACCTTCGTAGACAAGGAAGAGACCTTCGTAGACAAGGGGAATGAGAAATTTTCCAAGGTTGGCCTCTGTCCAAGTGTTGAGTTTTGGATACTCTAGGGACATGCTAGAATACCCTCATAGAGAGGGGTGTGACCACCCTCGTAGAGAGGAGTCTGGATGTTTCTCCAAGGGGAAACAAGCATATACTCTCCTCTAGCCAAGGATTGAGTAGACTGGAACACAAACCTTGACCATGTGGAATGGTTATTTGGCTCTTGAGGTTTGTGTCGTGATCTTGCGTGGATCATGGAAAGGGAGTCTAGTCTTTCCCAGGCTAGCATCTTAGTTTCTCTAGTTCATGTGGGATGAATAGGAGTGAAGCTATGGTAGTATTCCTCCCCAATGGATGGGTGAGATAGATGACTACAAGAGAAGGGAGAACATAAAAGGAATGGCAAAACTCATAGAATATCTTCTATGTGAAGATAAGATATCTTTTGTGTGAAGATAAGAAAGAGTATCTTCAGTGTGAAGATGAAAGAAAGAAAGAGTATCTTCTATGCAAAGATAAAGAGAACAAAACTTCTTTAATATGGATTCATGGAGAACCAGTCAGTGGTCATGATGCCAAATGACCAAGTGGATTATATTGATGCCCCCTGTTACCTAGTTGATGATGTTGCCCATTTGGTAATGTTATCCAATTGATTTTGTTACCCAATTGATGATGTTGCCCAGTTGATGATGTTATCCAATTGATGTTGTTGTCTAGGTGATGATGATTATCCAGTTGATGATATTGCCTAGATTATGTTGTTTAGTTGATGATGACATCCAGTGACCTGTCAAAAGATAACGAATATCCTTCTTGTTAAGAGGGAGTATTGAAATATTGTGTAACTACAAAGAATATTCTTATCCCCTTTTGTGGATAAAGCAAAAGATAAAATATATATATTATATTGACAAGTCGTCCCTATTGTGCCTAGACAAGACAAATGTAAATTAGAAAGGTAAAGTGGATAGTTCGGCCCTGACCTAATTATTGGGGGGGTACAAATTGTATTTATAAGAGGCCTAGAACCTCATTTGTATACACACTCATCAAGCTCTCTTCATCAAGTGCGCAAGTCTGAGAGTGACACAACTACAAGGAGAAGTGATGCAACTACAAGGAAGAGTATCTGAGTAAAGGTGAAGGTTATCTTGGTGACGAACTATCTTGGTCTAAGTGGTGCACTACTCTGTTCTGGTTAGGGTTTCTAGTGGATCTTTTGTTTGGTGATATCTCTCTTGTGAGAGACACAATACTTGGTTATTGAATCTATATTAAGGATTTTTTTTTGGGTTTTCTTCCCCTTGAGGGTTTCCCAGGATAAATGCTTTTATACTTTGTGATTGTGTCTCTCTCAATGATCCTATCTATGACATGGTTATCTAGTAAATTGAAAAGTAACCTAATAATAGCTTAAACTTTAACATTTTGGTGATATGCTTGGCTCATTAAAAGAAAACCCTAACCCTAACATTCCTAGGAAGCATATTCTCTCATGCATAAAGTATCTTTCCTAGAAAAGTGTGCCCACTAGAGATTACTAACAACATGCATGCATGATCTTTCTTTCCTTGGAAACAACACATTATCTAATTTTGGAAAATTCTCTATGCCATGCACTATATCTAGCTTTAGAACAACCTTTAAATAGAGATGAAAATTACTTTCTAGGTAAGGAACTATGACTAAACTAGAATTGAAAAAACGCGGTCTACATATGGCACACACATGCCTCTTCTCCACTAGTTGTTTACCTAATTGTTGTGCCTCCTAGAGGCTATAATATAAGATAAGATAATTTTATTAATGTCCAAAGAGTGACCAAAAATAGGTCAAAGGGTCTGCTAGGTACATCGGAATCAATAAGCAAGTGGGAGTGTGAGTGTAGCTCCTATAAAATCAAATGTAATTGATGAAATACAAGGCCTAAGAACTAGAATCCATCATCTAACAATAAGATACAAAGTTGGGAACCACAAAGAAGAAGAAATATATAATTCTTGTCAAGAGATCGAGAACTTGGGAGGATGTATCAAGTAAAAATGGTGGGGGGGAGTGTTCAAGGTCCCTTAGTTTCATCACCTATTCATGATTAGGATGAAGATGAAGAGAAGTTACTATTTTATGAGTCAATGATCAAAATAAGTGGATCGCTCCTACCATCCAAGGCTAAAGAAAATAAACTATTATTGGGACATTGTCTGGATGAGATGGAGCTGGAATATCTAGAAGAGTGGAGATGGAAGATTATGCTACCTAGAAGAGTTTTCTCTCTACTAATATTTGGAGGATAAGGAAGATAAATGTATGTGATTGGAAGACTTGCCCTAGGTTTGAACACAACAACCATGCAAGGGTCTTCCAACTAGATGTAGGATGTCTCCTTGTAATCACATAGACCTGGTAGTTAAGATGTAGCTACTCTCAACTTATCTCTTGGTGAATTTTTCTATAAGAACCAAGAAGAAGCAGGCAATCATCCTAGTAGTGTTAGATGGTGGGAGCGGAGGTAGTCTAAGTCATAGGTTCTTCACTCCATAAACCTATGAAATAGCATGTGCATTCATGGAATATTAAAGAATACCCCTAACTTTCCTAGATATTAATAAATACCTCCCAAAATAATTTTGTTGAACCCCCCTCCCAATACATATTTCCAATCAAATAAACCGTATTCTTACTAGNCCCCCAATACCTATAAACCCCTATGTAGCTTGCACCTCCTCCCAAACACCTATAATGTTGATGCAGGAGCATCACACCCTAGTCAAACCATCTTGTAATTCGATCCTATAGAAGGAGAAATCTTTGTAAGAGGACAATATTCTCATGTACATAGCAAGTGTCTAGAAGGTCGATTTAGTCAATGATTGGTTGGGGTTTCTATTATGAGTAACTAGTTATAGATTTTATGGAGGATATTGTGGATCTGTGAAGATCCAGTAATTCTTATTATTGTATGTAAATATGTAATCATGCGGGCATAGTAGGATAGGTGGCTAGGGCTAAGGAAGTTCCCAAGATTTGTAAATCAGGTCAATCGAGAGGTAGTAGGTAGTTTAGGGTATTCATAGTTTATGTACAAAATTGAGTTAATAGAAGCATTGTATTTAACCTCCATATGGGTAAATTCCTCTATGTAGTATTGTGTAATGTGATTGGATGAGTAACCTGTGAATGAGTTAATGAGGGTTCTATGTATGTAATAGTTAATCATGGATGTAATGGTGAGCTAAAGTTGAATGGAAAGTTAAAGAATGATCACCTCTGGATGTATGAAGAGGGAATGATGTGACTGTGTGGTCCCTCATTGCTTTCAAGTTGCATGAAGATTAAGCCTTTATGTATAGAAAAAGAGGTAGCTAGACGAGTCGATCTCTACTTGAAGAGTGAGATCAAGAACCAAGAATGAAGTTCCTATGAATTCCATTGTGATCTGAAGCCGATGACAAAGATTTTATTTCCTCGGTGGTCCGGTGAAACAATGGTACTTGTGGACGGTTAGGAGTAATATAAAATGATGGGAATTCAATTCAGTTAAGTGATAAGATTTAAGAAAAATATAAAGGGTTTAGAGTTGACCCAGTTGCCAACATTTTTCGTATTGAAGCAATAAATCCATATGTTCTTAAGTGAAGGTGGTAGAAAAGAACATAAAAAATTACGGAGGACAAGATCTTGGAGTGGATCTTGTAGGTAAATGGGACTTACATTTTGCATTCAACTTTGGTAAATAAAAAATATGTATTTTTGGCAGGTAGCAACGAAGAAGAGATTGGTGGTAGAAACCCTTACAACTAGTGAAGCTGGAGAAGAGTAGGTGAAGCTCTTAGGATATTGTGAGTAGAATTGTAGAATCCTAAAGGATCAGAGAAAGCTCAAAGGGTTCTGGTAGAGAGAACCAGAGATACCAAAAGTCCAGGTTCAGGAGAGAAACTTGGTAAGGTATTTTGTAGCAGGGTACAAAAGATATTTTACTACAGAGGATATTTGCAACTCACTGTTGATCATTGTGAATATCAGAGAGATGGAGATGAATAAAGACAAATAGATGAAGGGTTTAGAGGAAAGGAGCTACAAACATATGAGTGATGGGAAATTTGACAGAGAGATAATTGAGATGAAGGAACAACTCAGTGTTATGATGAATCTGCTACAAGAGAGGACTAGAGAAGACCAAAGATGTGGATGTATTTTGAAGAAAAAGGCCTAGTGTCCTATTGTGCAATTATTTTCTAGGAATTCGATACACAAGATGAGTTTCTGGATGAAGACAGAGGAGAGATTCAATAGAGATGAATATGAGAAGAATTCTATGGAAGAAGAAACATCATTTCACATTTGTGAACCAGAACATGGACAAATTATTTGAGAAGATGATGAATATGGAGAAGATGAGGTTCAAAATGAAGACCTTGTTAGATGCTTGGAGAATTCAGTACATCAAAAGAATATGATTTCAAAATCATTGACAAAGACTCAAGAGTCTCATGGTTTTGAAACTAAGAATTTGTGTGTGTATGCAGGTTATGTAGGTCATGAAGATGGACAATCATTAAAATTTTTCATAAAGAAAGAGGACACTGCAAAATTTTCTAAAAGAGATAGAGGAAATAAGAATTCAATAGAGGAAATGGAAGGTGGTGGCCTTATGATAGAGAAAAATATTGCAGGATGAGGGAAACACTCAGATGAAATGCCAACAAATTATGATGAGGAGTTAAAAATTCAATTTTATTTCCCCGATGGTCTGGTGAAATGGTGGTCCCCATAGTCGATTAACAATAATATAAAACGCTGGGAATTCAATCCAGTTAAGTGATGAGATTTAAGAAAGAGATAAAGGGTTTATATTTGACCCAGTTTCCATCAATTATATTGACTTTATTTTTCACAATTTTAAAATCCCCTTTATGAATGAACGTGATAAGATATTGGTCAAAAAGTTGAAGCCCCCATGGTTTAAGTGAATAATATCTAATTCTAAGATACTCCCTCATGCATAAGGATAAACATTGTTGGTATGGATATCTTAGGAATATGGGAAGGGAGTTCAATGACTCCCTGAAAAGGTAGTGATCTCGACCTCATATCTCATAATATATGGTGTACCTAAAAACAAAATTCTCCTCTATATTAGTCTCCTATAAATGAAAAATTACGAAAACCATTTTTATCATGGAATATATTTATTATATTCCACCTAAATTCAATGTGAACCATGTCAGATAGATGGTTTAGAGTGTTGGATAGTTGGATAGTTGGTTGTCATTGATGTCAACCCTTGGAGAGTGTAGTTGTAGATTGATCTCAACCCTTGGAGAGTGTTGTTGTAGATTGATGTTAACCCTTAGAGATTGAGATCAACCCTTGAGTATGTCTGGCAACACATTCTGGTAGCTCCAAATTTATGGGTAAGGAACCCAAGTTTTTTATATATATAAAGGCATTAAGATCAGTGTATATGAAGGTAAGACTATTCTAGATGGATAGTACATGTCATGCCATTTTCGGTAATATGTGGAACGTCACATAACTCCTCACGATTAGAGAGTTATGGCCTTGTGAAGTTGGAGAATCCTCATGAGTTATTTAGAATCCCCTAGTAGGTCAAAGAAGTCAATTTAATCTATAAGCTCTTAGAAGAATTTTACTAGTCAAAGTGGTTGTAACTAGGAGTTAATCATGAGTTAAGTTGTTGCAAAAGGAAAATAATTAAAAATGAATTAGTTGCAACTAGAAGTGGTGAGTTTACTATTTGTAGGTAAAGTGGTTATAAGTGGACAAGTGGTTAGAAGTGGGTTGGCCCTAAAAGAAAGAAGTTGGGTTAAGTTAGTTAGAAGGTAACCCCTTGAGGAAGCTACTTGGAGAGTATAAATAAGAGAGAAAGGGTATCCTATTAGCACCTATTGAGCACATTGAATATCTATTATTGTGTAAGGTTTATTGCAGATACTCATTGATATAGATGAAGTTATACAAGTTTGAGGTAGCAAGAAGGGTTGACGGTGAAATTTTTGGAGTTGTAGAAATACTGAAAAAACCCTAGTTTTTTAGGTGTATGTGGGATGCAGTGGAAGAGGTAGCGTACATACATGAGTTGGTAGTGAAAGAGGGTGTGTAAATACATGGGATTAGGAAGAGGATATCACATACTATTGGGAAAATCCATGAAATATTGAGTTTGTGAGGGTGTTAGGTTCTCAGATTCTAAAAGTAAGTTCCCAGGAAGGTCTACAGTGATAAACTAAAACAGATATATCTACAGGTTCAAAAGGTATGTCATATTCTTATGTGTAGTTGGATATTGTTGTCTACATGAGATATGGTTATGGGATTTTCCCTAGAGAGGTTGTTGGTTGTATGGCACTTATTGGATGAGCTAGATCTACAGAAATACATCATTGGTATGGCTGGTATTATTTATTGTTACATCTTGTTGGGTTAAGTGTTGAGGCATGTTTTGTATCTCTTGTTACATGGTTGAGGGATTTTGGTTGTGATGTGTTGGTGAAGTTGTTGGTGTAGTTTGAGATTGCATATTAGTGATGATTTGATGTCTATTCCATGTGAGGGTTATCACACTTGATCATGATTGTATACACATATATGACATATGACTAGAGAGATCTAGATGCACTTGGTTAAGGGATATGTTTGATAATGTATGCATAGGGGATAGCTACAGATTGGACACAATGATAGGTTACAGGTTGATTTGATAGAGGAAGAAAAGTGTTTGAGGTTCCGAAAGGTGAAAGCCCTAGCTTTTTGAAGGTGTACGCAGGCTGCAGTATAGACAGGCCGCGTACATGCATAGGATGCAATATAGATAGGTTGCATACATACTTGAGCTGCAACATATACAAGTCGCGTACATGTTGGTATTTATTGGTACAGGCTGACTTCTGGTACATGTTGATTACAAGCTATTGGTACAGGTTGGTTATAGGTTGTTGGCATATATTGGTACATGTTTACAGTGGTATATCTCATAGTGACAGTGTGGAAGTGGTTTCATCATTTTGGCACTTATATTTTAGGGAGGTTGGACGAGGCAAGGAAAGGGGATTGTAGCCTCCTTCTGGTTGGTGTCGGAGAACCAGGGATTTGGAGCTTCCTTTAGGTTGGATCCTGAGAACTAGGTGGTTGTAGCCACCTTTCGGTTGTATTCGGAGAACCCAGGGGGTTGTAGTCTCCTTCTAGATGGAACCATAGAATTAGGGAGTTGATGTTTCCTTCAGGTTGGAGCTTGAGAAACTAGGGGGTTGGAGCCTCCTTCCAGTTGGAGCTGGAGAATTGGAAGTTGGTGCTTCCTTGAATGTAATTCTTGACATATAAGAAAAGCATTATGTGGTTTTCTCCCGCATTGGGTTTCCACATAAATATTGGTGTATTGTGCATTGTGTGGATGTGCTTTTTATTCTTTATTATGCACTGATAGATGTTAATATTTATGATACAACAATATGTCGATGATGAATAGATGAACATGGTTTAATAAGTAAAAATAATATACAATGTGGTTTAAATGATTAATAAGTGGTATAATTTCTCATTACTGATTCACCCCCCGGTAATCCAACAATTGGGATCAAAGTGGGTTCCTTCAAGAAACAGTTCAACCACTGGAAGGTATATCATGGAGAGTATTAGTATGTATAAAATGGAATACCACAGTTTGATGGAAAGAGCTATGCATTCTGGAGAAGAAGGATCAAAACATATGTACAAGCATAGGGATCTGATGTTTGGAAGTCAGTTCTAGATGGATACAAAGCACCAACCATTCCTCCAACATATAAAAATGGAAAGCAACTTGAAGAAAATAATTTGAAAGAAAAAAATGTCATCCTAAATGGTCTGGTTTATTCAGTATATGTCAAAGTTATGCATTGCGACTTTGAAAACGAGATATGGGACAAACTTTAAAATGTTTGTGAAGGAGATTCCAAATTCAAGGCAGTAAAGCTTCAAACTTTCAGAGGCCAATTTGAAGAAATGAAGATAAAGGAAGATGAAAATATTGCAGCTTATTTTTCACGATTTGATGAAACAGTGAATGCAATTAAAGAATTGGGAGAAGAAGTTGATGAATCTATAATTGTTCAAAAAGTACTAAGATCTCTTCCAATTTAATTTGATCTTAAGATCTCAACACTCGAAGAAAGAATAGATCTAGATTCGATAAGCATGGATGAGCTACATGGAATATTCATTACTTATGAAATAAGAATAGAACAGGAGAACCCAATTACAAAGGAAGCAACATTCAAAGAATCTAATAAGACAAAGAAAAAGAGCAAGCAAAAACCAAATTTAGAATGTAGTTGCAGCGATGATTCAAAAGAAGATGAAGAAATGGAAAACTTCGTAAGAAAGTTGCAAAATGGAACAGTTAAATATAAAGGTAATCTTCCATTGAAATGTTTTAATTGTGTTAAAATTGGTCATTTTGCAAATAAGTGTCCTTATGCCAGAAATTCAGATGGTGATGAAAAGGAAGAGCCCAAGAAAGAGAAGAGATATCAAAAGGGAAACTGGAAAAAAAAAAAAAAAAGTCTTCAAGAAAAAACTGTACTCAAGAAAAGATAGTTCCTCTTCTGGTGAAGATGATGAAACTGACAGTGATTCTGAAAAGGTATTATTTATGGATAAGGAAAATCAAACAAGAAACTCTGGTAATTTAGAAGAAGAAGGTGAAGTTGATCTCAGAGAAGAATTAATTAGTTCCTTAGAGGAACTAAGTAAAGAAATAAAAACAAGTTACTCAAGAAAGAACTAAATGAAACTCAGAATCTCAACTCAGAGGAAGTCAACTAGATAATTACGAAGTCGAAAGTCCAAGTAGAAGAGGATAAAAGGATTGAATAAATACTCAGAAGTGAGCTAGAAGAGAAGGAGAAGATGATTGAAAAGTTGGAAGCATAAGAAGTCACTCTAAGAAAATATATTTAGAAGAAATACGTGCAGCAAGACAACACCAATACATTGGAAAGGATCATCAAAAATCAAAGGCCATACTATGACAAGTACGAACTAGGATACAACCAAATGCATAATGAGAAAGGTTCAATCTCCATGAAAAAAAAATAGAACAAAAGAGTTATGAAAAATTTCTCAAAGGAAGGAATCATGGTCAACGGGAATTAGAAAGAAATGGATACAGAAGACCCTCGACATTCAAGCAGCAAGGAATCTTCAATCATAGTGAAAGAAGCAACCAAAGAGAAGATATTGATAAGCCAAGGAAAAATTATGGAAGGACTATACCACAAGGAAAATCATTCACTCCCAGGTATGCAAATTTATTTTATGGTCATTGTTTTTATTGTACTAATTTTGGACATAAGGTTGCATATTGCATGGCTTATGAAAGAAATAATCAGGCAAGAAATGCTTATGTGGTCCCACAAGATATTGGATGTTACAAATGTCACAACTATGGACACACAACTTGAAATTGAAAAAATGCAATAAGGCCTCCCATGAAAGAAAATATTGATGTGAGACACAAGAAGGTTTGTAGAAGAAGTGAAAAACAAGGAGCAGGTAAATTAAGAACAAGTCCAAGGAATTGTAAGTTTAGGATTTGCAGTATTACAAGATCATGATGAATTTACAAGCAAAGAGGAAAGTGTGAGAACTCAAGTAGAATATGAAGAAGATATCAAAACTCGGGATGATGACATAATTCAGGAAGAGGATGAAAATGAAGATGCATTCACAGAAGAAGAGGAAGATTACACTACATCAGAACATGTATTTTTCTGAGCCATTCGTCTTGGAAAATCCTAGGTAATATAAATATTAAACAGGGGGAGTCTATACAGTAGCTAAGACAGATGGGTCAACATTATGGATAGTTGAGTAGAAGAGTCTTGGACAATATGGACAGAGATGGATTTGTAAGAACACTTAGCAAGTTTGGAAAGATATATGACAGTGGATGAAAGCATGGATTCAGAGAGTGTTAAGAACCAAACATCAATATAGCATGGAAAAACCTCAGGAAAAGTACTCAACACCTTGAAACAGAGATAATTTCAGATAATAAGCCTCTTCGAGGGGGAAACCTCCTTTTACCCAACTTAAATGTTCAAGTACAAGATGATTCAAAATGAA
>ML789281.1:54879-64916 GCA_009831015.1 Picea engelmannii
AATGTCTTAAAGCCGACATAATTAAAATAACATTACTAATCTAAATTACAACTAATGGCCTAAAGCCGACATAAATAAAATAGCATTACTAATCTAATATGCCCCAATTAAGGGGTAATGAGCCAATATTAGGGCTTAACAGAGAGTGGTTTAGAGATAAAGGAATATTATCATAATGGATGATAATGATACAAGAATATTTGAATGCTTATTCTTGAATGTTTTTTATGTATGTCAGTTGATTACTCAAGGAAGAACCAATGGAAAATAACTCCAAAAGGAATTAGGTACAAGAAGACCTATGTTGATCTACACAGAAACATGCAGAGAAGTCATCAGAGAGAGAGAGATTCAGAAAGCAATATTAGTAGCATACAGACAGGGAGACACACCTATAGGGGGAGCTATTGCTTTAACCAAGATTTGTTAGAGAAGGTAGAATGTCAGATCGACAGGGGGAGTTAGTCATTTTTCAAATGGAGAGAGAGACAGAGTAATCAGAGGCATGAAGATAGGGGGAACAATTCATATAGGGGGAGGATAGTGAAGATAAGGGGACCAGCCCCAAGAAGAGTTAAATAAAGGGGAGAAACCCCAAGGAGAGATACCCTTTTCCATTGATGTCAAAGGGGGAGAGATAGAAACATTTATGAGGAGTATGAGCATGATTTTTTTCATGACTGGGTGTTTCCATAAATGTTGATGTTGCCATCAATGCCAAAGGGGGAGATTGTCAGACAGTTGGTATAGAGTGTTGGATAGTTGGATAGTTGGTTGTCATTGATGTCAACCCTTGGAGAGTGTTGTTGTAGATTGATTTTAACCCTTACATATTGATGTCAACCCTTGAGTATGTCTAGAAGCACATTCTGGTAGCTCCAGAGGTATGTGTAAGGAACCCAATTTTGTTTGAGGTATAAAGGCACTGAGATCAGTGTATATGCAGGTAAGACTATTCTAGATGGATAATACATGTCATGTTATTTCCAGTGATATGTGGAACATCACATAACTCCTCACTATTAGATAATTATGGCATTGTGAAGTTGGAAAACCCTCATGGGTTATCTAGAAGCCCCTAGAAGGTCAAATACGTCAATTTATTCTAGAAGCTCCTAGAAGAAGTTTACTAGTCAAAGTGGTTGTAACTAGGATTTAATAATTAAAAATAAATTAGTTGCAACTAGAAGTGGTGAGTTTACTATTTTTGGATCAAGTGGTTATAAGTGGACAAGTGGTTAGAAGTGGGTTATCCCTAAAAGAAGGAAGTTGGGTTAAGTTAGTTAGAAGGTAACCCCTTGAGGAAGCTACTTGGAGAGTATAAATAAGAGAGAAAGGGTATCTTGTTAGCACCTATTTAGAACATTGAATATCTATTATTGTGTATGGTTTATTGCAGGTACTCATTGATACATATGAAGTTAAGAAAGTCTGAGGTAGCAAGAAGGGTTGATGGAGAAAGATTTGGAGTTGCAGAAATACTGAAAAAACCCTAGTTTTTTAGATGTACGTGGGCTACAGTGGAAGAGGTCGTGTACATATGCAGGTTAGCATTGAAAGAGGGCATGTACATATGCAGGTTAGCATTGAAAGAGGGTGTGTACATATGTGGGTTGAGGAAGAGGAGATTGTGTACAATTGAGAAAATCCATGAAATCTTGAGTTGTTGAGGGTGTCAGGTTCTCATAGTATGAAAGCAAGTTCCCAGGAAGGTATATAGTGATCAGGTGCAACAAATATATCTACAGGTTCAAAAGGTATGTCATATTCTTATGTGTAGTTGGTTTATTTTTTCTACTTGAGATATGGTTATGGGAATTTGAGGATTTTCCCTAGAGAGGTTGTTGGTTGTATGGCACTTTTTGTATGAGCTAGATCTACAAAATACAACACTGGTATGGTTAGTATTATTTATTGTTACATCTGGTTGGGTTGAGTGTTGAGGAATATCTTGTATCTTTTGGTACATGGTTGAGTGATTTTGGTTGTGATGTGTTGGTGAATTTGTTGGTGTAGTTTGAGGGTACATATCAGTGATGATTTGATGTCTAGTCCATGTGAGGTTATTACACTTGATTATGATTGTATACACATGTATGACACATGACCAGAGAGATATATATGCACTTGGTTAAGGGATATGTTTGAAAATGTATGCATAGGTCATAGCTACAGATTGGACACAGTGACAGGTCACAAGTTGATTTGACAGAGGCAACAAAGTGTTCGAGGTTCAGAAAGGTGAAAACCCTAGATTTCTGAAGGTGTACACATGTTGCAGTATAGACAGGCCACATACATATGTGGGATGCAGTAAATAAAGGTCGCGTGCATACGTGAGTTGCAACATATACAAGTCACATACATGTCGGTACTTATTGGTACAGGTTGATTAAAGGCTATTGGTAAAGGTTGGTTACAGGTTGTTGACACATATTGGTACAGGTTTATAGTGTTATATATCACAGTGATATTGTGGCAATGGTTTCATCATTTTGACACTTATATTTCAGAGCGGTTGGACGGGGCAAGGAAAGGGGGTTGTAGCCTCCTTCCGGTTAATTATGGAGAATCAGGGAGTTGGATCTTCCTTCAGGTTGGAGCCTAAGAAACAGGTGGTTGTAGCCACCTTTCGGTTGTAGTTGGAGAACCCAAGGGGTTGTATTCTCCTTTTGGTTGGATCCATAGAATTGGGGAGTTGGTGCTTCCTTCAGGTTGGAGCCTAAGAACCTAGGGGGTTGGAGCCTTCTTCCAGTTGGAGTTGGAGAATTAGAATTTGGTGCTTCCTTGAATGTAATTCTTGACATATAAGAAAACCATTCCATAGTTTTCTCTCGCATTGGGTTTCCACGTAAATATTGGTGTATTTTGCATTGTGTGAATGTGTTTGTTATTGTTTATTATGCACCAATAGATATTAATGATTATGATACAGTAATATATTGATGATGAAAATATGAACATGGTTGAATAAGTAAAAATAATATACCTTGTGGTTTAAATGATTAATAAGTGGTGTAATTTTTCATTACTGATTCACCGCCCCTCGCTATCAGTAATCCAACAAACCAACCTAGAACTATCCAAGAAGGATGCTAAGTGTGTGAATTTAGTGCTAGGTGTGTACATTGGTTTGAAAAAGAGACTGTCTCTCAAGTCCATGAAGTGTTTTGCATAGTAGGCCATCTTGGGTTTGAGCTCATGAGGTGGATCTACCTAAGTGACTTGAATGTGTTGTCCATAAATATATTATTTGATGATCCTATCCAAATCCTACTTGATTGGTAGTAGATGGCTAGGGGCATCCAAAAAGTGTCTAAATTGTGAAAGTGTATCCATTAGATAGGCACATAATTGCAACATACCAACAATGGACCCACTAGGAGGGATATGCAAAGGAAATTACCTCTGAGGAACAATACACCAAGTAGGGATATCAATCTCTCATGATGACTAAATAAAACAAAATTTGAACCATATGGAAAAATGAAACAAGTTCAAAACATTCCTTGACCTAGAAGGGGTGTGCTACAAACTTGTTAGTCCTTAACATCCCCCCAAGTTTTCGGAAAAAATTGGGGCCACACCTTCTTTTCACCGATTTAGGTATGATTTCTTCTTTGGACATACATTGACCTTAGTTCCTCATTTTCTTGTTGCATTATTCATTGTTTTCAAATGGTTAAGTTAGATGGGCCTTCATGTTTCACTTGCTTTATTCATTTCCTTCATTGAACTTCATTCCTCAATTGAGTTTTTTTTTTCTTCTCTTCCTTGTTATTTTCTTCCTTTGTTTGAACCCTATTGACCCCTGATTTCTAAATCAGGCTTGATCCTCAAATCAGGTATTTTCTTATTCTATTTTTTGAAGTTCTTCCCCGATCCCAAAATCGACCTGATTGTCAAATCAGGACCCCTAGTTACTCGTTTTCGAGTGAGTTTTCCTTGAGTTCAAGTTTGATCCTTTACTCTTAACTCTTATTTTTGTTGAAATATTGCAACTGCGAAGAATATTCTACTTGAGAGAGAGGTGAATAATATTATTATATTATATTTAACTAGGCCCTATTGTGCCTCAGTAAAATTCGGCCCTATTGTGCCTTGACAGTTAAATGTAAATTAAGAGGGTAAAGTTACAGGTTGGCATAGGCCTAATTATAAGTTGTCTAGACCACTATTTATAAGAGAGGTCATTGCCTCATTTGGACACACACAACACACTAGCTTTGCAGCTATGAAGAAGTGTGCAAGTCATGGAGGAACTTCTACTGCAACTGGGGGTGATGTCAACGAGGGTTTTGGTCTATCTCTTGGTATTTCTTGGTTAAGTGGTGCACTACTCTTCCTAGAGAAGGAGTAGAGGAAGATCTTATGTTTGGTATTTGGTCTATCTATATTGAGGAAGTGTTTTTTGGGTTTTCTCCCCCGTGAGGGTTTCCCATGATAATTTGTGTGTCTCTATTGTTTCAATGATTGCCTCTCTTTCAGTGATCTTATTTATGTAGATAATGTGATAAATGATTATAATAATAAATAAGAACCATAACTGCTAGTTGTATAAGAAAAATGTCAACATGGTATCAGAGCATGCTTGAAAGATACCAACTCACAGTTTATAAGAAGTGACTAGCCTCAACGCACCCTCTCCAAAATCAATTTTTCAGTATTGCAGTTGTTGTAGAATTAAGGTCTCTGCATAAACCCTAAGTGTGATGTTTTCCTTGTTTGAGGAGGATGTTGGAGAAAGTAACCACACCTAGGACTTTCCCTAGGAGGGTGCATCTAGTCCCTGGATCATAATTCCAAAAATTGAAGTTTGAGAAAATAGGGTTTCCTCATAAAACCCTAAGTTGTAGTTGCAGTATCAGTTGTAGTTGCAGTGCCAGTTCCTTCATACCAGTTACAACACCAGTTGCAATACTAGTTGCAGTGAAATTTTTGTGAAGTGTTGGGACTGATTTTTTATTTTCCTAGTGTCCCTTACCCTAGCAAATATCCATCTAATTTTAAGTTACAAGTTGAAGCACCTTTGAATTTTTAAAGGTTCATTATTGCTTGCCATTGTTGTTAGATGGTGCCACTACATGTTGATGTTGTTAGAGGTGTGTACTTTCAAACTGTATCATCATTCTAAAGGGTATTTGCTGGAGAAAGGATCTTTTGTCTAAACAAGAATCATAGATCCAGAAGGATCTCAGATCCAACACAATCATAGGAAGAATGCACCCCATGTTTTATTAACTTGATATGCCTCTATTTGTTATGGAAATATTGTGATATTATGAAAATCTGAGTTGTATTTTGATCTGTTGAAGTTATCATACTAACCATTGGTAAAAATTAAAGTCAAAGTATTATATTGATTAAAGTTGAGATTATAGAGTTTATTCCCTAACTCAGATTTATGTCAAGATAATATTTTGTCTTAGTACAAAGGATAGGTTAAATAAAATACTTGTTCCAGGTTTGATTGATTAAATTGATAAGATTAAAATATACACATATCAAGTTTGATAACTGCTAAACACTATAGTTGTGATAGCAATCTTTGAAAAGTTTTATTATTGAATACTGGGTAGCATGTGAGCACTATTGAGATAAATGATTATTGTAATCATTTACTAGATATAACTAACATCTCCTCTATGATAAACTTCTTGTTTTGTTTCTAGGTTACCATGGAGGAATGATTGATCACAACACTAGAAGAGTGTTTCTCTCATTCCTTATTATTGTATTTCTTAATTTTACCCTTGTTTCAGGCAAGTCACAAGTGATAGCTCTAAAGGATCTATTGTGACGATTGTTCTCGCTATTGTTTTATTATTATTATAAAGAGTATTATTCATGTCTTTTGTTTCTCCCTTGTTTTATTGTTCATAGCAGGTCACAAGTGATAAGCCTAAGGGATCTATAGTGATGGATGCAGGAGGCAACATATTAGATGAGACATGGAGCAGACTATCCAAGTTGTATACATGACTGTATACATCCATGTACCAAAGAAGGTGAAGAAGAAGCTACTTTTGAGATACAAACTATCTCATATGGAGATTGATTGTAAGGAGCAGAAGGCTCCAAAGATGACCGAACATTAGAATAGAACTCACAGTAGACTTGGTCAATGGATAATGAAGCCACCTTGAAAGGAAGCTTAATTCGTTTGAATTATGACTCGTCTTTTCATATTAAGACTTGGTATTCAACACCAAGTATATCCTTCAGAGACTATGAAGTTTTTGTAGACTCAGAGTGAGCCTGATCTTAGAAAGGAACAGATGGGAAAAAGAGACATCTTTCGGGAATGGAAGACAAATTCCAGGAGTTGAGAAGACTAGATCATAGCTTCAGAGACTTCTAGGAGATGTGGAATCTCCTGGGAAGATTCCCTTATTTCAGTGACAGAGGAGGAAGCCAATCAGAAGGACTGGGATATGGATTTTTCCTTGAGACCAGAAGGGAAGTCAGTGGTGAATTCCAATATTGATATAACAGATCAAGCATGTTGCAGATACTAGTATAAAGATGTATAAATCCTAATTTGTGTCCAGAGGATTCTCCCAACAAGAGGGAGAAGACTATGATGAAACACTTGCTCCAGTAATCGAAGAAATAGTTCCAGTATTCGTGAAGACAAATAGAACAACCATGATTTTGATACAATATGAGATTCAAAGGGAGAAGTCCCTGTATTTGAGATTGAGTTACCTTCATGAAAGAAGAAAATCTACCTTCGGTATCAACCACTCTCAGTTTCAGATGAATTTGTTTCCATGGTAGAATAGAGGAGCTACTCTCAGATTTCAACAACTACAGTGAGAATAGAGCAGTCATTCTCAGCTTCAAAAATAGCAGTTGTAGGTGTAGAGTCTCGATTCCAAAAGGAACAGTTGTAGAAAAAGTAGAGGACATACTCTCAATCAATGAGACAAATAATGCTTTGTGGAAAGACCACAGAACGAACACATGATTATGCAGTTTGAGTTGCAGCTAAGAAAGTGTACTAGGTTGGTACAATGTGATTTAAGAATTTGGTTTCGAAGTACAGGACAGGAAGACTCATGTCTGAAAGTTGAAGTAATCTCCAAGAGCTTGGTATGACAGGATTGATATTTTTCTGATGAGCTTGGGTTTTACCAAGAGTAAAGTTGAACCCAATCTTTACTTCAAGGTTGAGAATGATGGACCAGTTATATTGTTGCTATATGTGGATGACTTATTCTTGACAGATGAATAAAATATCATCACAGATTGTAAGAAGAAGCTTGTCATTGAATTTGAAATGAAGGACCTAAGCCCGATGCACTATTTCTTAGGTCTTGAAATATGGAACCCAAGAGATTTTTTTTAATCAAGGAAAGTATGTTGTAGAAATTATGAAGATATTCGACATGATGGACTGTAGAGCCATGTCCACTTCTATGGAGACTAATATGAATTTATTGGCTGATACTTCGTAAAAAATAGTTGATATTACTCTATGCAGAAAGATGATTGGTTCATTTATGTATCTAATGAATACCAGGCTAGATATATGCTTTTTTGTGAACACCTTGAGTCGGTATCTAGTGGAGCTCAGGCGTGCTCACCTTGTAGCTACAAAGCATGTGATGAGATACCTTAAGGGTACATTAGACTATGGCTTCTGTTATACTGGAGATTGTGACTTCAGATTGTATGGCTATACTGATTCAAATTGGGTTGGAAGTGCTTTAGATAGAAAAATAAATCCAGGTTATTGTTTCAGTTTAGGGTCAGCCATGACTTCGTGGAAAAGCAGAAAGCAATCCAATATTTCTCTCAGTACGATAGAAGCAGAGTACATTATGCTCTGCTAGTTGCGAATCCATATGGATTCATAAGTTGTTGATATCTTTGTTCAATCTGGAGATGGAAGCTACCATGATTCTATGTGATAACCAGAGTTGCATAAATATGACAAAGAACCCAATGTTTCATAATAAGACGAAGAACATAGAGATTTGGTATCACTACATTCGTGACATGGTGTAGAAGGGAGTTGTAAATCTCTAATATGTTGGCACAGATTAGCAGGTTGAAAATGTGTTGACTAAGCCTTTGTCTCGTGTAAAGTTTGAGTACTTCCAAGACAAGCTTGGTATAATCTGAAAGGACCTCCTTCGAAAGGGGGAGTGATGCCAATGATATGATGGTATCCTAAACAACAACAAGTAGCTCAGTTAGGATTTGATATCCTAGGGGAGTGATCATCCTTGGGAAGATCCCGAAGGTCCGATAAGGATGGTCTGTCAGAGTACATGTGCATGTATATTCCAGTTGTGGTCAGTAGTGGTAGCTCAGTTAGGATTTTATGTCCTATGGAATATTATAATTCCTGGGAAAATCCCAAAGGTCCGGTAAGGACGGTCTGTCAGAGTACCATGTGGTAGCTTGTTAGGATTTTATATCCTAGGGAATCTTATGATTCCTGGGAAAATATTGAAGGTCTGGTAAGGATGGTCTGTCAGAGCACCACATATGTTTTTTTTTATGCACCTGCCTCATTTTGTTGTCACTCATATATGTTGATGTTCTAGCTTCATATTGTTGATGATGATAGTGTTATTTGAGCTTCATGTTGTTGATAATGTTGATGTTCCAGCTTCATGTTGTTGATGATGTTGATGTTGTTCTAGCGTCATGTTGTTGATGTTCCATCTTCGTGTTGATGATGATGTTGTTCTAACTCCGTGTTGTTGATGTTGTTGTTCCAGCTTTATGCTATTGATATTGTTGTTCCATCTTCATTCTATTGATGTTGATGTTCCAACTTCATGTTGATGATGATGATGATATTACTCCAGCTCCATGTTGCAAATGATGATGATATTGATGATGAGAAAAAATTTCGATGACCTATAGATATGATCGACAGTGTTCCCGATGTTGATGATGATGTCCCCTCCTCTTGATCATGTATTGAGTCGAGTCATTTTTTTATTAATTTTGTTAGTAGAATACCCTTCTTGTTAAGGGGGAGTGTTAAAATATTGTAACTACGAAGAATATTATACATGAGAGAGAGTTGAATAATATTATTATATTATATTTAATTAGGCCCTATTGTGCCTTAGTAAAAGTCGTCCCTATTGTGCCTTGACAACTAAATGTAAATTAAGAGGGTAAAGTGACAGGTTGACCCAGACCTAATTATAGGCTGGCAAGACGACTATTTATAAGAGAGGCTAGCACCTCATTTGGACACACGCACCACACTAGCTCTGTAGCTATGAAGAAGTGCACAAGTCTTGGAGGAACTGCTACTGCAAATGGGGGTGACGTCAAGGAGGGTTTTTTTCTATCTCTTGGTATTTCTTGGTTAAGTGGTGCACTACTCTTCCTAGAGAAGGAGTAGAGGAGGATATTATGTTTGGTCGTTGGTCTATCTATATTGAGGAAGTTTTTGCTAGGTTTTCTCCCCCATGAGAGTTTCCCAGGATAATCTATGTGTCTCTATTGTTTATGTGATTTCCTCTCTTCCAGTGATCTTATTTATGCAGCTAATGTGCTAAATGATTATAATAATAAATAATAACTATAATTTCCAATTGTATAAGTAAAAATTCAACACTTTTGAACCTTGAGTTTTTCTTTAACTTCAAGATTTCCTTTTTGAAGTTTTCTTTCAAATCTGATATCTTTCTTTTAAAGTCAAGTTTGAAAATTTTCCCTTTCTTTACTTACCTTTCAAACCTTGCTTCACCCCCCTTTCAATTTCCAAATTAGCCTGATTTGCAAAATCATGCCTCCATTTCCCTTTGAACACTTGATCAATCCCCCAATTTGGAAATTGGGCCTAACTACCAAATCAAGCCCTCCTATCACCTCTTTTATTTCCTTTCGAACTCTCCCTTGTAATTTTGTTTGAACCTTTTGTTATCCACATTTTTGGTTATCGAGATGATATTATGATCATGTCATGGTAATGGAAGATCAAACTCTTTATTAAGAACAATTTCCAGAGGAAGGTTACATTTGTCATTTCCTCAAAAATCATATTTTGGGAAAAGTTCGCA
>ML789281.1:78842-139997 GCA_009831015.1 Picea engelmannii
GTTAATACAATACATGAATATGTCCCTTTCCCATAATGATGATATCATCTTATTACATGATTCCTTGATCACATGTATAGACTAAATATTGAATAGATTAATGCTTTTGCTATGATTGGTTTGTGTTGTTGTGATTGGAACGATGCAAGAGCATCGGAGCAGAGCTAGGAACAACAGAGATTAAAGGAGAGCATTCATAAGGTATGTACTTCATCCATTTCTCTTAGTTCCATTCAATAATTAGATCTAGGGAAAGAGTAGTATTCTGTCACGTTTTGTTCCAGATCCAGGTGGATCTTGGGGAGATTGGTTAGTGTCTGCACCTACGAATTTATCCAAAACACCTTTGAATATTTCAAAGACTTTGTCAAACTTTGTAAGATTTACTTTTGAATTTTGATCTTTCACCTCAATTTTTTGATCAACCTGATTTGGTAATTAACCCCAATTTCAAAATTAGGGTCTTCCTTCTCCAACTTTGGTGTGAACAGACCTTGATTTTTAGATTGGGCCTAATCTCCAAATTGTGCCCCCCTTTCAATCTCTCAAACTCTTTAATTCCTCCCCGCCCCCCTCTATTTGAGATCTTTTGAAATTTTTGTTTGAATGTTCTTTTTCTTCCTTTTGAACTAGACTATGTCATACCCAAAATATTTTCCTAGCCCGGTAATTAGCCTAATGTCAAAATCAGGCCCTGCTTTTCACTTGCTCACTTTTTCCTTAGCCTGATTTGGAAATTGACCATGATCGCCAAATCAAAACCTCTTCCTCACAATATGGTGTAACCTTTCCTATTCAAACTTATGTGTGATCAAGTCCTAATTTTGAGATCCATCCTGATCCTAAAATTGGGACTCCTAATTGTTAGATAATGTGTTCTTTTAATCCTTTCTCTCAAACTTAGGAAAATGGCCAATAAACTTGTTATAGATATTATTAATTCAAAATATAAAAAATGTATTAGTTTGGTAAGATTATTGATCTAATGGTGAGATTTAACCCATGTGTGCCATGTTTTGTACACTAATATGCAAGAAACTTACCTAAATAGAAAGAGAATCAAATGACCAAGAAACAATTTTGAACAATTAAAAGAAAATAAAGTTCAAAATAACAAAAGAGATCGAACCTACTAGGTGGCACAAGAGTGCAAGAAGTTTCAAAAATAAAGAAAATTGATAAACCTGCAAGTGGCACTGAAGGATAGTTGGATGGAGAAACTAAACATCCAACACGGGAATCAAACTATCGGATCTAGTTGGACATCAATGGCCACCCACCTCTTCCATTAAATCAACATGGTTCCCCATCTTGGAAGTTTTTATCTACATTTTTCAAGTCCTAAAATTTTGAGGTTGTTTTGGGGACTTAAATGATGTTTTTTGGCCATTTTGGGGCCAAGAGTGGCCATTGATTTCCCTAGCCTTGTGAAAAATTGTACTTCTCAATTATATTTTTCCAATGGGCTACTATGCACCCCAAACAAATATTGTATGCAAAATTTATTCCCTTGGGAAGTTGGAGTATCAACTAACCACTTCGAGGCCTGCAAACCTTTTGGTGCTTCGCCTCCTAGGGTTAGGGTTTTGGATCATTAAGGTTATTTATTTATGATAAAAGGCCATTCTTTCAGCCTCTTGTAATATCTTTTTGTAAATGAGAATACTCTCTCTCTCTCTCTCTCTCTCTCTTCAAAGATAAGCTACCGCCATTCTAGCCAGTTTGTGTTTTGTAGTATTCTGTTATTTTATTCATTATTATAAGTTGGGTTTCCCTATATTACTATTCTCTCTACTATATTTATGTATGTATTTCATTCCATTCCCTATACAATATGGATCAGTGGAATTAGAGTAATATTCTCCTTGTTATTTCTCGATGCATGTTCCCAACGAGGTCAGTGTATAAAGAGTTGGGTATCAAGCTAGTTTCCTTGGGGATGACCTCTCTTACCGGACCAAGAAAGCTCCCATGGTGGAAGAAAAGAGATATTATGGAGCATTTGATCCTTTCAATATGTTGCTCGAGGAATCCCTCACATGACAGTGGAACAAGATGATGTTTAACTTCACCCAGATCCTTTGATGACTACCAACTACGAGCGAGGAACCCTCAATAAGTTGTCATTTCATAGGTACGACACTCTTGAAGGTACAAGTTAACTTTTATGTCCCTTTATTTAAAGTCCAAATAGATGTATATGCTTTGGAGAAATGGTTAAATCTATCAGAGGGTTATGACTATGTTCAAAAAACTTTTGATAGCGGAAATATCACCTCTACACTCCTTAAAGCCCTTCCCCATGTCAAATATTGGTGGAAAGGTTACTAGGAGAGACATAATAGGATTGAGTCTATGAAATTTGGCAAAAGAACCACTTAGGTGACCTTTGTTGATGCCCTCAAGGAAGAAGTATACCATGTTGGAAATTATGATAACCAGTACACGAGATGGACTACTCTGCATCAAGAGAGAGGCCAAATGGTGCCAAATTACATCGATATACTCCATACCTTGTGCTCAAATGTGGGAATCAGAGACCCTGAGTGAAACCTGGTTATGAAGTATCACAATGGCCTACACAAGTATGTCCAAACAAATATGGATTTATTAGACATATCCTCGTTGGGAGTTGCTTATTGATATGCAATCAAAATCAAGAAAAGGAATAAGTAGGAGTTCGGTTCTTCCAATATAACACAACAAAATCATGGTAAAGGAATCCCTAACTCACAGAAAAAAGGACAGAGAAAGGAAAGCTAACCTCAATACAACTAGTCAATGCCATGGGAAAAGAGGGGTAATGGGAAGTCGAAGAAGGACACTGGATAGTGGAAAGTGTTGGGAGTTCCATAAAATACATTGGCACAACATTGATGAATGCCACTCAAATTAGTAATTTTTGGTCGATCTTAAGGAAAAAGAGTCAGACCTTGGCCCAGTCTCTGATTTAGAGTAGGATAAGAGAATATGGATCATAGATGCAGAACCCAGTGCTACCATTGCAACTAAAAATATATAACCAAAAGAGTTAGAGGAGCTTGAGGAGGGGAAGTGGCTCTTCCATTCACAAATGTGGGTGAAGGGGACCCCACTAAATTTCATCATTAACAATGGGATTCATAAGAACTTGATATTGGCTAAGTTCATCAAGATATTGAATTTGTTGACAATGACACACCCCCAACCATACACCATCATTTGGTTAAGCCAAGGATGAGACCTTCGTGTCAACCAACAATGTCAATTTTCCTATGGAAACAATCACTTCAAATATGAGGCATTGTGTGAGTTTCCCCACTCTAAGTTTGTGATATTATTTTAGGACAACCATATATGTGGAAACTTCATGTTATATATGAGTCTAGACCTCACAGTGTCATTTTTACTTTGGTAAAACTCTACATTATATGTGAGGTCATTCCAACTACCATGATCTCTTTGATCACAACCAAGCAGTGTAGGAAGGTAATCTCCCAAAATCATAAATTTGTCCTCTTCATGGTCCACTGTGAAGGTAAAAAAAACATCAACGTGAAATCAACAACCCTTGCACATGGTCTTGTTTCACAACAAAATAAGATGGACAAAGTAGTGGAAGCATATAGAGATATCTTCACCTCAACTACCAAGGTACCTCGACATTTTCAGGTCAAGAATTCAATTGATTTGATACCCGGATCGCCTTTACCTAATATGGTAGCCTTTGCAGGCCTAAGAGACATCTTGGAGGATCTATCCTAGCCCATTTCTAGCCCAATTTTTTTCCCTTGAGGCCAAAACGTCACACTTGAGGATCTTGATGTCACCCTAGGGCTAGGGTCTTGGTGGTGAAGGTTTTAACAATGGACACTTGGCATGTTTTCATGGGAGAAGGATTGGATTGAAGGAGGAAACCATAACACATGAGAGAGAGGACCTAGAAGGCCCAACGACTTCCATTCTTCACTCTAACGACTTGCAAAAAGTGTTGAAATGTCACCCTTTAGATGGATGACATCACATTAAGGTTTCTTATGTGCGTTTCTAAAATATAAATTTGAATTTGATAATGTAAAGGGGAAAAGTAAGGGTTTTTGACCCCTTACTTTGTGTTCACCCTAAAATTAAGTGGACAAATACTTTTAGGAGGATTTGTATAGATAAGAATCATTTCATTTCATTTTTGACATAGCTCTCCCATTGTGAGAAGACTACTTGGCTGAAATTTGCGCCATACTTGAGCAATTTTATCTATCGTCACTTGCTACTATCTCTTGCTATGGTTTGATTTGGCTATTAAATGAATAAGTAAGGCACTATCTTTCTTGGAGGCTCTTTCTTTCTTTTATGGTGGATTTTTCTTGGTTTAAAGGAGTTTATCTTGTTAATGCTTGGACTAGGTAAGGAATCTCTCTTGTTATTGCATCTTTTATTGGATACAAGGTTAATTTGTTAAGAGTTTTGGGGAGCATAAGTGCATACACCCCACTAATCCCATTTTTGAAGGAAAATCTCCCTGCAAACAGGTAGATCTCCTCTTGAGAGATAGACTCTTAACTCTTAAGACAGAAGACGCTTAACATGGACACTGACTTCCTTTCAGATCTATACAAACTAATTCATGAGGAGGAAGGAGAAAAGAAGTACCTTTTACTGGCATTTGTCCCTGAACGCTCCGAGTTGAGCTCCAATCTTTCACTCCTCGATGAGCCTTGTAGACAAACAACAGTACGACCACTTCCTACTCTATTGATATTAACTTTAAATAGATCTATCTATCATAGACAAGTTCATGTGAGATTAAACACAAACTAGAAAGAAACAGGCCAAGCGTGTCATATTAATGAGAACAATGAAAAAAGTAGCTTACAACCGTAGATGTGAATGCGACAGCTTCATCAAGTCCCCTTTGTCTAACCCTTGCTCAAAATATCCATGACCCGGATGACAAAAACTTCACTGATTACTCTCCTCCGACTCAATGTGTGTTTCCTATGAGATCACAGGTTTCATGCTTGCAATTCTTCCCCCTTTCCACCATGATAGACCTTGTTTATATAGGTTTATAGAGGCTTAACTTATTGAGGTATCTTTAGGGTAAGTTGAGGATTTCCCTCCTTGAACCAAGGATCTTCTCCTAAGATCATGAATGAACCAGGAATTCGAATGCAACTACCTTCCAAGATTGAAAAATCCTCCCCTTATTCTCCTCAACATATCAACAGCTGCCCAGATTAGACAACGCTCCCTTAAAAGGGGCATCAGGGCGCTATAGCACTCCCTAGTAAGCTCAAGGGGGGTGTCAACACTCCAAAGATCTGTAGCACTCCTTCAGAGGGGCAGTTTGGTGTTATAACACTCCCTAGCACCTTGTAGGGGAGTGCCAGCGCTCCTAAGGGTGATATAGGGGAGCGCTCTCTCTTAAAACCTTAGTTTGAAAGCTCCTTTTAGGTGGCAAGAGATACCCGACTTCAATTAATCATCCCTCTTCTTCCAAAACAGGTGTTTGAGGTATTCTAAGTGTCTCCTTAGTGTTGTCATCATGGAAGTATGCTTTGCTTGACATTTGCGACACTTATGAGCAACATGCGACACTTGCGAGCAACATGCGACACTTGCGATACTTATCAAAGCGAGTAATGTTGATGTGTAACAGATTGCCCCCCAAAGTATGAAGTTAGAAGATGAGAACTGATAACTGAAATGCTTTGTAGACTTTCAAGCAAGGGCATAGACTCAGAGAACCTGACAGAAGCTGCACACAAACATCCAACAAATATTATGACATGTTCCAAACCCAAGGCAGGCATACCTATGTTTGGGTGATCAAGACTTGCAAGATATGGTCGCCATAAAATACATTGCGGATCCATAATTGTATTGACAAAAAGGTATAGCCACCAAGGATATAGTGTGGATCTATACTCTAATGATCTGAACTGATCGTAGCCATGAAGAATACACAGTGGATGTACGAGATGACAAGACATAGCCACGACCAATACAAAGTGGATCTATGTAACAGTATATGTGCCATTGTTCAAGAGAAACTCCTTCGCAACCTGGGCAAAGTACATATCAAAGTGATCACTTAACCCAGGGTCTTCTTACCAATCCCGATGTAGTAGGAATCTAACCATGTGAATAGATGTCCTGATGTCGAACATGGCAGAAACCGCTTGATCACTGGTCAATGATGTAAACCGTTAATAAGCCCGAGGGAGATCACCATTAATGTCAATGAGTCCCAAGGTACCCTAGTACATTCCAACGAATGTGAATGGATGAGCTAGAGTCGAACATCTGTGGAATCATCCGATCAGAGGTCAATGGTGTAAACCCATTGTCGGATGTGAGGAGGCCTGCCATTGAGGCATGCAGGTCCCAAAGTACTAACTGGTTTCTAAGTCTAGTTCTTGGATAATGTGTTGAAGTTGACAGGAATAGGCTCGTCGAAGGAGGGCCTTGATGTATCCCCCATCAACGACATGAAAAAAACATAGAGATGTAATTGGTAGGTCAAATGAACATGGACTAGCACGGGTTTTGAGACAAGATATTTGTGATGGCTGACTCTAGAGGCGGATACTTCCCTTGAACATTGAGGCACAATAGCAGAAACATGACATGGACCAAAACTTGATGATGCAGTGGATGCTGCGACTTACGTCAGGTGACCCAGAGAAGTGAAAAAAACTCAAAGGATTGGCTCAGTGCAGAGGTTCAGTGGATTATAATGCGTGCAAAAGACAAAGTGTCGTGTTCAAGGGCGACTCTAAGAATTACTTGGTAATGTTCTCAAGAGACTTCTTGGCTTGCTTCTTTCAAATTTTCCCCCATCTAGATAGACGAGTACCTCTTTTTTAATTTAACGAGCTCGAGGAGGGTAACACATGCTCGATATAACTCACCTTCGGTAAGTTCCTCTTTCTTTGTTTAACGAACTAGAAGAAGTAAGGGTTCGGTCCCGTATGGGCCTATCGATGTTTTTTTTAATGAGTCCAAAGACAGAAAACTCAAAGGTTTTTCATGATTACAGAGTCTGGAAAAACACTTAAAAGAGAACTCTCTCAGTTCCTTTTTCGTACAGTTAGTCTCATGAGGCCGAAAAAGAGATAAACTACCACTCAAAAGACGCCCTTTCGAACCTTTTAACGAGTGTGAAAGGAAGCAAGATCACTCGACAATCTTTTCATATTTAGAGAGTCTTAAAAGAGTTTAAAGATGACTCCAAGGGGTTCCTTTTTTGTGTGTCCATGCGGGTCCGAAAAAGAGATAAAAGTCTACCCGGTGTGTTCTCATATTTTCGAGCTTGAAAACAAACTAAGACTATGCTCATGGATGTGACAAGGTAAACAAACGATCAGAACTGCTTGGAAACCTGTGGTGTCAAAACTACAATCCAGAGGTTTAGTGAAGCCATTATATTTTCAGAGAAACCCATAAATAACCTTACCTTATAAAAAATGGAAATTTATAAATAGTAATACAAGAAAAATCTTCATTTACCATTTCATTTTGCATAAGGATTTGTAGCAGTGGAGATTCTCATTTTGGAGGTGGATCTTGTTTCGCTTGATACCGGAGCTACGGTTGACTGTTTCTCTCGCCGTTTGGACTAGGTAGATCTTCATCTTTCCTTCTTTCAATCACATGGTTCAATATTCATTTTCATAGAAATATTTAAATTAGAAAACGAAGCCCTAAGTCGCTCCAAAAAAGATCAAATCGGCCTCTATGGAAAACGATGGGAAAAAGACATTCTTTTGCAAAAACATTTTTAGAAGGTGATAGCAAAGATGCCAATGCCTTGACACTTGGGTGGATGGGTCGTTTTTGTTGAAGAATCTATAAACAAACTCAAACATATGCCCACACAACCATTGATGGAAATTGTTTTGATTTTAAATGTTTTATTGTTGCGCATGGATTATTGAGTAATGAACAGAGGGCGTGGTCCTTTTTGAACAATGTGGGCATTAGATTTCAAGTTTTTAAATTGCTTAATAAATTGCCAAAATTGCCGAAAAAATGAAATAATGAAATTCTTTTCTTTTTTTTGTTTGTAGGTGATTTCGGCGACCATAATCGAGTGGAAAGAACGAGAGCATGAGCTTGATGATTTGGCTGCTTTGCGGATTCCTCGCACGCGGGCCACGTTGAGAGATTGTGGCCTATTGAAATTCTTCAAATTGTAAAAGATGAAGAAGGAGATTCTACTGCTTGAGCACATAATCAGCTTGTGGGATGTCGTGGAGCAAGGGTTATGGATCGGAACCCAGCTTCTAACCATCGAGTTGGAAGACGTATATTTCTTGACTGGCCTCTCGAAAAGAGGGGTTCCTATATCTTTTACTGGACAGAGGGCGCTTCTTGAGCAAGTGGGCGTGTATCTGGCACGTCATTGTGTCCCAGGAGCAATATTGGTGGGGGGTAGAATCCCTATCAAGGATATCAAAGAGTTACCCCTTCGGTTGATTTTGTTGGCCATCATGAGCGTGACGGGAAGCACTAGTGCACATCTGGCGTCAAGATCACATGTAGCTTATGGCGTACAGTGTTTGGAGCCAACACTGTTTAACTGGAGTGCAGGGTTTCTTCGAAATGTGAAGGAACAGGTTTCGCGGTGTAGGATGGGGCATAAATAGTTCAAATACAACTCTTTATTGGTCTCATTTTTATTAGAGTGCATCCCCCAGATGCAGCCTCAAATCGCACTGGAAGTACGACCAGTGGGAGAACCATAGATGGAATGGTGGACTAGTCTATCTCCGAGACTAGTGGTAGAGTCAGAGTTCTGTTTCACCAGTGACTTCTTTGCTTGGCTGAGACGTCGGTATCTTTGGATAGAAGAATTCTCGTATGTCGAGGTGGAATTTCGCGGGAGTATGGATTTGATTCTACCCACGGGGGAAGATTGGGATGCGTCAGCTGAGAGACTAAGCAACACCTTGTCTAGTTTTTGTTTTTTAAGTTTTTAAATGTATATATATTTTTTGGGTACGTAGAAGAGTTTTTTAATGGATGTATTGTTTCAACATGAAGACAAGGGAGTAGTGCGCCTGACTGAGATACCGATACTAGGACGTCGTGGGGGTGCTCCGGTTGCAACAAATCCGGGGGCACTAGTGATAGGTCTCCGGGAGGTTGAAAGAAACCTTCAAGGCCTCACGATGGGCATTCCTCCTCTATGGAGGAGAGAAGTGACTTTACATCTGCAAAGGCACACTGTGGGAGTGCCAGAGAATGTTAATTCTCTACTGAGACACGTAATGCGTGCAGTGATACGTTACTCTCATCACAATGCAGTGCAGGTAGATTAGAGTCTCTCTGGTGATCGTGTTTTTGTATGACTTGTCAGGCGATGTTGTATGGGTGTAAAGACCTAACATTTTTCTCTTCTAAATACTTTTCTGATGTAATCAAAACATTTTCAGTCACGCTATGTATATATATACAGTTCCGAGTTTTTACAGTGCCAAAACATTTGTACATGATGATGCCTTTTATGTGATGTGTTTTAATTTACATTTGATGTACAATTTGTTTTCCTTTACGAAATCTTATATATGGGTGAGATACCGATCCATGATGTAATTAGCTAACGAATCCGAAACATTGTTAAGTTCTCTTGGAATATGTCTGTATTCGATGTAATCAAACATCCGTTCCATACGGTGAACTTGTAGGTGGAGACGTAGAAGGATAGGATTACAAATAACATAGATACGGTTGAGTTGATAGACCACGAGTTGGGAGTCTAGGTTAACAATGATACAAGAGATACCTAGGGAGGAGGCTTGGGTCAAAAGTCCGATGACAGCATGATATTCTGCCATGTTATTAGTCACTGGTCCTAAGAAAATACCTCATGAACTCACCACCTCGTCAAATTGGTAAATGACCCATGCTGCCGAAGCAATGTTTCGGGTGTGTCAACTAGCGCCATCCGCAAACCCGACAAAGATAGGAAAGGAAGACGTCATCTGCGCATGAAAACATAAGGCATAGTTATGAGTGGTAAAGGTAAAGACTCGAGCATGCGAAATAAACAGACACACCAAACTAAAATACAATAATGTACATTGTACACATGGTAGGTGATCTAGGCATAGTACTTTTTAAGGTAAAGCCCGTTCTGGGGCTCTCCTAGGAAAATTCCATCATAATCAACTAACTCGTAGGCGCCTCTGTGTAGAACATGTTTCATAATGTAAGGGCCATGCCAAATATGTCCTAACTTACCTGTCCCTAGTTTGTCATGAGCTTGGTCATAGACAAGGACTAAGTCTCCTTCTGCAAAAGTCCGAGGATGGACGGATTTTTCGTATTGATTTTTTATCCATTTCGGATGTGCCTCGTTAACGAGAGCGGCATCACGACGTGTTTCGTCCAATTTGGATAGATATAAAAAACGTTCTTCTTCGGCAGAAGTATGGGGTAGGAGTTCTACTTTAAGTTTCAGAGATGGAATCTCACACTCGATTGGTAAAACGGCTTTGATGCCATATACTAACTGGAAAGGAGTAAATCCAGTTGCGGTTTTCACGGAAGTACGGTAGGACCAGAGAGCGGATAAAAGTTGTAGATGCCATGATGTCTTATTTTCCCCTACCATGCGTTGAATCATGGTTTTGAGGACCTTGTTGATGGCCTCAACTTGTCCGTTGGCCTGAGGATAGTATGGGGATGAGTTTTCATGGCGAAAACCCAGCTTGGCATGCAATTCACTCATCATCTGGTTCTTAAAGTGTGCACCGTGATCGGTGACAATGGCGTGTGGTACACCAAAATGAGTTATGATGTGGTTAAAAACAAACAGAGTTGTGGTACGACCATCATTTAGAAAGGTAGGCATAGCCTCAACCCATTTTGTAAAGTAGTCGACGGTGACGATTATATAACCATGCCCCCCGACTGAGGTAGGCTTACATTGCATGAAATCGATACCCCAATTTGCAAAGGGGACGATGGCGATAATGGGGTGCAACATCGTAGGGTGGGTTTGTGCCTTGTTGTTAAAAACTTGGCAGGGTGGGATTTTTTTGACTGCCTCAATACAATCTTTGAAAATCAAGGGCCAAAAATAGTCAGCACGTAGTATTTTTTGGGTTGTGGCCATCCCAGAAAGGTGACCGCCACAGGCGCCAAGGTGACAATCATTTAGGACGCATTCAACCTTCGCGTGAATCATACATAGTCGAAGGATAGTGTCAATACCACGTCGATACAAGGTGTCGCCGACGATAAGAAACGATGAGAATGGTGGTGAATACGTTGACGCTCTTCACGGGAAGTGTTAGGCTGAAAGCGTTGGGTTTGGAGGTAAAGGAGGATGTCTTTGTACCAAGGATCAAATGTGCTTATGAGGAAAAGAGTTTCATCAGGGAGAGAATCTCTAGGTTCGATATCTTCATCAGCATGTGGGAGATCGCAGATGAGCTCTGCAAACACCAGGGACTTTTTGTCTTTGGACTTCCCAAATTCGAGATCGAATTCCTGAAGGATGACGATCCATTTAGAGTATTTTCCCCCGAGCACTTGACGTTTCAAGACATGGTATATGGGGTTTGAGTCCGCGATCACAGTAGTGGTGCATAGTAAGATGTAATGGCGAAATCTATGGACAACGATGACGGCTGCCAGAGCCAATTTCTCTACATGTGAATATCAGAGTTTGGGTCCAGATAGACTCTTGCTCAGGTAATAGATCACATGTTCCTCACCGTTGGGGTCCTCTTGAACTAACACCATTGCAATAGTGGAAGTGGAGGCAGCTAAGTAAAGGATGTAGTCCTTTGTATACTCTGGAGGGTGCAACAAAGGTGTGTTGGTCAAGGCATGCTTGAGAGCATTAAATGACCATTGAGCGATGTCATCCCAGATGAAAGGGGTGTTTTTCTGCAACAACTGCATGAATCCTCTAGTTATCTCAGCGTAGTTACAAATGAAATGACGAAGGAAATTTGCTTTTCCTTGCAAACTTTGGAGTTGAGTCAAATTAGCAGGTGGGGGTAAGGCTAGAATAGCCTTAATCTTTAAGGGGTCCACCCTAATCCCGTCTTTAGAGACTACAAAACCGAGGAGTCGACCGGATTCGATAGCAAAAATGCACTTATGTGGGTTCAAGCGGATACGGTAGAACCGACATCGAAGAAAAATAGCCCGTAAGTGATCAACGTGATCTGATCGATTGAATGAGTGGGCAGGTAAGTCGTCGAGGTAAGGTTCTGTGATATGCTTGATATCGTGGAAAGTGTATGACATGGCCCGCTGGAAAGTAGCACCAGCATTTTTGAGACCAAAAGGTAGCTTTTGATAGGCGAAAGTTCCCCATGGGCAGATAAAGGTTGTCTTATGTTGATCAACAGGTAAAATTTCAATCTGGTTATACGCGGAGAAGCCATCCATGAAAGAGAAGATTACGCTCCCAGTGCAATTATCAATGATTTGGTCGATGAAGGGCGTAGGGTAGTTGTCCTTTGGACAAGCTTTATTGAGATCCCGATAGTCAACACAGACACGGATGGTTCCTTATTTTTTGGCAACCGGAACAAGGTTGGAGACCCATTCTGTCAAAGGGACAGGATAGATAAAGCCAGATTTTAAAAGTTTCTCAACTTCTGCCTTTATAGCCGCGATTTTCTTGGGATGAACCGGGTGGAGTTTCTGTCAAACAGGTTTCGCACCAGGGTAAGTCTTGATTTCGTGCATGACGATCGAAGGGTCGATCGCTGACATTTCCTCGTAGCTCCAAGCGAAGACATCGCGAAATTATTTAAACAGAGCAGTATAAGATACCACTTCTTCGGGTGTGCAATTAGCACCAAGGTTAATGTTTTCCACTACGCCTTCTTTGATCGAAATATCAATAACGATCGTAGTAGAGATGTTACCCATATTCCCCTCAGAAAGAGTATCTTGTGTGAGGATGGGAGATTGTGGAGAATCGGTAACATCAGGAGGGAAGACAGAGTGTATGTCTTTGTGGATTTCTTCCAAAGGCAGAAGAAAAGAGGATGGATGATGGTTATCATCCCAAGGTACATCGTCAATGCTAAGCATTTCCATAATAGATTTGTCACAAGGGAAAATTTGGGAAATGTAATCGATTGCAGACGATAGGGAATCCAACCATGAAGGCATCAAGTAGGCATCAGGTGCCAATAAATGTGGGTTGTCCGAAGAGGGAGAAGCATATTGAATAGCTACATATACGGCCTCAGCTGGGCTAAGTGGCATGGTGTCACCGAGCACATCGAATTCCATAAGACTAGGTACAATCCAAGGGTCAGATGATTCCAAAGATTGATAAGGCATAGTCGAAATCATATTGACGATGGCAATATGATGTGTGGTGGGTGGAAGTGGTGTAGGGAAGGTAACCATAAGTCTAGAATATTTCAACAAGCCAACACCAATGCTTTCATACGTAACTGGGTGGTCTCCCAAAAAAGGAATGTTGTTGGTGACAGGAGCATGGGCGTCGGGTGTACATAAATCTAGTTGATCAATAGTGACAATTTTTCCTTGATGGGAGAATTGTACACATCGGAACATCGACGAGGCGATGGTAGTCATAGCATAGAACCAACTTCTTCCAAGTAGTAGGTTGTAGTCGAGGGGGGCATCGACCACATCGACATCAACGGTAACAGTTTTTCCGCCTAACTGAACGACTAAGGATTGTAACAGTCCATGAGGATGAAAACCTTGCCCATCGAAAGCGCGTAACATCATAGGGGATTTGCTAAGGGCAGGTGATTTTAAGCCTTTCCAACAAGATAAAGACATGACACAAGTAGAGGCTCCCTCATCCAAGATAGTTCGGTGGATTTGTTGGTTGTGAACAACAACATCGATATGAAAAACTAGTTGGTGAGAGAGTTGAGGTTGATGATCATCCAGATTAAACGTGAGGTTATTAGATGACTCAGGATCAAAAGAGCCGATGGCAGCTAAGAGCGTTCTACGTTGACTGGGACAGTGTTGTAGAAATTCTAGAGCAGACATAGCACATAGTGCTTGAGCCAAATCTTCAATGATGTTGTAGTTTTGGGTAGCCCATGAACCAGGATTAAAGGTAGATTTCCGGATAGTACTCTTAAGAGGGCGTAAAATGGAGTCAAACGAAGGTTTCTCGATCTGGAGCGGCCCGGACGGAGGGCTAGTAGACATAGGACTAATGGAAGATGGTAATGGGTCCGATAAGGAACCGTTAGTAGTCTTCGGCTTATCAGGTTTAATCGGTGTGTCATACATCGTAGTGCGAGTGGTCAGATTAATCCCGTTAAACATGTAAATGTGGGAACTTGTCGAGGCCTCATCATGGGATTGGTTGGAACTGCCCCCTAGAGTGGGGGATTGAGCAACCAAATATTGTTGTTGTGGAAAAGGTTGGGTAAGCACAGCGGGTTGTGAATTTCCCTTGAAAAGTTTGGCCACTTCATCGTGATGTGGGCAGTCTCGAGTGTAGTGATCGTCGCCACAAATGAGACATGGGAATTTCGGTTTCCGTTGATATTGTTTTCCGGCAGTTGGGGTTTGCGGTTGATTTTTTGGTTGTTCGTTGTTGTTTTTTTTCTTTGGTTTATTTCTTGCTTTCTTCTTGCCCCCAGGTTGTTGTGAAGGGGTTGATTGGACTGCTTTCACCTCAGAAACTTGAGTTTGAGGGGAGGTAGAAGAGAGTGCAGTCAAACTGGGAGCAGGCGTCGAAGTGGACCGCTGGGTTGTTCCAGTCGACTGGGAAGTAGATTGAGTTTTGACGAAGCCGATGACTCCATCCGTGTGTGAGGCAGACGATGGTTTGGATGGATCATTATTGGCGCGGGTAGCATTTGGTATCAACTCGTACAGAGTACCAGATTGTGAATAAACTAAATCTAAGTACTGGGCCCGAGTAATAGCTTCTTTCTCGGTGACTACACCACCCATGGCAACATCACGAGCGATTTGGGGAAACAGTGATTTGGTGAACCATTCCGCTAATAATTGGTCAGGAATGACCGCTTTGATTAGCCTTTGTCATCGTCTCCATTCATGAATATGATCAGAGATATGTACGGAGGTTGTCTGACGAAGGGAGGTCAATAGTTCAGTACATGTCTCGTATCGAATGGGTAGTTGGAAGTGTGTGAGGAAGGACATGGCAAGGGAGTTGAAATCGTGAAAAGAAGCACGTGGTAGTTCAATATACCACTTCACTGCAGAACCCGTCAACGTTCGTTGGAAAAGACGCAAACGTATAGAATCATCCATGAGGGAGTTGGATGAACACCACAAATGGAAAGTCATCACGTGGTTGTTTGGGTCTTTTCCAAACTTTCCGTCGAATTTTGGAATATCAGAAGGAACTTTAGCTGGGATAGCTGGCCAAACCGAAGAATGAAAAATAGGATCATTCGTTAACCGAGACAAGTCTGGAAGGTCCAGAGTTGCTAGGAAGGGTAGTTGTCAGTTAACCTGCGGGTAATACTGGTGTGTCATAGGAACACCAATAGGACCATACACTGGGTTAGACGGATAATTGTAACCAGTGGGTCCTCTTGTATAAGGTTGGTGTTGACCAGGGTACACAGGATTTGAGGGAGTTTGAGAAACATGTGCAAGCAGGGGATAACCGGATGGGTTTTGAGGATTATAAGCCAGATTTGGCGTTTGTCCATAAGGAGGATATAGATGGGTCCCTTGGGGGGGAAGAGGTTGTTGTGGAGCTTGAGGATTGTGTCCCCCTGAGAACTGTGGGTTTCCTGGAAAAGGGATGTTCCATGGATTGGGTGTGGTAGACACATTTTGTCCATATGGTTGATGGTAGGCTCCGGATTGAGGTTGCCCCCCTGCATGAGGGTGCCCTCCAAATGGAAGGTATCCTCCGATGGGAGGATGCCCCCCAGCTTGAGGTAGAGTTCCCAAAATTTGAGAACCATATGTAAATGACTGACCGGTGCTACTTAACGGATTAAAGCCACTAAGACAGGTCCCTCTGGGTTGTTGTATAGGTATGAAAATTCCCGGCATAACTTGGGTAGTAGTGATAGCGGAAGAATTCAGTGCTCTGTACCCAAAAGGGAGTGATGATGAAGGTCTAGGTGTTATTGGTGTGCCAATTGTAGCTTGGCTAACCACTGCATTACTAACAGGAATAGTCAGAACGTGAGGGACCATTGTAGAATGGGTCGTCTGGAGAGAAAAAGTGGACCTTGGGCCAACGAACGATGTGTTCGAACCAACGGACGGTGTGGCTGAAAAAATGGTAGCACCGGTAAAATTGTTTAAGGGTACGGTGTAGGTGATAGGCGCGTCGACACCTATTCCTATTCCATAAAGATATCGCACCATGCGCGGTGGACTTCTAACAATGTATGCGGTCCAAAATGGGTCATCGACTAAAGCATTTGAATGAGGCCCAGTCGAAATGTCAAAAGGATTGACGACGACAAATTTACCGACCGAATTCAATTGGAGAACATGTCGCTCATATCCCTCCAGAATGCGGAAAGCTTCCGGAGACTCTGAAACAATTCGAAAATTCTCTAAAGAGGTGGGAACTTCTTCTTCGGAGGTTATAGTGTCGTGAACCTCGCTCTGTTGAGGAGATTCCTCCATAGAATGAGGGGGTAAAGGGGTATTCTCTTCCATATTTTCTGGAGGAATTCCTTGTAGCCTCCGCGAACGGTGTGGAGGGTCGATGTTGGCGAAAAAGAGTCGGCGGAAAAGATCTATGGCAAACTACTGAAAAGAAACAGCATATGCTAATAGAATCTAGGAATCACAACCAAGCAAACAAAACCTTCTCTCGATGACCGTACTAGTTGGTGATGAAATCCAACATCGTGTGATCAAGTCAAGAAGGGGCGGGGATATGGTGGAACAGTTACAATGGCGACCTGCTTAACGGACTTTCACCCTGGTGCAAGCTTCCATGCAGCAATTGTGGATTTACCCTCCAAGGAGCCCGAGTGAGTTTGACCAATGTCTCCTCCAGGTACAGTGAGACTTCCCTTCACTATCACCTTGTGTAAGACCCTAAATCTTATGGCCACTAAGGTTACCAATTCGCAGTCATCCCCTGGGCGGGTACAGTCGACAGTCCAGTCCAAACGTACGGGCAGGGTATCCAGCCCGAAATCAACTTGAAAGGCTTCCACTCAACATTGTGGGTATACCTTTAAGAAATCCCCATAATATGATCTGACCACTACAATCAGTCAAACCACAGAGGGATAATCTTCGTAGCTTTCCTGAGTGCGACCTCGTGCGTAACCCCTGTGTGAGAGGGGGATCCCAGGAAGACTTATATGACAATTGGATTTGACTCTCCCTAGCTCAGGATGCTAATGTTTGTTTTGGAAAATTTCGAGAGTTATGCTCACAGCCTAATCCAAAGTACTAGTCCTAGGCTACTGTTGGTGGAGGATCCTAGAAAAGAAAATGTTCTAGATAGTTTTTAATTAGCGTTCATTTTGTAGCTGTTCTTTACTCAAAAGGGGTGCATGGAAGTGAAACGGATGGAATGATAACTCAATCCCAAAAAATTCATTAAAGATGATAAGCAGTCATTTCTTTTCGATGAATATCTATTTAAGGGAGAGAGAGAGAGTTCTTTTCACTAACAAGCACTAATAAGGAATGTCCTCAAACAAATTTTCTTCAATCAAATCCGATGTGGTGCTAGAACTTTTGGAAATGCCTTCTAATATGAAAAATCAATCATGAAGATGTCTCTTTATTGTTTGTATGTGAATAATGATTAATTCAAAACAACACTTCTCCTGCCAATTATCCTTTTGGATCAAGGAAAATTAGACAAACATAAGCAGGTTTCATACAAACAATACACCCTCTTGTTGTGATAAAAAACAAGAAGCAAAAGAAAAGAAAACAAATAAAATCAAGAACTTCACACAAAAAGAGATGTCGAAGAACAATGACCTTAACAAAAACCAAATGAAGATATTCGTAGACTTCTGATGTCCTTCACCAGAGTTTCTCGCTTAGACAAAAAGGAGAGAAAGACAGTGCATTGGTTTCAAACTCCAAACAACAGAAAAACTCAAAAATAATGGGGAAGGCTACAAAATATAAACAACAAGGTATTTGTTCCTTGTAACGAAGGATGTCAAGGTTGAAAGGGAAGAAGCATTGACTCACAGAGAGACTCAACAAGTGAAATACAGAGGCTAGACCCTGGAAAAAGCAATTCTGGAAAGGTTTTTGGCCAAAAGAGGGTTGGCGCTCTGGTGTAAGGGGCACCAAGCGTTATAGCGCTCTGTCTAAGACACCCAGGGAGCATTGGCACTCTGCAACATAGCCATAGGGGCGCTAGGTTTAAAAAGCTCATGAAAATGTCAAAAATTCCAAAATTTCAGTCTAGTTTGGCAATCAAGCTGAGTGTGATGGGGTAGGGAGTCAATCAGTTCATGAAATCAACCAAAAAGGAGTGAACCAGGTCTGAAAACAATCAAGGGGTAAGAAAAGGTCTATGAGGAGAAATCAAAGCCAAAAAGTTTCGATTCGAGGCTCCCCAATGGAGTCGCCAGTTTCTATTGAAGGAAAATCTCCCTACGGATAGGTAGATCTCCTCTTTAGAGCTAGACTCTTAACTCTTAAGACAAAAGACGCTTAACGTGGACACTGACTTCCTTTTATATCTATACAAACTAATGCATGAGGAGGAAGGAGAAAAGAAGTACCTTTTACCGGTGTTTGTCCCTGCATGCTCTGAGTTGAGCTCCAATCTTTTGCTCCTCGATGAGCCCTGTAGACAAACAATAGTACGACCACTTCATACTCTATTGATATTAACTTGAAATAGATCTATCTATCATAGACAAGTTCATGTGATATTAAACACAAACTAGAAAGAAACAGGCCAAGCGTGTCATATTAATGAGAACAATGACAGAAGTAGCTTACAACCGTAGATGCGAATGCGACAGCTTCGTCAAGTCCCCTTTGTCTAACCCTTTCTCAAAAGATCCATGAACCAGATGAAAACAACTTCATTGATTACTCTCCTCCGACTCATTGTGTGTTTCCTATGAGATCATAGGTTTCATGCTTGCAATTCTTCCCCCTTTCCACCATGATAGAGCCTGTTTATATAGGTTTAGAGAGGCTTAACCTCTTGAGGTATCTTTAGGGTAAGTTGAGGATTTCCCTCCTTGAACCAAGGATCTTCTCCTAAGATCATGAATGAACCAGGAATTCGAATGCAACTGCCTTCCAAGATTGAAAAATCCTCCCCTTATTCTCCTCAACAGATCAACAACTGCCCAGATTAGACAACGCTCCCTCAAAAGGGGCATCAGGGCGCTATAGTGCTCCCTAGTAAGCTCAAGGGGGGTGCAAGCGCTCCAAATATCTGTAGTGCTCCTTCATAGGGGCAGTTTGGTGTTATAACGCTCCCTAACACCTTGTAGGGGAGCACCAGCGCTCCTAAGGGTGATATAGGGGAGCGCTCTCTCTTAAAACCTTAGTTTGAAAGCTCCTTTCAGGTGGCAAGAGATACTTGACTTCAGTTAACCATCCCTCTTCTTCCAAAATAGGTGTTTGAGGTATTCTAAGTGTCTCCTTAGTGTCGTCATCATGGCAGTATACATTGCTTGACATTTGCGACACTTATGAGAAACATGCAACACTTGCAAGCAACATGCGACACTTGCGACACTTATCAAAGTAAGTAATGTTGATGTGTAACACCCATCATAATTGTCTTGGAATAATTTGTTGCACAAAGGAATACTGGGAGAAGTAAAGGCTTACACCCTCCTAGGTTTTTCCTAGCTAGTTTTTCTTGCCTTGGGGAGTAAAAGGGCTTACACCCCCAAGGAAATAGCAGAACTTAGCTCTTTCATTTTAAATAATCCATAACGCAATAGTTAAAGGAACTAATCTCTTGCATTGGAGAAACAAAATCATTGCATTGGGGTATGTAGAATCACGAGATATTGAAATTGTTTGAGTTTGGATCTTTTCTATATGTTTTAAGCTTGTTGAATCCTCTTGGGTATCTAGATTGGTCAAGTGGATATTTAGCTATAGCTCATGAAAATATACACCCATTAGGGATGCATTAAATCATCTTCTATTTTTATTCTAACTTGCAATTTAACGATGGAAATATGCTACCAAACCATCATTATCATTCTCTTGCTAATTAGTGAACTTTTTGTCGGATTACTTGCTTGTTTTCATGGTTAAAACTTGCAGTTGTAGCAAATATTTTCTCCATCCACTTGGATGTTACAAATTTACTCTGAAAAAATCATATAAAATCCCTTTAAAACCACTAAATATTGTGCTAAAGTATTGGGATTAATCTACATGTTTATGCTTCATTATCCAACAATTCTTTGATGCTTTAAGTGGTTAAATCTGTAGTAATTGATTATTTTGTTGTTGATATATATATATTCTTGTTTACTATTTCAATTAGCAACAACAAGCTTAACTTTTTTGTCCATTAAGTTTGATCTTGTATACGTGTTTCTTCTTGTGTCTCGGGCAGGTACAATTCTCTTCCACGGGTACCCAAACACTTAGAAACCATAGACCATCTCTGAGACTCATTACCAAGATATTATTCACTTAGTAACTTGACCTATATGATCATCACTTTCATAATCTTACCTTTCCATCTCATCTCCCTATAGGGTTACCCAGGATTTCCCCCTTGTGTTGGATTTATCCTTCACTAAAGTGAGGGGAGGGTTTACCTAAGATGACAGTGGTTAGATTATCACATCGTTATTTCCATCCTGTGGATTGGGTCGAGATTTTCCCAACCTATAGTTTGTGCGATAACATTTTGGTGCAGTTGTCAGGGAGGATTTTGAATCCTCTTTCATGCCCTAATGACACGTTGGCAAGATACCATCCCAAATATTTTACCCCTAGGTTTCTTAGCAACTACACCTTCCCAGAATCCAGCTTCCCTCAAGAATTCCCCCCCTTGGAGATTCAAGCCTTCTAAGGTTTACTAAAGAAGGCCTCCTCTCAAGTCTCCCGTTGTCAAAACCATTTTCCAAGGTTCCCTTCCCCTTACTCCAATGGCTCACCCTTGGGAAAAGGACTTTTACAAACCATTGAACATGGACACCATCCATGGATATCCCAATACCATGCCAAAATAGTCTCACAAATGGTTGCCAAAGTTCCAGGGAAACAACGTGATCATAGTCGATGATCATCTTTATGTTATGTGTCGAGACATGGAAAATGTAGAAGTGGAACATGAGGATGTAGCAATGAAGCTACTAGCCTCATCATTAACTGAAGATGCTCAGATATGGTTTATAGGACTTCCTGATAATCACATAGAATCTTATGAAGTCTTTGCCAAGTTATTCAAGAATAGATGGACAACGAATAAGGACAATGGAATTCTTGTAGCTCAGTTCAATCAAATAAAGAAGAAGTATAATGAGATAGTGAGTGAATTTGACAACAGGTTTGACGGGTTGTACAACCAAATCCCGATGGATCTACGTCCTCCAGATGTAGTTGTTTGTCTCCTTTATATGAATGCATTCGATGGGAAATTAGGTTTCATCTTGAAGGATAAGAAGCCCATAACCCTAGAAAAATCCAAAGATTATAGCACAAATATTGAAGAGAACCTTCTCAACTCAAAGGTTGACACTTTTCAGTATCCTTGTACCAAGAAAGAAGCAAAGACCAAATATTCTAGTAGCAGTACACTAGATCCAATTTCTCCCTTGAATCAGAAGATAAACCAGATGAGTAGTCAGTTCATCAAAGATCAAAATCAAATCATGGGTTGATTAACCATAATTGAAAGAAAGTAGTCTTCCTCCATACCTTAGTTTTCCATATAGTAGAGAGATGCCACAGGTTGAAATCCAAGTCCTCAACAAGGTGAAAAGGCTCTTGACACATTGAATCTAGTTGGGATGGTCAACACTGAAGAGACACCATGGTGTTCTCCTTGCCAAGAACCTCATTGGGAGGATGAGTGTCCTTGACGTGATGAATACTCTTATGATCGTATAAATTTCATGGACATGATTTGCAATTTCTAAGAAGAAGATATCACTCAGGAGTAGATTGATGAAGTCAAAAAAATAGGAGCTAGAGAAGGACGATTCAATGTATTGAATCAGTTAACAGACTATCAGAGAAAGGAATTGAGAAAAAATGATGTTTTAACATATGAAAGAAGAAATAAGGCCTCATTTCCTCCTCAAAAACATTCCAATATGCCTCAGCCAGAAGTGGAAGCTCATCTTTTGTATACAAAGAGGGTAGTCCCACCACTTCCACCTTCAGTATGTGAGTTTCTTCCAAACCCAACTTCGAAAGAAGAGGAAATTCAGTTGAATATAGACATGTCATCTATGTTTGGGAAGTTGAATATGACAGTCCCTGTGACGAAAATGTGCAAGATCCCATCCGTAAGAAGAGAATTCTTGAAGTTATTGAAAGTACTAATTGAGAAGGAGGACCCTCCAATAATCCTAAACACCATGTATCTTAACCGACATAAGGATAATAACCCTCCTTTTTAACTTTCTTTGGGAATGAATGGCCTCCATTTGAATAATTGTATGTTGTTCTCTGAAGCCTCAGAAAATGTAATTTCCTTGAAAGTAATGGAACAAATTGGTTTGAAGACGACCCAAAATTATGAAAATGTTTGTGGTATTGATTCCAAGAAGGCCAAGGTTTACGGGCTTTGTGAGGATGTTGAAGTTTACTTGATTGACTTCCCTCATATTAGCCTCATTATGAACATAGTTGTGATTGATATTCTAGATGCTTGGGGTATGCTTCTATCAAGAAGTTGGTCCACTGCTCTTTGGGGTTTTCTTAGTATGGATCACACCCATGCACATATTCCCATGGGGGATGGAAACTTTGAGATTTTATATAGTTGAGAGTGGTCTAACAAGCATGTGATGGACCCCAACAGTTTTGATTACACGAGTGAGTGTGACTTTGATGTACCTCATTATATTATTGAGTATGATCCTTGAGACCTTCCTTTTTCACAGGAATATTGCATAGATACACTACTCCCAGGGACAAATGAGTACAAGGAGAATCTTGTGAAGTTATAAGGCAAAGAGCCAGGGTCCATCTAGATATTGAATAAAGAAGATAAACCTTCTAGATGCTTTCCCAAGGATACCAAGCACAATGAAATGTCTCTCATAAGAAACTAATGTGACCCATAAAAAATATTTAATACAAAATGCCAACCAAGGTGGAGCGTGTGTGGGCAATGTTTTTCATGCTTAGGTAGAATCCCCACACATTGTCTTCAACTTGGGGAAGCATAATGTAACCAGGGTAGAGTCAAGGTGGGCATTGTTTTTCATTCTTAGGTAGAAGCCCACCTTGGATTCAACCTGAAAACATCTTAAAAGAACAAAAGGAAATAAATGGGCTTAGAAAAAGGTTGCATTGAAAACGAAGGTGCAACACACCCTCTACAAAGGCACCCGTAAATGAGACACTATGATCCATTGTATGTCATGAACCCCTTGCCCAAAATTCTTTCCCCCATCCATGTCACTTTGTCCACATGACCTAGAGAGGGGTACACTTAGGAAGCAATCCCAAACTTGAGGTAAGACTCACCCAATAGGTCGCTTTGTCAACCCTCCCATACCCAAACTTGGAAAATTTCATAGGGTCTTTGAGAACTTGTTTAGTTTGATGAAGTGGTTTTTTATGCACATGCTTAGATGGCTCTTTTATTGACTTTATTTACTTATCATGATGCATTTGACTTGAGATCCTTGGAGGGAATATTCATTGTCTTTGTAGGACCTTTCTTTGTGGATAGATTTGGAAGAAAACACATATCTTGGGCTTCCTTGGGGCTTGAAGCCCCTAGGTTGGATACCATGTCCCACACACCGGACGATGATGGTAGGATTTGGAGGCCCGAGAAACACCTTGGAGGATATTTCCTAGCCCATTGTCAGACTGACGTTTTTCCCTTGAGGTCAAAACTTCACACTTGAGGAGCTTGACGTCACCCTAGGGCTAGGGTCTTGGTGGTGAAGGTTTTAACGATGGACACTTGGAACGTTTTGATGGGAGAAGTCTTGGATTGAAGGAGGAAACCCTAACGCATGAGAGGGAGGCCCTAGAAGGCCCAACGACTTCCATTCTTCACTCTGACGTCTTGAAAAAAAGTCAAAACATCACCCTTTAGAGGGATGATGCCACATTAGGGTTTCTTATGTGCATTTTTAAAAGATAATTTTGAATTTGATAATGCAAAGGGGACAAGTAAGGGTTGTTGAGCCCTTGCTTTGTGGTTCCTCTAAAATTAAGTGGAAAAATAATTTTAGGATGATTTGTATAAATAAGAATCATTTCATTTCATTTTTGACATAGCTCTCCCATTGTAAGAAGACTACTTGGCTAAAATGTGCACCCTACTTGGGAAATTTTATCTATCATTTCTTACTATTATCTCTTGACATGGTTTTATTTGGCTATTGGATGAAGAAGTAAGCCACTATCTTTCTTGGAGGCTCTTTCTTGCTTTTATGGTGGATTTTTCTTGGTTTAAAGGAGTTTATCTTGTTAATGCTTGGACTAGGTAAGGAATCTCTCTTGTTATTGCTTCTTTTCTTGGTTACAAGGTTATTTTGTTAAGATTTTTGGGGAGTATAAGTGCATACAATGTGACCAACAATTCTTTGATGCTTTAAGTTGTTAAATCTACAGTAATTGATTATTTTATTGTTGATATATATATAGTATTGTTTATTTTTTGTAATTAGGGACAACAATCTTAACTTGCTTGTCCACTTAACTTTGAGCTTGTATATGTGTTTCTTCTTGTGTCTTGGGAAGGTACAATTCTCTTCCGCAAGTACCCAAACACTTGGAAACCATAGACCATCTATGAGACTCGCTACCAAGCCATTATTCACTTAGTAACTTGACCTATAGGGTCATCACTTCCATAATCTTGCATTTCCATCTCATTTCCCCCTAGGGTCACCCAAGATTCCCCCCATGTGTTGGATTTATCCTTCACTAAAGTGAGGGGAGGGTTTACCTAAGGTGATAGTGGGTATATTCTCCCACCGTTATCGCCATCCCATGGATTGGGTCAGGATTTTCCCAACGTACAGTTTGTACGATAACATGGAAGACTGCCTTCAAGTCCAAAGAAGGACTTTTTGAGTGGTTGGTCATGCCTTTTGGCTTGACTAATTCTCCAACAACTTTCATGATGTTGAAGGAAGACATCCTATGGTCATTCACCAATTATTTTTTGGTCGTATATCTAGATGGCATCCTCATCTTTAGAAAAACTAGGGTAGGACATTTGTAACACATTCAATAGGTACTCAACACCCTACAACAACACAAGTTATATACTAATATAAAAAAACACTCATTTGGCATACAAAGCATCAAGTATCTGGGATACATCATGGATGAACATGGTTTTGATCATGTGTATCTAGCCAAGATCTAAGTCATTCTTGACTGGTCAACCCCGATGTCTCTAACTGAGCTCTGTAGTTTCTTGGGCCTTGCCAACTTTTATCATAGGTTCATGTTTGGGTTTTCTCATGTTGCTTGGCCCCTCAACCACATCACCAAGGGTGGATCCAAGGCCAATTTTGTTTGTCCCAAGTCACATAAAAAAACATTTAAGGACCTAAAACAATGGTTATTTTCAACACTTGTACTTACCTTTCCAGATCTACAACAACCCTTTGAGATTGAGAAATATGCTTAAAAATATGTGGTTGGTACGGTCCTCACTTGGCATGGACATCCAATGGCGTACCAAAACGAAACACTCTCAGATTTCATCTACAAGTACCCCACCTATGATAAGTATATGTACTCCATTGTGCAATATTTCTACCATTGGAAGCATTACATTCTCAGGAAGGAGATTTCCATCCACACTGATCACAATCCCTTGCAGTTCATGAAAATGCAAGTAAATTTACAAAATGATTGCCACTAAAATTGGTTCACCTACCTGCAACAATTCCACCTGAACATTGAGTAAAATAAGGGTATCACCAAACGAGTCATTGACTACCTCATTCAACCTCCATTTGCAACACTAGCCTTAGTTCTCAACTCTTGCGGCCATGAGACCTCAAGGTGGTTGTAGCTATATCACAACAATATTGAATTTAGTGCCACATATCAAACATTGGGTACAAGCACACCAGTTTCATATTTTCATCTCCAGGATGGATTTTTATGTCATTTGATCCATATCTATGTTCCTTCAGGAGAGCATGATAAGCTAATTTGGGAATCTCGTTACAATTAGGTGGTAGGACACTTTGGTGTGAACAATATCATGGTTATGCTACAAAATTACTTTTATTGTTTAAGGCTTCGACAAGGTGTCAACAAGCATATTATATCATGCACTAATTGTGCCATTGTCAAACCCAGCATTAAGAAGTAGGGTTTGTACACTCTTATTCCTACTCCTGATAGGCCCTAGGAATCCATCTCCATGGATTACATGTTCGGTCTACCTTCTACCAAGCATGGTAATGACTTTGTATTTTTCATCGTTGATCAATTTTCTAAGATGGTCATCTCAATAGCCTCAAGAAGAGTATCATTTTTAAGGAAATTGCTAAGATCTTCTTTGAATGTGTTTGGGTTCATTTTGGGCTACCACAGACCATTATTTCAGATCATGACAACAAGTTCTTGAGTACATTGTGGTCCATCCTATCGTCATTGATGGACACCAAACTCACAAAATCCACTTACTTCCACCTCCAAACTAACGAACAAACAAAGGTGTTCAATAAAATGAGTGCATCCTCTGATAATGTACAAATCCAAACATCCATGCATATAGGATGAAATCCTTCCTTATGTTCAACATAGTTACAATAGATCCATTCATAGCTCTATTGGCCACAACCCCTTTGAGGTGTGCTTTGGGTTTCAACCATTTCCCCCCATTGATGTAGCTATTCCTATTGCATATTCATAGGAAGAGTCCTCCCATGCTCCGACCGAGGTAGACAGAGCAACCAAATTTGTTGAATGAATCTAGCACATTCAATAATAGGTTCATGATATCCTGTAGAAATACAATGCCAAGTACAAGCAATGACATGACCAACATCGGGTTCCACACAAGTTTCAAGTTGTTGACAAGGTGTGTTTGCATTTGCATAAAGAGTTTTTTTCAGGACTCCACGATAATATTATACCATTCCAATATGGGCCTTACACCATCACAAAGGATGCAAGTGAGAATTCTTTTGAATTGAGTATTCCCCCTTTCCTTGGCTTGCACCCAATATTTAATATGGAGCTTCTTCGACAATATTTTCTACCCCTATTGGACACTTTATAGGTGGCTGAGAATTTGGTCACTACAGAACTCAATCCTGAATGCATTGAGAAGGCTACATTGGATCATATCATTGACACCAAGACAAAGGGAACCCATCAACAGAAGATACAACTCTATCGGGTTGTCAAAGTGGGACAACTTCTTCACCGAGGAAAGTGGCTCACCGTGAGTCAAATTTAACAAAAGTTTCCCCATATATTGATGGAACTTGAAGAAATGGGGACTGTTTCTTCCTGGGAGGGAGGTGAATTGATCTAGGTGTACATCATTGGCCACCCACCTCTTCCAATAACTCAACACAGTTATTAAACATAACAATTTGTTTATCTACGACTCTTAGGTCCTAAACTTTTGGGGCCATTTTGAGGCATTAAATGAAGTTTTTTAGCCATTTGTGGGCCAAGGTTGGCCATGAACTACCCTAGCCCTACCAAAAATTGTACTTCTTAGTTAGATATTTACAACAAGCTACTATGCACCCCAAATGGAGATTGTATGAAAACTTTGCACCCTGGGAAGTTGACACATCAACTAGTCACTTCGGGGCCCACAAAAATTTTGGTGCTTTGCCTCCTAGGGTTAGGGTTTTGTATCATTACAGTTCTTGATTTATGTTAAAATTCCATTCTTTCTGCCTCTTTTAAGATATTTTTGGGAATGAGCGTAGTCGACACCTCTTTCTCTTCATAGATAAGCTACTACCATTCTAGCTAGTTTGTGTTCTACAATATTTTGTTATGTTATTCATTAATAGAAGTTGGGTTTCACTGTATTATTGTGCTCTTTGCTATAATTTTGTGTGTGTTTTGTTTCTTTCCCTATTCAATTCATATCATTCTCAAAGGAAGAGTTAGAACTAAAATTAATTGAACCCCTAGGTAGTAGAGAATTAAAGACAATTGAATGGGAAAACCTAACTATACATTAAGGGAATCAAATAGCCACATGGAGGAAATCAAAACGAGTAACTTCCCTCCCCCTTTCTAGTATAAATAAGATAAACTCGATAGAGAATGGCCTTTTTTCTTGTGCATCTTTGTAGACTTTTCTATGAAATTTTAATGAGTGAGAAGCCATTGCTAGCCAAGCCATTTGGAGATAGACTTTAGTTCTGAAATTTGTGATTTGTAGAACTATTTCTGGTAATTTACTAAGTTTTGGAATGGTGTAAGCATTTGATTTTACATTGTATACTTTTCTCATATATGAGCAATTTGTTTTATTTTGTTTATCTCACAAATTGTTTGTCTATAGCCTTTAGCATAGTACTATAGTCAACTGATCATTTTAACCCTTTTCTATAATGCATCTAGTGATTTAAATTTCTGCTTTTCTTTTCTTAGATTTTTTTTATTAAAGGTTTAAAGTAGTAATATATTTGGTACTATGTTTACCTCATTGGTTTTGTTAAATTATCTAGGGCATCATCCTACACTTTGTATATTAGATTAACTACATCTCATTTATTTCATTTAAAAATACCTAAATGATGGACCAGGTCACAATCAGTAAAACAACTCAAAACCATTGGAAGGTTGTTGGGCCATAAATTGGATTGATTCCCTATTATAAATAGTGTAAGGTATAATTGGTACCTTTCATTGGGGAGAAACCTCACTGATTTCATAGGGACATTCAACCTTGCCAACAATTTTTGGCACTAGAAGGAGGGTTGGATGACAAATCGACCCATGTGGAGCCATGTTCTTAGAAATTCATTAACAACCCATGGCTCATCTCCATGTCCCTGTATGGGATCATGTTTTTAGTCTTCCAATACTATTACATGTTATCCCAAAGAATACAATGGACCTGTTTTCCAAATTTAAGTTTGATGGTGAAGGGAAAACCTCTGCATTTAGGCATCTTAGACATTTTGATCTTACACATCAATTTTTTTAAAATGTTCAAGACAATGAAGTATGTCGGTTATTTACCCTCACATTGGAAGGTTGTATTCATGCTTGGTATATGGAATTACCAGCCAAATCTATTCATAGCTTGAAGCAATCCAAGGAAGTTTTTACAACTGCTTATGAAAATTATAACTATGAAGAACTTTGTTGTGAGCTTGAGGAAATACGAAAAAATAAAAATGAATATGTTGATGATTTCAAATTGAAGGTTATGTATATTTATCATGGTTTTCACGAGAGTGACAAACCCTCTAAGCAAGAATTCCCTCTAGGGAAACTCTAGAAAATAAGTTTATGATGTTCATTAGAAATAAAGGACATCATACTACCAAGACTAGTGCCTATGCAATTGGGCGATGAAGTCAAGACCAAAGAGCAAGAGGGCTTGAATACTATGGAGAAGATGTAATTAAGTCATTCACTGATGCACAATAATTAGTCCAAAACATGTTTTCAAATTATGCAAGAATATGTGGAATACACCTTGAATAATGTATAATGCTCCATGAAGTCACTTTAATATGCTTTAAGTTCCTTCTTTCACAAAATATCCCTCTTAACGGGGGTGTATTCATGATCAATAAACCGAATGTTCTCTTTTTTACCCATGAAGTGGGATGCTTCACATCAAATGAGCCTTGTTTTCCCATTCAAATGCCTTAATTGTCACATATTATCTTTCTAAGAAAAGTGTTGTTTATTTATCTTCTTTATTCACCACCTATCATGCTCCTAGTTTCCTCCCAGGTATGGCATTTTTCTCCTCCATGTTTTTTTCTACTATATGTCATTATTTTAACCTCTTGTAATGTAGGGAATTCCTTTTGGGGGGCTCTGTATGGTCCTTACCTTGCCATAAATCATACATTGGATAATTCTTGAGGTAGGGGATTCATCCTCTAGGGTTTTCTTTCTTGGACACATCCTCCATCTACATGGTCTAGGGTCCTGGGTGCAACCAAGGAACAAGGATCATCATCAATGATGCAACAAAATATAGTGTAATCCATGTAAAGACCCTACAAATTGGTGTCAATTGCACCCAAGTGGAACCTCATGGTGAAGTACCTCCAGAAAAGTGTATGTCAATACCTCCCAATTCTCTTCCTACAACCTATGACTGCCAGTAAACTTTGAGGATCTATTGTGTTGGTGAGAGAAGAAAGGTCGATTAATATGTGAAATTATCCATGCATTTTCAAGGGGTAAGAACCGGCTCAATATGGGGACTACACTCCCTGGTGTGGTGCAATAGAACTCTATAATATCTATTGTACCTACAATTTTAACCAAAGGGATAGTTGTTTGTGATGGGATCAATAAAAAAATTCACATCCCCGATACATAGTACTAAATGTATTAAATCCTATCTCATTACAAAAACTTGAGAATGTCTATCTAACTACTAATTCTTAGGGGGTGCTACAAAGAAGGCATGAGCCCAAAATGCCAAAGGGAGCATAAAGAAATCTATTACTTGTGAGCATTAAGCTTATTCTTCCTACCCTACTTTACAATAGGAAGATGCAAATGCTAAGTGAAATAAAAAATCCAGTGCAACCACTATGTCATCTCATTGAAAACATTAGATATCCTGTGTGTTTGGAAAAAAACCAAAACAAGGCTTTGTCAAACATCCTACAAGAATAGGTAGGATTCTTTGTCACAGTATGGTTGAACACTAAGGTGAGCTCTTTAAGGAAATATAAAACAACAATGTTGGTGTGCGCTGCTACATGCTTGCTCTATCCAATGTTGGATAAGGATGATATGATCATCACCTCCAACACGTGAATAGGGACTCCCATCATCTAGCCATGAATCACCTCCATGCACTACAAAATTACTCTCCAAATGCTTATGTGTATTCTCCAAAAAATATCCTCCTTTGTTTCCATGCAAATCACTCGTCATAGCCTTTATTAACAAGGTTTTAGAAGGTGGCACCAAGATAAACCTATAAAATGTTTGCTACCTTCTATCAAATATCCACATGATGCATACCATAAAAATTGGATATGTTTAAACAAATCATCTTTTGATCTAGGGTTTGATGCCCTCTTTTGAAAGGTTGACAAATGCTTTCATGCATTAAAGAGTGAGCATGCTACTATCCCAAACATATTTTGGTCTTGAAATTGCATCCCCTTGTTGATTTTTCATACATAAATTGGGTATAAATTGAAGATATCCATGGATAGAAAATTTAGGTATGTTTAATGTGATCATAATGCTCCTTATGCTGCAAGAAATTCGCCCTATTGATGAGGACATATGGATGTTGATCAACAATAGAAAGTACATCACATACCTCAACATCTTTTGGTTTTCCAAGATCAAAGGAAATACGATCCACAATTTCCTCTTCGTGATCCATGAGGTGGCTCTCAAGGTTGATTGGAAAAGGAAGGTGAAAATCAATGTCTCCATCCATCAAGATATTACCATATGTGTCAAAGATGGGATCTCCAGGAACAAACCAAAAATCTATATTCAATCTACATCTCAGAATCACAAAAAGAATGCTAACACAATCATCCTTTTGGCTGCCATGTTCTTCATCTCATGAGCTAGCGGAAGCACCTCCATTTTCATCATCCTTCAAGAGTTTCTCTACAAGATCTATCCCTTTCAACTCTTCAAAACTTTCATCATGCCCATAAATTTGAAAAGGAAATTCACCATAACTAACCAAACCCTTTTCTTCGTCTAAATCCATGATGATGGTTGTTGGAATGTCCTCATGCAAGTCTACATTATCATCACAAGACATTTCTTATGGAACATGATGGAATGCATAGTCTTCAATGGATTCTTCTCCATTAAGATCTTCATGAGGTGTTGCAATAGGGTCTTCAAGAACTTCATCACACTTCTCCTCACCCGGATCTAAAATATCCCAATACTGACATAATGCTTTGATTAACCCTTCCAAGAAGATATTTTGTTTCCACTAATCCTTTCAAACCATATTTCTACATAATCTTCCACGGTACATACACAAATTCTCATCAAGACATCCTCATGGACAACATCAATATCTAAAACAATTTTCATGAAGGATGTAATATGTAGTGTATCTAAATTGGTATATCCATGGAATTTCACTATTTGCTAGTCCCAATATGGCATTGGTAGCTTAGTAAAAAATATTAGGATACTTGAGAAACCCAATGGAGCATACCAATAGGCCTCCCATGGGGGAAATGCCATGTTTCTTCACTTCCAAATATTCAATATGAATAGTTGACAAGAAAATACGAAACACATTACAGTCATACCTCATTTCAATATCAATAGAGTCACTAGGAGATTCTTCAAATGCCTTCAAGTCTATTAGATGTCCTCACCAATACAAACAACAAGTCACTTCAAAATATTTGAGAAGAGGGCCTTGTTCCTTCGTGGAGTCACTAGATGAGAATAATATCTTCAAAGAAATTCCCTTATCAAATCATTGTAGACAATCTATTGAATCTTGGAAACTTGACTTTGTCCCCAACAATTGCACCAAATTATTACCTCCTAGACCTGCATTCAAATATATTCAAGCCAGGCCTCAACAAAGTGCAACCACAACAGCTCTTCATCTCACTTTGGGATATATTTCTTTTCCAACACAAGGGGTAAAACCATAGAAAAAAAGTTAAAGATATTGTTTAGAAATAAAAAATGTCAGACAACCAAGACTAGTGCCTATCTAATTGGATGATGGAGTCAATACCAAAGAGCAAGAGGGATTGAATATTATGGATAAGATGTAATTAAGTCATTCATTGATGCACCATAATTAGTCTAAGAAAAAATTTCAGATTATGAAATATTATGATTGGGTAGAAAATGATTTAGAGATTCATGGATTTGTCCAGTGTGTCACCATTTGTTGAGCCCTCAACAACTCCCAAGTTTTGAGAAAAACTTGAAGCCCTACCTTATTTTATTTTTTGCGGTATGCTTTCTTCTTTTGGATATATATTGACCTTGATTCCTTGTTTCCGTCCACCATTATTCATTTTTTTTAGATGGTTAAGTTAGATGGGCCTTCATGTTTCACTTTCTTGATTTTGAGTTGCTCCCTTTCCTTCATTGAACTTCATTTATCAATTAAATTTTTTGGTTTCTTCCCTTCCTTGTGCTTTTATTCCTTTGTTTGAATGATCTTGGCCCCTAAATAATAGATTAGACATGATCCTCAAAGAAAGCCTCTTCTTAGCCTTGTTTATGAAGTTCTTCTCTTATTCCAAAATGAACACGATTACCAAATCAGGACCCCTAGCTACCCATTTTTGAGTGAGTTTTGCTTGAGTTTGGGTTTGAGCCTTTTCTCTTAACTCTTGTTTCAAACCTTGAGTTTTTATTTTAACTTTGAGCTTTCATTTATGAAGTTTTATGTCAATTCATGGGTCTTTTTTTTAAAATCAAGTTTGAGTATTGGGTCATTGTATCCAATCTATTGAATATTGGGAATTGGATTTTGTCCCTAATAATTGCACCAATTTACTACCTTCTAGACCTGAATCCAAAGATACTCAAGCCCTTTAAAAAATTGCAACCCTAAAAGCACTTAGGAAGGTTGTCCACTGTCACCACAACAACTCTTGGTCTCACTTTGGGCTAGTTCTTTTCCGACACAAAGGGGAAAGCCTAGAAAAGAAGTTTATGATATTATGTAGAAATAAAGGATGTTAGACTACCAAGACTAGTGCCTATCCAATTGGGTGATGGAGTCAAGACCAAAGAGAAAGAGGATTTGATATTATGGGGACGACATAATTAAGTTATTCAATGATGCACCATAATTAGTATACAACAAATTTTCAGATTATGCAAGAATATGTGGAATATGCCTCAAATAATGTGTAGTTCCCCATAAAGTCACTTTAATATGCTTTAAATGCCTTCTTGCACAAAACATCCCTCTTAAATGGGGTATATTCATGATCAAGAAACCAAATGTTCTTCTTTTAACCCATGGAGTGGGATGCTCCACGTCAAATGACCCTTATTTGACCATCCAAATGCCTTCAATATCACGTGTCATTTTTCTAAGCAAGGTGTTACTTATTTAGCTTCTTTCTTCACCACCTACCATGCCCCTGGTTTCCTCCAAGATAGGGCATTTTTCTCCTCTAGGCTGTGTCTTGCCACATGCCATGCTTTTAACGTCTTGTAATGTAGGGCATTCCTTTACTGGGTCTATGTATGGTCCTTACCTTGCTATAAATCATATATTGGATACTTATTGAGGTAGGGTGTTCATCCTCTAAGGTTTTCTTTCTTAGTCACATCCTCCATCGACATGGTCTAGGGTCCTGGTTGCAACCAAGGAACAAGGATCCTCATTAATGATGCAACAAAATATAGTGTAAGCCATGTAACCATGCCTCCAAATCAATGTCAAGTGCACCCAAATAGAACCTCATGGTGTAGTGTCTCTGGAAAAGTCCCATCAATACCTCCCAAGTCTCTTTCTGCAACCTATGACTGCTGCTAAACTTCGAGGTTATGTTGTGCTAGTGAAAGAGAAAAGGCCTATGAAAATGCAAAATGAATTATGCATTTTCAAGGGGTAACAAGGATGAACTAGGTAAGCAATTCCAAAGTTTTTAATGTTTAAGTAAAAAACTAACAAAATGATTTTTTAACTTTCTAACTTTGTCTTTCATTGTCATGAGTTATAGCAATGAACTAGTGGGAAACATTTGGTAGCCAATGTCCTAAATCACAAAAGTTTGTAGTTAGGATCCTAAGTCAAACTTGCAATGCTTTCGAGTGTGAGAACAATTGGTCTATCTTTGAGTGCATTCACTCATAGAAGACACATTGTTTGGAACAACAACAATTAAATAATCTTGTTTGTGTGTAGTAGAAACTTCATTTTAGCCACAACCAATTGTTGAACAAAATTCCCAATGCAAATCATGTTGTCTTAGATGATATTGATCCCTCCTTAAAAAGGGCAGTGTAAGCTTAATAGAATTTGATGACGATGATTTGGGGTAGATGCGCTTGAATTACGATCCACTAGTAGAATCAAACACTAGTTTTCCACGTTCTTATAAGATCCAAGTCAAAAGGTAATCTTGAGTCTAGTAATCATAATAGAAATGAAAATCCCATTCCCAAAAAGTGAAAATAAATTTGATAATTAGTCATTATGATATGCAATTATTTATTGTAACCTATGGCATGATGGTTTTTTCATTGAAGAAGGCATTTAATGTCACAATGTTTATATATTTTGTTTCATATATCTATATATTCCTTCACAAACTTACCTCCTAATTTCTCTCCTTCTCAAAGGATGACTGTCAAGCAATTCAACCTACATAGATTCATGGCTTTTTGTTTTGCACCGGTGCTTACCCATCTCAACCAGCAACAATCTTCTGAGACAAAACTAAACACCTTACAGATTCAATACTTAAGCAAGGAGACACACATCTAAAAACGAAGCAACATCCCCAGTTCTCATATATTCTATCTTGCTTCGATCCAGGACCCACTAAACTCCTTGGCCTCACACGCTTTTGCACCAATGTAGATATATCTACAGCATTCAAAATCCAATACTATTTGTGTAGTACCTTCACTATGTGTTTTACCCCAAAAACAAGTTGAAGGAAGCAATATCTATGACACAAGTGCTACAACTGGCTTTTGTAAGTCCAATTCTTAAGTGGAGAGGGCATCCAGCAGGTTTCTTATTTGAATCTCTTGAGCTCAATAGATTGTTCCATCTCCAGTTAAAGTACTCTATTTTTAAGAAGACACATGGGCCCATACAAAAAGCCTGCCCACATAATGCCAATAGAGTCTTTCATGCTTCAGTGAAAGGGCATCCTTCATTGAAAAGGGCACAACCCTTTAGATCAGAAGAAAGTGGGAACATTTTTCTCTAAGCAGTGAGGAAACAATGCCAATAGAGTCTTTCATGCTTCAGTGAAAGGGCATCCTTCATTGAAAAGGGCACAACCCTTTAGATCAGAAGAAAGTGGGGACATTTTGCTCTAAGCAGTGAGGAAACAATGAGAATACATAAATGCTGTAATTATTCCTCTGCCATGTGACACCCATTGAAAACCCAATTATTCTTCTCTGTAAGACAGTCCAAATATTATTCTCTACATATAACTCCCTTGACAGTCTGAATCTTCTTTGCAACTGACATGACACCTGCATGTACCTGATGCCCATTCCTTTTTTGGCATCCCTATACTCTATTTATTCCAGTGAAGAGTGTATAGGCATGTACAATTTGGCAATTTTCTTGTGTCTTCTTTCGTTTTCTCTCTTGGCTCTTGGTTTTTTCTGCTCGTGTGCTCTAATCATTTACTCTGGATCTTCCATGTTCACATCTTCTAATTTAGATTTAGAGGTAAAACATAGTTAATCACTCTCGCAATGAAGTCATAGGCTACTTATACGTGTGAACAAACACCTGCGTGTAAACCAACCTCTTCACTTGTGGGCAACTGTCATTAATATGTAGCTGTGAATTTATATATGTCTTTATGAGGCAAGTGACTCTATTCATTGGACAAAAATAATTGAATATTTTTATTAGTTTACATGCTTCCTATTCAATAGTCTGTTATTGAATTTTCCCCAGCCCATCTTGTGAAATTTCAGCCAGTCTTGACAGTCTGTATTCTTATCATGGAGTCAACTTCGTTACCTTCTTCTGAATTACATAATTCTGGACTCTGCCATAATTCTTCTTCCCTTGTATATGTCTACTAAGTAGAATTCAATGTAGAACAAGTGTTACTAGATAGTAGAATGACAATTTAGAGTTTTGCATCTGTCTCTCTCTCTCTCACACACAAGTTGACTGTTATTACATGGCAGAAAAGTGGGGGACTTGCTGAGTATGCTTTGGCACCTGTGGGGAGAACTGCAAAGAGGCCTGCAGAGGTTACTGCTGAAATTGGAGCATGCTTGCCTATGGCTGCACTCACTGCCTTGCAGGCGCTTCGAGATGCAGCAGGCATTAAGCTTGATGGAAGTGGGAAAGAAATGAATGTGCTTGTAACAGCTGCCTCTGGAGGAGTTGGGCATTATGCTGTGCAGGTATCATTCATTGTTCAGGACAATGCCTCAAATTTGAATTTTAATTACAAAGGCAATATGTTCTCTCAAATGTCGCCTTTTAATAATTTAAAATCTCAATACTCACTGCATAAATGTAATGGGGATTTTATAAGTTCACCTGTGTGTTTCTGCATACAGATAGCAAAGATTGGAGGAGCACATGTTACTGCTACTTGCGGAGCGCGCAATATGAGCATGATCAAGGATCTAGGGGCCGATGAAGTGCTGGACTACAAAACACCAGAAGGTGCAGCCTTGAAGAGTCCTTCAGGCCGCAAATACGATGCTGTAATTCACGGTGCCCATGATATCCCATGGTCCATATTCAAGCCTAATCTAAATCCCTCTGCTAAAATGATTGATCTCACTCCAAATTCAATGTCATTGGTAACCTTTGTTGCACAGAAAGTTACTCTAGCCAAGCAGAAATTGCTGCCATTATTCGTATCTGGTAATGCCAAAGACCTTTCTTTAGTGGTGGATTTGGCCAAAGAGGGGAAACTGAGAACTGTCCTTGACTCAAAGCATACTCTGGCAAAATTGGAAGATGGGTGGACAAAGATGTCTGGAGGCCATGCCACAGGAAAGATTGTGGTTGCATTTGATGATTAGGTTTTACAATGATCCTACGTTCTTATATTGTATGCAGATTTATGTCTTCAATTATGTATTTCATTCCACTACATGGCAATATTTGAAGTTATTCAAGAACATTGTATTATTATATTGAAACCCTTTCTACTGGAGCAATATTGAAACCCTTTGTTAATGAAGCATTGTATTCTATTGAAACCCTTGTTATTGAAGCATTTTGAAAGGGAGAATTATTTCTTCTGTAGATATAGTGACTGCAAGAGATTTCAATATGAGTAACCATGTAATCTGCTGAGAGGGTTTGCTTGTTTGAGAGCCCAGATTCAAACAGGGGACCTTTATGTGTTTGATACTGAGAAGTGTCTGGACCTGGATTTGACCCAAGGACCTTTAGTGTGACACTGGCATGACAACCTGTTACACCTCCCAGACCTGCCTGCCCTTGGAAAGCACTGAAGTGATATAGACATATCACATTGATTTAAAAATTACCGTAGTTAACTTCCCATTATAAAAATATCCCATAGTATTATGGCATGTACTATATAGAATTAGATAATATCATAGTACATAGTCAAAATTGTTGTTGCCATTATCTCTCATTACAAAAACATATTGCATAGTATTATGGCATATACTATATAGATAATATTTATTTTAAAAAAAATACTTTTTGTATTCATAAAAATTCTTTTAAAAAATAATAATGTGGAGGGGTATATACAATGGTATTTATACTTTTTATCTTAAAACAATAAGAACAGCATAAAAGTTCAAGTAAGTACTAGAATCCAACACTTCGGCATTCTTGATCAACAAAAACCATTTTACGAGTGATGAGTGCATATGTACCTCTTCTTTCCACATATGACAAAAGGCTGATAAAGAGCGAACCCCATTTTCAAAACATACTTGCACGAGAGTTTCTATAGGAAAAATAAGGCTGAAATCCTCAAGCAATGCCAAATACCACTAAGGGAGGATCAGATTATAGAGTTGGAGTCACCCAACTCTATAAGAATACCTGCCTGCTCTGACTAAACATTCTCCCAACAAGACCTGGCAAAAGGGTAATCCCATAATAAATGCGTCACCATTTCCCCTTTGAGGCAGGAAGGGCAAAACCATCAAAGAGGCCACTCTTAGCTAGACGAGCCTTGGAAGGAAGGCCCTAATAGATCACCAGCCAAGAAAACACACAGAGTTTATAAGACACTTGCATCGACCACACACTATGCAATCTCTAAATCCATTGGTTCTCAACATTAGAAGATGACCATTGCACATTAAGCACTAGAACAAGCTTATGTCGCTAATGAAGAAGGGAGTACAATTTCTGAGAATCATACTAAACTAGTGGGTGCCCAAAACTCCACTCCCAATCATTCCAAAAATGACCTAGCATATTAATTTTCATCTTGAACAAATCTTCCTGTGGAAAATGACCAACAATGTCCATAATAGTGGGTTGATCAGTAGACAAAAAGCCATATTCACAAGCAAGGGATTGTCAATCCTTCCAAGAGAAAGTACTGACATCCCACAAATCTCTCTAGAAAAAGATATTCTTCTTGCTTAATCACCGAGCCAGAAAACAAGGCAAATTTATAACACATGTGCTTTGCACCTTCTAGCGCTAAATCGATCTTTTGGCCAAATCCCACCATGCTTGACTGCCTGACATCTACTACCTACCAAACTATCAACATTCCTCCATGTTGTTCAGATACTTTTGAGAATGAAGGATCCCTTAATTTGGAAGCCATGAGGTGTTGAAATGATAGCACATAAACCGAATGACTCTTGGATTTTGCCAACATGTTCTATCGGTAACCTATGTCACAACAGGACCTACCAACATCATACTTGTGGGCCAAGAATATATAATATTTGTTACCTCTTAAAAGAGAATCAATGAAATATTTTATGTTTCAGAGAACATGTGCAACATGGGCACTATTTTGGCTAAGGGACCTCTGGACAGGATATCTTTCCCATAATAACTAATTCCCCACAATAACTAATCATAATAACTATCCTCCGTATTTTCTTCATGAATCTTTCAATAATATGGATAACTATCTCTCCATGAATCTTTCAATAATATGGAAAACTATCTCTCCATGAATCTTTCAACTAATCTCTATCCCTGACTTCTATGCTTGGTTTACATCATTACAAACCCATCATATAATTTAGATATTATTCATGATTTACAAATAGGAGTTAATCCTTCAATCCAATATCATTGTTTAAGATGCATTATAGAATTCAAGGACAAAAGCTTCAATAATTATTTTATTACAAATAATCATCCAACTATGAGATTACCAATAAATTTTAATCTAACTATAAATAGCCAATAACCTCTATGAAAACTACCAAGCAAGTAGCCTATCAAAGTTTCATGATGGTCTAGCCTATCTATGGCTTTGGCATAAACGCATAAACACAAGAGAATGAAAATATCCAAACAATACTCAAATGAGTGGATTTAGTCACCAAAGTCAAGTGTATTGCATTGTGTTACAACTTAGTGACAAGCTTCTAGACTCCATATTTGAAACCATGGTTACATTTGCTGCTTCATACAATTTCAATGCTGAAAGATGCCCATTCCAAACCAAAAATCCCAATGAAGGTGAGTAAATTTAGACCCATAATAAAATTATATTTATATGGTAAAAAATAATCTAAAATAATGAATTAATTTAAGATGCTTTAGTTTTCTTAATCGTATGCCCAATCCTTCATTCTCGCATTCTACCCTTACTCCACTCCACTCCACTCCAGATCAAAAGCATGGAATAGCATTTGTATATTAATTTTATATAGTAAATGATTTCATTTCAACTAAAAAAATATTTTATGCACTATATTACTATTCTTTTAGCAAAATCTAGGAATTTATTATTGCTTTGTATTAAGCCTATGCTAACTTTTTTTCTTTTTTCTTTTTATACGATTTATAATCAATGACTCAAGGTTTATGGTTCTAAAAATTAGAATGGAAGGAAAAAGTAAGTGAATTCATTATGGACTATTGGATGACATAGTTCTTATTCTTTGTTGGAGATCTCAGTGCAAGCATGGCAATGAAACGAATCATCCTCTAGTGAATAGGGAATTGAAGTTCAGTGTACAAAATGTATAGTTCAAATAATATTAGCATTAAGACATTTAGATATGGACTATGTTTTTTTTTCAATAAATTTTTCTTCGATTTTTTATTGACATTTTGGATATACATGATTTTTCTTTATTTGTATTCTATTTATTAAATATTGTAATTATTGGTAGTAAAGCTTATACATATATATATTAAAAGTTACTTTGAAAAATATGTTTTTTTCAATAAATCTTTTTTCCACTTTTTATTGACATTTTAGATAGATATGCATGATTTTTCTTTATTTATATTCTATTTCTTAAATATTGTAATCATTGATAGTAAAGCATATGCACACACACATATTAAAAAAACACTTTGGAAAACATTCTTTGAGATAAGTAAATACAACACATAAGAAAAATTTAATTTGGCTTAAATCCCAATTCCATTTTCATTCCATCAAACATATAATTTTGTCAACATAGATTCCTCACTTCATATAAAAATGACCAAATATAACATGCTCGCTTCAAATATTTGTTTACATTTTTATTTTTATTTTTCTTTGTAGTTGTCCATCTACAAGTACAAAATACAAAATGATAATTTAACTTCTACCTTCCTTGTATAGTGTTGCCATGTAATTGTGTGGGTTTGAGGAATTTACACTTTTATAATATGCAGAATCTTTTATTTAATAATAATTTTAGAATATAGTTGATTATATTATTCATCTTTAATGGGTCATTTAATATATATATTTCATGGAAAACTTTTGTGTGTTTTTAAATTTTTATCTAATATTTGGAGCCTCTTATGCAATACTCATTATTAAGAATATTCATTAAATAAGAATAGTGTCTTGGAAAATAGCATTAAAGTAAAGGATCATAACCAACTATATATAAAAGAATTAAGCTAGCAAAATAGTATAAGAGGTTGTTTTTATCAAGAATTTTTGTTGAGTAGATCATTATCATATACCATTTTTTAGTTCATTGAATCAGACAGGTCAAAGAAGAGGATCTAAATAGTATCTAAGAAAATAACCATTTTTTCCTCTCAATCATCTACATTCTCAGAGGACAAATTATATTTAATTTTTGAATGACAAGATTCCAAGTTTGGCTTAGTTTTAATGTATCATCTCTATTCAAGATTTTATTAAGTTTCTCAATTTCTACAACCTTATCTTATTCGATGTTTGGAGCAATGATCAAATTTGGTGACTACCTTTTCCTCCTCAATACATATATGGTGATTCATGTTAAATGAATGTTCTGCAAGAGTATGAATGTTCTGCAAGAGTTGACATCTTGATGCATTTATGAATGATCTCTACATTGTGTTGTTTTAACAACACTTAAACCGAGCATCTAGTTTCACCAAAAAATGTTCTCCATAAGTCAAGTAAACACCATTTTTTCGTTTAGGATCTATTGAATCTTTCACACTATGTAGTGTAACCCCTTGAATCTTTTACACTATGTAGTGTACCCCTTATGGTATCTTAGTTGTGCCTTTGATATAGGGTAAAGTGATTCTTGGTCCATCCATATACTCATCTCTTTGTTTATTGTTCTGTCTTCCACAACTTCATGGATAACCTTTCTAATTTGTCTTTCGTGGTAGTCATTGTTCTTGAAAAAAACAAAGAGATGTTCCATTTTTTTATCTGGGTGTTCTTCATTAGAAACTTTCACTACTTGAGTGGCAAGTGTTATCTTTACCGGTTTGCTTTGAAAATGACTCACCTTCAACATGGCCCACTTCAACAAATCTGTACAATCATGATGGCATTAGAGGAGGTGCAACAATGATAGTAGTGAAGGAAGTGCAATAGTAGAAAGGCCTCTATGAGGCATTGCAACCATATAGACTATGATAGAGTTGCACCATCCTTAAAAGTAGACTTCTCATTAGCTTTTTCCATATTTAGAATATCCATTTCTTATCTTTGTTGGGTATGTGTTATATTCTTTGGTGTTTTTGCATCTGTTTTTTAGCGTTTTTTCGGCACATGGTTTTCAACGAGGTTTTTCTGATTCTGGTTAAGGAACTAGGGTTGTTGACTAATCTAGGTCAATGGATTAGGGGTTTTGGATACATATTAAACAATGAAGATATATGATGAATATAAGATTAGAGATGCGGCTCTAAACAAGTTGTTGGTTTTCTTGGTTTGGGTTTCCAGGGTAAAATCTGTGTGTAATATGTGTGTGCACGCCATTGTATATTTTCTATTTTTATTAAGAATTTGTTTACAATAAATAATTGTACAATGTTAAAATCTACAATCTTCACTTAGTTGTTCTAAAGTTTAGATAAGAAACATTGGCTAGGGAATCTCCATAATTAGGTAGGGCATTGTCTCCAAGATTAGAATATGCATGCATGCATACTTCTAATCTTCTCTAGTGTGCGCTTTAATGTTGGATATTTGTTATATTAGTTGCATGATTGTCCCATGTATTTTACACTGGAATGAGAGCGGGGGGGGTGTTCCTCCCCCTCCCCAATTTAGGAGTTTATGGACGTAGTCTCCAAGAAAACAAAATTGGGTCATTTTTGGGTCTGTTTTTGGTGTTTTTTCAGCCCATTGTAATGTAATTCCAATCAAGGAATGTAATCCAAGTAAATGGATTATAGATTTGCATGATGTGGGATCCTACATATTGTATTGTAATGGTGAAGTTAATAAAATGAGAGTTAGAGGTGTGGCTCTAAACATTTTGTTGGTTTTCCCTGTTAAAGATTTCCAGGGTAAATTTCTGAGTACTATGCTAGATTGATATTGTTTTCTTTATATTTTATAAATAATCTATGTGTGCATTGTTATACTATAAAGGTTTGAAACTTACATTTAATATACGAAGCATCATTCATATAGGGAGAGTGTTAGATTTCATAGTGCACCCAGACCGGTGCACACACACCTCAGATCTGGTCTATGTTCTCAATAGAATACACAAACGTACAATTTGAACTGTAAACATAAACACACCAATATGCCTAACTATTTAGCACAGAGGAATATAAAAAAACTAGCAATTAGATCAACACATTACGTAGTAATTTTGAGCCCAAAACCTTGTTCTTAAAATCAGAACAAAGGGCTCTCGTACCATGGAAAATGTCCCTTTTCTTTTGCAGTAGAAAAATGCCAAATACACTTACAAAACTCAAATGAATAGAGGTTGACTATAGCATCCCTCTAGATGCCTCAACGCTGCTCCAAACTTATTCATTGTATCATCCCTCTAGCTCCCTCAAGATTATCACCAAACTATCCATAACCTTGTTGTTGTTCTAGTGTTTTCCATCCCTCTTTCATTGTCCAAAGTCTGCCCTCAAGGGTTGTCCAAAACCACTCCAAAAGTTTGTTTTTACAGACCACTAGTCTTGTTATCCTTAACCTCTAGAGAATCCCTCAAACTTCCCTTAAGTCTGTTGATATTCCAACATGTAGCAGCCCCCTTTCTGGCCTCCCAAATACGTATGGTTGCAGACCGAGTTACCTAGGCATCTGCATCAGCCTTTCTCACTGCCCAATAGACTTCTGGCTAGCCTTTTCCACTAGGTCAAGCCCCCTAGAACTCAATAGCATCCTTATTTCTTGTTGTGAATACACTCAACAAGAAGGCCGATACATCTTACCCTCAGCGACTGCCTCAAAATTGCAGGTCAAGCCCTCTACAACATAGTGGCATCCTTCCTCTAGCAGGTTGATCCTCTCCTAGGTTGTGACCTGCTCTCATTGGCTTCCTACTACCACAAAAACCTACGAATAGGGTTCTACTATGTGTTGACTGCTCAATTCCAAGTTCACCTTCCAAAAACAATAATAACACGGTAGATTGAGGCCTAGCAGCCTCTCTCAATGGGTGGACTACAATCACCAAGTGGCTTGGACTGAAATCACCAAGACTCTCCACTTATCACTACACAGAAGAATGTCGCAATGACATTATTCTTATTTATACAAGTCTAGGGGTTAACTTAGAAGCCCCTCTAGAAGTCAACATCAAATTAGAACTTCTATGTGAGTGCGAAGAACCAACACAAGCCCACAAATCCCATCACCAAACCCATAGAGCCCCTAGCTCCAATACAAGGGGTTTTTCACCAAACACAAAGTCCATTGTGGTGCCAATGAATATTCTCACATGCCCAACACCAAGGACATGTGAGAATACTTTCCCGAAGCTACCCAACATTGATAGAGAGTGCATTATTTTAGGTTGGGGTTAGGGTTTCTTCTCCTAATTCAGGCACACCACTAAATGGGTTACCATCGTAATCATGATCCTTTATTGTAAGTATATAATAGATAAGGTACGATGGGTGTGTAAGACACTTAGTGTGGAGATATGCAGTTTTTGTAACTTTATCATTTATGGGCAATGCAAGCTATGTGTGATTGAGTGTTGTTATTTACACGTTGATACAATTTCCAGGATTCTAAATTTTATGTAGATTAAAACATAACAATTCATTTTTCTAAGTTTTTTCATTTAATGCAATGTCTACGCTTGTGAGTTTACATCCTATATTCTAAGTCTAAATATTCCATTGTTTTCAAAGGTGTTTAGTCAATTTTAGTTAGGGTTTTGTTCACTAAAGTGTAGATATGAGTATTATGTTCTAGAGTTTAATATGGCAGCATAGCATTTTATATGAAATATTCTAGGATCCATGTATGGAGAGGGTTGTTTCTTGTGAGAGGGTGATATTAGAGGATTTTAATTGGTGTGATGCCCTAGCTTCAATTATCGATGTTTACCTAAGATAGACACTTAGACCTATAAGGGATTTGTGGAGATTCCCATGAGACTCTAGTGATTGGAGTGTTGTTTGTTCCCGAGAGAGGTGATTTGCACCTATGATAGGTTGTAGATATAATTTGTTTCACAATTGATCATTTTGTTTGATGTGTATTCCTATGAGTTATAGGAATGATTAGTCTCAGTCTCAAAGAGTGTGATTCTGTAGAGGGTACATTGAATTTTAAAGCTTGGAAGTGCACACTACAAATGTTGATTTGAGGAGGTTGATCTTTGGTGTTTTGAGGAGGTTGATTTTTGGTGTTTTATGGAAGCTAAGGATACAAATCCTATTGATCATGTGCAATTGGTAAAAGAAAAAAATGAAGGTAGCCAAAGAAAAGTGAATCATCCTTGATTCTATGAAGGATCATTTGTTATGTAACTCAATAGATATGAAAATATAACATAAGATAAACCCTTAACTTCATAAATAAATCAAATCGTCCACTCAAAAGAATGGACACAAGAGAATTGTAGAGAAAACCCTTGAGGTAGGGTAACACCATGAATTATTCCTTAATGAAGGAAAACACTCCACAAACAATGTTTGCTACAATTACAATACTCTTCACAATACCTCCATTACAATGCTTCTTCTCTTTCTATAATTCTATCTAACCTCCTACAAACATTCTAGAGAAGGAAATTTCTAGTAGGTAGAACCTTTTAGTAAACTTTTTTACATTTATTGTTTTCACACTACTACATGAACCTTATTTACTAGAAATGGCCTCTATACATAGAAATACATAGCTAGCTAACTATTATTATTCCCCATGGGTACCTTCCTAGGTACCCCATATTACCCCCCTAGGTACACTACATTCCATTCCCATTCACATGTTTTCCTCAAAACATGTGAATAATCTATACAATATGATTAGCTAATAAATGTAGTCAATTGGTACCAAGCACAAGAATCCATCCATCCTAATGAAATGTGAACATGGGGTCCAACTGCTTCCTTTTCACCTTGAACTATATTATAATTAATCCTTGTTGTGCTACTATGAAATCTCCATACATATTTTTTATTCCTCCATGGACCTTTCAATTGATTCCCTTTTCAGTGCCATGTTGGTCCATAATAATTTTTTTGATTCCCATGCCCTTGCCTTGATGACTGTTGTTTTTCTAGGTGGTGTGGGTGGAAATATACATCAACCTTAGCTCTCGATTTTTGTCTTGGACTCTTCAACATGGTGGTCCTTTAGCTCCTTAGCTTCCTTCTTATGCCCTTCTTGGGGATTTTCTTCATATGCCTTTGTAGTCTCTACTTCCGATGCAACCTTGAACTCTGCAATTATTTTCCCTACAACAACTTCTTTAGGTGCCCCCATGGGCCCTTCTTACTTAATAAGAGAAATATCCTACAATGTAATTTTCTTTTTATTATACCAAATATTCAAAAACTTATTTTGCACATTAACATTAATTGTAACACTTTATCCCATCCAAGGATATCCAAGATTAATATCCACATCATTCATATCTATGACATGAAAATAAAAATGCAACACATAATTTATTTATGGTGAGCTTCAAATATTTATAAACTTGAACAGTCTCACCCTCAACTTGTGTTCTTTGGATATGTTTTGTAGGAATTTTCAATCTATTAGCCATGTGAACATTGATGAAATTATGTTGGCAACTAGGGTTAATAGGAACAATGATCTTCTCTTTGTGAATACATTAATGAACCTACAACTTGGAGTTGCCACATATTACCCCTCTAGGTACACTACACCATTTGATCCCTCACATTGTAGAGGAGAAGTAACTAAGGATATGTATGATGCCTTAATCACTTTGTATCAAAGTGTAAACGCATCCCACAATATGCTTCTGATGAACAAGTTTATTAGCACTCACATGAATGACATGGTCTAGGTAATTTATGAAGATCATTGAATTAGGAGATCAACTCATTGCTATCAAAATGAAGGTCACAAAGGAGGAGTTTATGTGCAAAAATAAATAGGTTCTCTTGACCTTGGGGACACTTTGTGCAAGATGTTTGTTCTCATGAGGCGTTTCCCACCTTTAAGAAGCTTTGGAATGATTTTATCCAATAATAAAAATGACTAGAAATTATTCCAACTAGAGTGGATGAGATCCTAAACATATCCCTCATTAGGAAGGCGAGGAGAGGATTTAAGAAAGGAGGACTTGGGAGGGGTCAAAAGGGCAAGGAGGAAGAATCAGATTCTTCAAATAAGAGGAACGCGGACTTTAATCATGTGAAATGCTTCAAGTATCACATGATGGGCCACTACACATTTCAATTTCCTAAGAGAAAGAAAGCAAAGAAACAAAAAAAGTAGTTTGTAAGGAGTGCATAAGCTTATGTTGAAGCGAATGAGTTAGCATCCATAGTTTGAAACAAATTTCTCCATGTTATTTGTGCATTTGCACTAACATTGTTTCTAGTGTAAAGTGGTATGTGGATAGTGGAGCATCCAAGCACATATCCTTCAACGAGGATACTTTCTACAAAATTCAAGAACAAGATGAAATCACACAGGTGGAGCTTGGTGATGATGTCACATATCCAATGCCCAGGATAGGTGTTGTATTATTCTTGAAATGCCTTGAGGTGATGATATAAAGCTACATAATGTCTTGTATGTTATTGATTTGATGAATAATCTTCATTCAAATTGTGCATAACAAATCTATAGTGTATCATTGATTTTGATGATTAGAAAGTGATCATTAAAAAATGTATCCTTGAACCTGGTCAAGTTTTGGCTAGAGGAGTGTGTGAAGGTGGCCTTTACAGGCTACTAGAAAATCTAGTGAAGCATGGTGCTTTAGTGCACGACAGTGGTAACCTATGCAAGTTATGGCACAAACAATTTTATCACTTGAACTATGGAGCACTACCTATCTTGAAGGACATGGTGTAGAAATTGTCGGACTTCAAGATCAAGATGATAGCAATGTGCAAGGGTTGTGCACTCAACAAACATGCCAAGAGTAATTTCCTAATTAGTGATCACATGTCAAGAAACATTCTTAATATGATTCATTCATATGTGTGTCTATCGATGTCTTCATCTTCTTTGATAGGTAGTTTGTATTATGAATCTTTTATTGATTATTCCTCTAGGAAGAATTTGATCTGTTTTAAGACTAAGGATGAAGTGTTAAATGAGTTCACAAAATTCAAATCCTTGGTTGAGAATTATACAAGTCAAAAGATAAAGACACTAATGTCCGACATTGGAGGAAAGTACACCTCCAAGGACTTTGATTCATTTTGTAGGGAAGCATGGATCAAGAGGGGATTTATAATACCATACAACTTGTAGCATAATGGGGTTACAGAGAAAAAAAATCAATATATCATCAAGACGTTGAAAGAAATGATCCATGACATGAATTTTTCCATGTGTCTATGGGAAAATGCATGCAACACAATGACCTAACATTCTAAATAAAGGTTCTCATGAGATATTAAAGTATACAACACCAGAAGAACCCTTCATTAGTGAGGAGCCTTAAGTATCACACTTCCATATATTTGGTTTTCATGTTTATAGTCATGTGCTTAACAAAAAGAGGACTAAGTTTAAACCTTCAATCATTAGGGGTATCTTTGTTAATTACAGTGAGACCTATAAGTCTTAGCGTATCTATATTCCATCATAGTGGAAGATAGTGGTAAGTTGAGATGCTAAATTTAATGATGATAGATGATCATCTAAGTCTTGGGAATCTCTAGTATATTTTGAGGGAGATAAGCTTGATGTCCCAAAAGTTGATCAGAAAGAAGAAGAAAAATCATATTTATATCAGTAATATGCTTCAGTTCCATCTGGTTCAATTGGGAAGTCAAGATGGCTTACCTAGAGATTAAAGGAGGCACAAGAACAAGTGGGAGCACATGAAGCTACATTTCAGGTGAGCAATCCTCCTAAGAAGTTTCCAACTCATGTTGTACTAATGTATTCTATCATTGATACAAAGCCTTCTAGTAGTGAGGAAGTAATGGGAGTGAAAGTATGGTGAGATGCTACAATGGAGGAGTATGATATCTAGGAGATAGTTCCAAAAATCATTCAAGAATTAATGGTTGACTCTAAGCATTTGGTTGTTGATGAAGTCTTCATTGAACAAGGGAAGTACACATTGAATATTCTATAGGATCAAAATGAAGAGGGAGCAACTTGGTTTGATGGAGAACACATGTCTCACAAAGAGGGAGTGTTAACTTTACTTTGTTACTCTATAGGTCATTCTCCTTTAATATGGTGCACTTCAATTGTTCCATAAAGTAATGGTGATAATGGAGGAGGCACAATAGTGATGACAATGGAGAAGGTGTGGCATTAGAAATTCCTTTATGAGGGGTTTTAGTCATACATAATTCTAAAAGGCACATGCATGATTACAACTTACAATCTGCATGTGTTATCCTTAGAATCAAGGTTATCTTTATCTTTTGTCGTATTTATAATATGCCTTTCTTAACTTCAGTGATATGTTGTTTTGATTTTAGATAGGATGCATGGGTTATGGAATCTCCATAATTAGGTAAGGTGTTATCTCTAATATTATAATATGCTTGCATCTAGTCTTCTCTAGTTGACACTCTAATCTAGGAAACATTTACCATACAATGATGGCACATTATTCTAGGTTGGGGTTAGGGTTTCTTATCCTAAGTGAGGCACACCACTAGATGATTTATCTTTGTAATCCCTAGCCTTCATAGTCCATAAAATAAAGGTGTGGAGAGTGTGTGAAACATTTAGTTTTGAGCTACTGGTTTTGAAACTTTTTTCTTTTATAAGTAATATAAGTTTCGTGTGATTTAGTGTTGCTATCTATGTACAATTACAATTTCCATAATTTTTTTGTTTATGTATATTAACACATAAAAATCTATTGTTCTAATTTTTTCCATTTAATGTAGTGTATGCACTTGTGAATTTACAATTCAAATTTTCGAGTTTAAACAATGCACTATTTTGAGAGGTGTTTAGTTAGTTTTATCTAGGGTTTTGTTCACTCAAAGTGTATATTCGTGTATTGTGAAATAAATTTCAATAGTGAGTGTGCTTGTTACCTTCAAAATCTGCACTTCAAAAGATAAGTCCAATAATAAAGGAAAAATCCATAGTAAAACTTGAGGACATCACCCATTGTGAACTCATTGATCCTCCTCCTCACTTTAGGTCGGATCGCCTTTGGCACAAGGGTTGACTCCCTTAGATAAAATAAATAGTATGTCCATTAATACAAATTTGAAAATTATATTAGTGAAGTGGATTGTTTTAGTATTTTACAATATAAATTTGGTGGAATTAAAGAGGACAGGTGCTTTATCCTATGGGATATGGAGTTGGGGTAGCAAGATGATAAATAAGTATCTAATTAAATAGAGAAAATCAACAAGGTTATCCACAATAAACCCTACCAATTACATAAACCAAATCAATGTGAAAACTGAATGAAATGCTCATAAAGATACAATTTCACCTCTAAATAATATCAAACAATGTACCATTCAATATTCAATAAAAATAGAACATCAAGATGGCCTTCAAAGATGAATGAATGTCCAACAATATATTTACTACCAAATTTGATTATATAAAGGCATTAGGGTCAATAGATCATGGCCAAATCTTTCTTCCATATCCAAAAACAATTCGCAAACATGGGTGAAATATCTATGGATGAGAAGAGTACATTAGTAGATTTACAATGGCATCCTTGAACATCAATTTAACCCACATAAATGAAGAAGATAATGGAAATACAAATTTTTCATGAGCCCTTTCTCCCTTGCCTACAATGAACCTTATACTTGGTGTACAGGGGGTTTTCTACTCCACATCAATCCATCTTGCAAATGAGAAGTGTTAAGTTGGCCTTTATAAGCTCCAATCCAACCCCTTTTACATTAAATTATTCTTTTAGAAAATCCTAGAACCCTTGGAGTGCATTGTTCCTCTAGATGGCACATTTTAGGATTTGGAAATCGTCAATATTAACAAGTGCAATCACCTCCTATAGGGCATTCCTCATTATATGGGAAACTTCCATATTTTAATGCAAAGAAAAATAATGGAGATCCTCCATATCCCTCCTACAGTGGAGTGCTCCCCTTCTCTTGTATTTTTTTACTATTTCATGTGATTTGAAATGGTTCCTCTTTTCCATGTATCATCCTTAAAACAACAATGCCCTTCTTTAGCATGATTCTTCCTCCCCCCCCCCAAAAAAAAATTAGCAACTTTATTTGACCTCCTAAGCTAGACACTTCTTCAAAGTGTGCATCTTTCTTTGTGAATTTCTCAAGATGAGGTTTTGGGACCACCTAAAGGGAATCAACCTTAAGATCTCCTCCATAAATGTGCAAGAATATATCAATAAAATATCCAACCCACCACGTTTCTTCCTCATAAGTAGGGAATTCTTCCACGTAAGTGCTTTTCCCCTTGTTTCCCACGCATAGTTATGACTTGGACCATGCTTTTCCATGCTAATGTTCCATAAATGTTTCTCAACTTGTAGTTCCCTCTAAATATGAGCTCTTGTTCCTTCTTTTGTGCCACCATTTGCAAGGAATCCATTTTCCCTAGGAAGATTGTGCATTGAAGAGGAGTTTGGAAAAGGTCTTGAGACCATCTATAACATAGTTACCTACTTGATAAGAAATTTCCAGAGTTCTCATTTTTAAGGTTGCATTTAGTAGTTGTTTTGACCTCCAAATTGAAAAGTAGTGCTACTAGTAGCACCCATTTTTTTCAACTAAAATTACCATATTTTTCAATCATGACCTTAACAACCTCGTAATGTTACCAACAAAAACCTTCAAATCAAACCTTAAATAAAAAAAGTGGCATTAATAGAAGAACTATTTTTTCAAGGTTAAAATTACAGCTTTTTGAAATCGTGGCCTAAACACCTTGTGTCGTTGCAACCAAAATCTAAAAACCAATCTTTAAATCCAAAAGTGGTGCTCTCAATGGTGCACACAATTTTTTTCATGGTTAAAATTATGAATTTTTTGAAATCATGCCTTGATAATCAATACCCTTGCAACTAAAATATTAAAATTAACCCATAAATCAAAAAGAGGTGCTATCTGTAGCACCCCCTTTTTTTTAGGCTTAAAATTGCATATATATTTTTAAATTGTGGTTTAAAACTATAGTATTATTGCAAACAAAATCCTAAAAAATGAAAAATAAAGGGAAAATAAATAAATATAGAATAAGAAGAAAAGAAAAAAAATGATAATGAAAAAAAAAACATTTTAAATTGAATAAAAAGAAGGCAACACAAAAACATAATTAATGGGAAAAAAAATCTTTTAAAAAAATAAAAAATAAAAAAATTGAAAAGATGTATTTAGAAAAATAATTAAAAATAATAATAATAATAACAAAACAAATATAAACAATTAAAAAAACATTCACACACAATTAGAAAAACAAAAAAAAGAGAGGGGGAGTGGGGGGTAACACAAGGAATGGGGGGGTGGCAAGGAGCAATTTCAAGAATTATCCCCCTAGTCAATTTCATTACGGCTATGACTAGATACCTAATGTAAAAGAACAAGTTAAACAACACGGAAGACAAGAGGCTTCCTAAAATTGCTTCAAACTTCAGCCATAACCACCTTCGACTCAAGTGGGGATGTCATAAAGATGCCCAATCTTGGCTAATTCATTGGGGAATCATGGAAGAGACCATTTTGCAGAAGAAGGTTACTATTAAAAATATTATTAAATCAAAATTTAAGGAGAAAATGTGGTGTGATAAAGAGTCAGAAGAAAAAAGAAAATTAAGTTATTATATGGAGGTAATCAACCCTAATCTAGAAGATCAAAATTATCTCTATGTTTTGACAAGTGTAAAGAAAAAAATAAGCATTGCTAAAATAAGAACAAATTCACATGAGCTTCATAGTGAAACTGGGCATTGGTCAATTCCTAAAATGCCATGGGACAAAAGAGTGTGTCACCTTTGTGACACTAAGAGGGTTGAAGATGAAAAGCACTTTATCTTAGATTGTCCATCCTATACCCACATTAGATCTCAATTTCAAAAATATTTTTCACACTACCAATGTTCCTAACCTTTTAATTCAACAAAACTATGGTTTCTCTTAATGCTTTTTAGCACAGAAATAAAATTCTAAAGAATAATCTTACCTTCGTAAGGTTCGATAGACCAATTTGGTCTCACTGGACATTAATCATCATCATCATCATCATTATCATATATATATAAGGTCATCGTTGAGCCAAACACCAAATTGGTTTATGAGACCCTCTTATTTATGGGAGAAGTGACCCCTTTTGTGCAATGAATTTCTTTTAGTTGTTTTTTTAAATAGTTTTTTTTCATTTTTTTTTTTATTTTTTTTTTAATCTTTTTTATAAATTATTTAAAAAAAAACTTATTTTCATCAATAATCTTTTTATTGTTGCTCGAGGTTTAGTGGTAATTGATGGAGAAGGCGGAGATGATCTTATAAGTTATCTCGCTATACTTCAAATGTTGGCTGATACATATGGAATTCAGTTGAATCATGAGGATGTTGTTATGATGGGCATGTGGGAGATCCTGGCTCCTAGTGGAAACGACTTTCATAAGTTACAAAGAATTGGTTACTTGAATGCTTCTACCTGGGGTGTGGAATCAAGACCTTTATCATTCAGGCACAACCATCATGTCAAGGTAGCTTTTTCTTTTGCTCATCTAGGTCTTTTCCTTGTTGGTATTATCTTGGTTCTATGCTCTGTAGGTGCAGCACCTATGTTTCCTACCTATTGGTTTACTTTCATGTCTTTTCATAGGCTTCTTGCTACAAGAGAAATCTCATCTTCCCTTGGAACTCATTTTCTTTGTATTTCCCCTTGCCCAAGTTATGTTTCCAAGAATCTCTCCTCTAAATGGGCCATGTTTTAGCTAGTGGTCGCTAGCTTAGAGTTAGCAAGGAATCTCCACCTGTGGGTTCACATTTCCATCACCTTTGATTCTTTGAGTTTACTATGGATGACAACACGACTAAGGATGTCCCAGAATCGAGTAGTTGTAGGGATACGAGGAGAGGTGCATCCAAGCCTCCTCACTCCATGAGGGCCACTCTTTGGTCTCACAACACAGAGGTGGAGAGGGTGGCACATCATGCCAAGAAAATTTGGACTTGGCACCCCTCCTAACACACATCAAAAGAACGAGGATATAGTGAAATGAGATAGGAAAAAATGATTACATACTCCAAAGCACCAAATGAAGAAATATTTTCAAGACTGGGTTTCTAATTCTAACTTTTCAAGATCAAGAGAAACCAAAGTTTTTAGAGAAATGGAGTTTTACTGGATTTCCAAAACTCTCATTTCTTTATAAATAGAGGACAAGAAGGATAAGTAGGTTGAATCTATAGACAATCTCATATGAATGGAAGAGAAATTCATTGTCCTATGCAAGGTGGAATTTAGGATTAGCTTCAAGGTGTTAGACTGGGACCCAGCTAATGAGGACGAAACAGTTGAGGTTGTAGACACTTCAAGATCCCTAGGAACAAGCTCCAACCCAATTATTGTGGAAGAAGGAATGGGAGATGGGACAAAGGGAAAGGTCAAGGAACACAAAATTTCCATCCAAACAGGCAACCAAGCCATGTCCTAGTTAATTGTGTTGTTTTTCACCTTTCTCTTAGGTTTTACTTATTTGTCTTTATGTTTTTTCAGTATTGGAATGCTCTATATGAGATTTTAGGATATAGCAGATACATGGACTTTATCATACAATATATCCATGCTCTTTGAATGTTATCTGAGGACCAGTTTCCATTTTGGTAGGCCTCAGACAGTCATGATTGTAACAATTGTCATATGATATTAATATAGGAGTAGACCAGATTACAAAAAAAAAGTTATTTTTATTGTTTATATATATAGGGTTTAGCTCGAGCGGTTGGGAGAAATGATTGCTATCCTCCCCACCCTGCTTCAATTCCCGCAAGCGACATGTTGAGTTTATAATGAGTATATTGTTGTAATGGATTTGAGCCCTTTCGTTGACTGGCCTTGTGCCCTAAAGATTCTAGGGTTTATCATGGGCACCATCCTCAAAATGAGGGGAACTACTTAAGGGTTTTCCCTGGGTTTTGTAACCTGGAAAAATTACATGTATAAAACAAAGTTACTAACTTAATGAGAACTATGCCCTTAAAACAATAACTCTAACTCTAAATACCCATAGATTTTAGTCAAAAACACCAAACCAATCATTGAATTGAAAATTAGTGCTCCCATAATAACCATTTTTGGGGGTTAGAATTACAACATTTTTCCACAATAGTCTTAAATCCCTATAAAGTTGCAAACAAGTATCTTAAAATCGACCTTCAAAAACAAAAAGTGGTGCTCCCAGTATCACTCCTTTTTTTCAGGGTTAAAGTTACAACTTGATTGAAATCACGATATCAACAACCAGTACCGTTGGAAACAAAAACCTTAAAAACAACATTAGGGGAATTTTGAGGTCAAAAGTGGGTCTCAAATAAATTTTTAAAAGTACTATCAAAATCAATTTTAAAAGAACCAATAGGATTCAAAATGATGATGTCAACCATAAGGGTAAATATTTTTGGAGGGAAAGGAAGAAAGTTATTTTTTTTCATTGTATTTTCAACGTATCTCCTTATATGTTCACTCAAATTTCAGATGTAGGCACTCGTTGGATGTGGAATTAAAGTTTGCATCCAACAAGTACCCACTATGCATACTTTTGATAGATCCACAACGCAATAAATGAAAAATACATGAAGAAAACATGTTTTTTTGTAAAGAAACTTGTTTTTTTGTAAAGAAACATGTTTTTTTCATATATTTCCAATTTATCTTGTTGTGGGTCTATCAAAAGTTTGTGAAGTGGGTACTCGTTGGATGTAAACTTAATTATTCATCCAACAAGTATCTAAAAAACATGTTTTTTCATGTATTCCTAATTTATCTTGCTATGGGTCTATCAAAAGTATACAAAGTGGGTACTCGTTGGTGAAAACCTTAATTTTGTGTCCAACAAGTGCCTACACCTGAAATTTGAATGGTGATGATCATTATGATAATTAACGTCCACTAGGACCGAATTGGTCTATCGGGCCTTAAGAGGGTAAGTGATTACGTGTGATTCTTTAGAGTTTTGTTTCTGTGCTCGAAAAACATTAAGAGAAGCTTTCCAAGATCACCATAGTTTTGTTGAGTTAAGAGGTTAGGAAGGTTGGTAGTGTGACAAATATTTTGAAAATGAGATCTAATCTAGGAATAGGCTAGACAATCTAAGAGAAAGTGTTTTTCATCTTCAACCTTCTTAGTGTCACAAAGGTGACACTCTCTTTCATCCTGTGGCGTTTTAGGAATTGACCAATGCCCAGTTTCACTATGGAGCTCGTGAGAATTTGTTCTTATCTTAGCAATGCTTATTTTTTCTTTACACTTGGAAAAATATATAGCTAATTTTGATCTTCTAGATTAGGGTTGATTACATCCTTATAATACCTTAATTTTCTTTTTTCCTCTAACTCTTTATCACACCACATTTTCTCCTTAAATTTTGATTTGACAATTTTTTTAATAGTATCTTTATTCTGCAAAATGGTGTCTTCCATGATTCCCCAATAGTTTAGCCAAGACCAAGCATCTTTATTCCATCCTTGCTTGAGTCGATGGTGGTTACGACTCAATTTTGAAGTGATTTTAGGAAGCCTCTTGTCTTCCATGTTGTTTAACTTGTTCTTATACATTAGGTATCTAGTCATAGTCGTGTTCTCAATGGGGGAGAGGCTTGTTTCTAAGAGGATGGGATAGGGCGTATTTCCTTTAATTTTGAGATTATAGGTTATAAAATTCTTTTGTATTTGCTCTATCTTTCTCCAAGGTTCACGAGAGATACTACAGCCCCATACTTCACATCCATAAAGAATAACATGTGTAACAAGATTCGCAAAGAGGAGTTTCTTCTTATCCAAACTCCAAAGATTAGTTGATTTACAATTGTTTTCAAGCCCATAATAAGATTTACATCCCCCAATAATCCTTTTCTCAATGCTATAATTCTAGTTGAGCTTGTGGTGAATATCAATTCCAAGATATTTGTATGAAGTCACTTCCTCCAAGTTGTTGTTGTCATATACGAAAGTATCATAAGTGATGTTATTGGATTTAATAATCATGACCCTAGTCTTATCAATATTAAAATTCATACCCCTATTGGAGCAAAAATCCTGGAGGATTCTTAGTTGGTTTTCAAGATCGTGGGGACTCATTTCCATAAGAATGATATCATTAGCATAAAGAAGAAGATTGATGACTATACCAATAAGAGTAGGGCCGACACAACTTCCTTTTTCCAAGCAATATTCTAACTTGTCAATGCATATGCCAAAAAGGGTAGGGAACAAGGGAAAACCTTGTTTGACTCCAATATTGCAATTAATCTCTTTTGACCAGCCCTCGGTGTTTTTAAACTTAACAATAACATTCTCATACATCCTTATTGCAGGATCCCTCAACTCGAGAGGAACTTTTATCTCTTTGAACTTATTCCAAAGGTTTTTCCTAGGAACCATGTCAAAAGCTTTTCTAAATTCAACAAAACAAAACAAAAAAGAATGGTTTTAGTATTGTGGAACTCTTCTGCAATGATCCTAAAGGTAACAAGATGGTCCACAATTGAATGATATCTCCTAAACCCGGCTTGGCCTTTATCTCTTTTACCGTGACTTTCTAGCCAAAGGCTAATCTTCTTTTCCAAAATAATTACATAAAGCTTGGCTAAAATTGGGCTAATCATAATGGGCCTATAATTAGAAGGAATGTTTCTATCCCCATTTTTAAAAATAGGAACAATGAGGCTTTGCATCCAGGGTTTAGGGAATCCCTACTTGACTGCTAAATTTAAGATCTTGTGCATGTGCGGGATAAGGATAGGCCCTCCGATTTTAAAATTTCCAGCTTGGTAACCTACATTGTCCTTATCTTTTCCATTTACAAGTCGCTTAACCCCGAACTCTATGTAATCTAAAGAAAAAACGTATTCCTTTGTAGGGACAATATGAATGGTGTCCATGGCATTAGGGAAATCATAAAGACTTTTAAGGTAGGAATTATAGTCCCTTAAGGGAATCCTATTATTTTCTTTAGTATTGTGGTTTAGAATTTGGCTACAGAACTCCTTAGGATCCAACTTATATAGTTGTAAAAGTTGCTCTTGTCTTTTATTGATATAGTACCATTTTTCCTTTTAATTAGGGATTTGTATGTATTGATCTTATCAAGTTTTAAGGACTCATTAGAAGCATTCCTAATGACTTTCCTATCAATTTTACATTCTTTATCATACCAAGGGTTGGTCGTTCTATTATTCTTTTTATAGGACACCTCGAAAGAGAACTTGTTAATATAAGTGGAAAGGGTAGTTGTAAAATTATGATAGAGTTCTTCAATGTTGTCCTTATAAGTTAGGAGATTTAATTTAATATTTAAATCCTTTAAGAAAATGTCAACTTTACTTTTTTCAAAGAACAAATTCTTTGATTATCATAATTCTCTTCAATGGCGCTCCTATGCATGAAAAAAAATAGAGTTAGGATTAAAGGTTTATGATCAAAGTCGGGCTCATGATCATTTAAAAGGTCAAAAGTTGTTATTTGGTTGGAAACAGGGTATCAGATATCACATAATCTACGACAATACTACCTATCCCATGAATACAAGTCGCCTGGTTGGAGTTTGGCCACTTCATTACTCCATTTCAAATTATGAGGTCTTGAGAGTTGCAGAGCTTGACCAACTCAGTACCGAACAAATTCTCAATTAGGTCTTCAAAGCTTCTTTTATAGCTATTAGATAAAACAAGGTCCTCATATAGCCATAAAGGATTATGGTTGGAATCAGTACTTAAAAGAATAGCTTGTTTAGTTGCACTCCTAGCATTAAAGTCTCCTAGCAGGAGGATATTACTTTCATTTTTCAAACTATAAATATCTTGTTCTAAATTATTATAGGGTTTTATCTAGATTGTTTTTCTTATCAAAAGCAAAATAACAAATTGCTATATACATATTCTTAGCATTGGTGTCTGAAATTTCTATCCAAATGTACCAATTGAGAGGGTCGATCTTATGAAGTTGAATGTGAGGAGAAATGCTCTTTATAATATAACAAGCTATGCCCCATATCCCTCTACGATGGGATTTTTTGTTCCATGCCAACCACAAGAAAAATCCTTCTATTTTAGGGACCTTAGACTCCTCATGCTCCCAAGTTTCAACTAGACAAATAATATCAATATCACTCGGGATCCAACTTATCATAGGAGCTTTGCGCTATGGAAATCCACGACAGTTCCAAAAAAGAATCTCGAGTGTCTCAAATTCCTATTTATTATTATCCTTCTGGTCTCTATCCCTAACAATAACTTTTCGATTTCTAATTATTGTTCATTTTCCTTCTTTCCTGGCTTCTTTTACCTTTTGAACTTCCTTCCTTAATTCAGCTTGGTCTTTGGGAATGAGGTCTTCATTTATAAATATTCAATACCATGTTAAGCTCGAAGATTTACCGAGTATGCTATATTTATGGTCATTATAACTTACTTTCACACTGATCAACCTATCTTTGTGATCAATTATTTTTCCTAGCCTCTTTGCTTCTATGAAGTAAATTGTATCAATTTGTAATTTATTATTTAATTTTTCTTTTACTATTGCTAGTGTATCCTTCTCTTGTTGTTCGTTTATACAAAAAATTATGAGGTTCAAGGCTCTTTTGTTACGCTCATGGTCCAGTTCGATTAGCTTATTCATTTCCTCTTTGATGGGTTTGATATCTAATTTGTTTTCTAGATTACTGAGGGTTAAATTATTGGTTAGTTTTTCTTCTAGCTCTTTAATCCTATCTCTCAAGTTGTGATTTTCTTCAACCTCTCATTCTTGGGTTGATTGTTCAATCTGCTTCCTTTCTCTTTGAAAATTCATAACTCTTATTTTATTATTTTCCTTACGAAACCTATGTTAGAGCTCAAATTTCCCGTAATGCCCCTAAATTGAAAAGTCGTGTTAGCAATAGCACTCCCTTTTCTTCAGGGTTAGAATTACAACTTGTTCGAAATTGTAGCCTTAACAATCGATATTGTTGCAAACCAAAAACACAAAATCAACTTTCAAATAATGTGGTGCTACAAATAACACATTTGTTTGTTTTTTAGGGTTAAAATTATGAAGATTTTGAGACCATGGCTTAAAAA
>ML789281.1:140576-156488 GCA_009831015.1 Picea engelmannii
TTTTAGTTTAAATATATTTAAGAGATAAATAAACATCAACTTACTTTTTATTTATATATATATATACAAACTAAAAAAAAATCCTAACAAATTTTTTTACATCGATATAAATAAACATCATATAAATTATATTTAAGATATACACATAAATATAAATATATTTAAATCATCATGATGATGATGATGATTAACGTCCACTAAGACCTAATTGGTCTATCGGACTTTAAGAGGGTAAGTGATTACTTGTGATTTTTTAGAATTTTGAGGGTAAGTGATTACTTGTGATTTTTTAGAATTTTGTTTCTGTGGACAATCTAAGAGAAAGTGTTTTTCATCTTCAACCTTCTTAGTGTCACAAAGGTGACACACTCTTTCATCCCATGGCGTTTTAGGAATTGACCAACCTCAGTTTCACTATGGAGTTCCTAATACTTTTTTTTACATTAAATATATTTAAGTTATAAAGTAACATCATATAGATTATATTTAAGATTTAAATATAAATATAAATATACTTGAAACAAATTTTAGGGTTTTATCACAAAATCAACTCTTTACTGAATGAAAAAAAAAAAAAATTATATTTTTAGGGTTGTGCAACTAAATCAAGAGTCGACCAACAAATTAAAATCCTCTTTTTCATAGCAAAAGTTTTAAACATATGAACCATAACTAATCCATTTTTCTATGCCACACATTTGCTATTATTGTATGTGGGCAGCAGAGTGATTCAAATTTGGAGTTATAGCATTGTTGAGCAAAATCCCTCCATCTTTCAACAACTTAACCACGCACAATTCACTTCTGTATTTCCTTTCACTGCTTAAAAATATGTTAATTAAATTTACTTAAAAAAAAAATATATTTTCAAATTTTTACGCCTAAAGGCGTACACCTATTGACAATGGGCACAATTAATGATCTTTTAATCTTATTTAACCTTAAACCCTAATCTGATGCCTATGCATTGAAGATGCTGGCATATTCTTAGTCGTCCTCCAAAATCAATGGATCAGATTTATTGTTCATAACTTTCTTGCATTTGCATTTATCAAGGCATCGGTTAACATGTTTACTTTTTAACATTTACTTAATCACATTAAAAAAATACTGTAAAGATATGTAATTGCCAAGTTCCATTTATCAACCTAATACAGTGAAACGTTTCATATTACCACAGACAAATTACCACAAACGTTTTGTATTGGGGGCACAGGTTCTCAATATATTAAAGGCACGCATTCTCAGCCGCTACAGTTAGCGGCTGTGCTAGTTTTAATTACACCGAAGGAGTTTATAAGGGAACTAACTGTTCTTTAGGAGCTTTCGTCGTCTGTCACAGCCCACCACCTCATCTTTTTTTACCTCCAATTACAATTCACCACGTCTGTTTCCAATCCGCTGCCATACCAATTCAAAGCAAGCGTCTCTTCCACATGGCTTTCCTGCTGTTTTTTATGACAGAATTTACCTGCTAGAAGGATATAGCGGAGATTTCTGTTATTTTGATTTGCTCCATTGTTGAAAAGTGTCCTGCTCAGAGCTGCAGTGTTCGTTCCATAGCCTTGGCTATACAAATTACCGTATCCGCACAGCCTGTCAAATTAATTTCACCGTCGATTTGCTTAGCTAAAATATGGTATCCAAATTATTAATCTAAATCCGAAACTACAAACCGAATATCCCAGACGTCCATTGGACTCGAGCATTGTCTAACAGTGGACTTACCCATTGTTCCAGTAGACTCCAGCTGAATTGATATCTGACGTGAGAATTAAGTCGAACAGAAATCAGAACTGATATCTGATTAGTGGATCTCCAAATATATAGGATGGGGAGGTGGATGGGCTATCAAATTTTCTTCCGCGAACGGCGGTACCGACCACATCGTGCGGAGATGACGGAGAGGCGCTTCTTACTTTGAACGGTCTGACCTTGTTATCACTGATACTCATTTAAAGGCCGGTGGTGGATGATCAAGCGTATACTTTTGTACTTTCGCTTGATACCGAAGGCATATCTTCGCTTGAATTTAAGAATTATTGGCATATCTTCGCTTGAATTTAAGAATTATTTTTTCAGACTCTGGAACTTCAATAATATTGAAGATGATGAGAAAGATATCTCGGATGCCCTCTAACATGTTTAATTTGGTCACTGGTAATGCGCTTTCACATGTTTAATTTGGCCACTGGTAAAGACGAAGAGGAGGAAGAGGGATGACACTCAGTGAGAAATGCAAGAAGAGGAGGAAGAGGAGGAGTGAAAAATGCAACAAGAGGAGGAGGAGATGTTATAGTGAGTGAAATGCGAGGAGCCCCAGCCACAAAAATAGGATTACAAATGTTGTTTAAGAGAGGTGTAGTATAGTTGATGATGGAGTGTGTTGTTAAGGGATTCTTTGATGTAAAAGTAGTTGGTTTGAAACTTGTGGGTAAAACAAATTCAGCCATGTTAAGGGTTGGTCTGGCTCAGGTCGGGTGTGATCCCCGGATGATTTTAACGGTTTAGATGCCCTTGAGTCGCGATTTCTCAGCCACATGCTAGTCCCGCACTTCACAAATAAACTAGCAAACCAGAAAAAGATCAATTTTTTGAAACCTCCCAAAAATTTAACCAAAGAGGCCCTCTCACCAAAAAAATGTATTCATCGTTGTGTCATTTTTATAATAGGTTTTTAAGGCTTCTTCTGTGTTTTCTTTCCCTGCACCTCTTGGATATGATGCATTTTCTTCCCCTCCATTAAATTTATTTTATAGTTTTAAAATTTATTTAAATTTTTTTTTATTATTTTCCGTTTTTTTAATTAAATTTATTTTATAGTTTTAAAATTTATTTAAAAAAAATATTATTTTATAAAGTTTTTAAATTTTAGTTTTTTTAATTTGGTTTAATTTCTGTTTATTTTTTTAAATTGTTTTTTTTTAATTGATTTTTTTCAATTTTTTAAATATTATTATTTTTTTTAGGGATTTTATTGCTATTTTTGTTTATTATTATTATTATTATTTAATTTTCTATGATTTTGTTTACAACAATGTTTATTTTTTAAACCATGGTCTCAAAACTTTGCAATTTTAAATCAAAACAAATATCAAATGTGCTACTTGTAGCATCATGTTTCAATTTGGAAGTTGATTTTATGTTTTCAGGTTTGTAACTATATCGATTTTCAAGGCCATGGTTTCAAACAAGTTGTAATGTTAACCCCAAAGAAAAGATGGTACTATTATTGGCACCACTTTTCATTTCGGGAATGGATTTTAAGGTTTTTGTTTGAAACGATGTCAATTATGGAGGCCACAATTTCAATATATATATATATGGTTTTGTTTTTTCTTCTATTTTAATTTATTTTTCATTTATTTTCTATTTTTGCAGATGTTATTTACAACAATATTGGGCTTCCAAGTCATAATTTAAAAAATCTCTCAATTTTAAGCTTAAAAAAAAAATGCTACTAATAGAGTCCCTTTTTTATTTAGGGATTGATTTTAAGATTTTGGTTGAAATGAGACTAATTAACAAGGTCATGTTTTCAAAAAGTTCTAATTTTAACCATAAAACACATGTCGGGAGTAAGTAGGACCACCACTTTTTGTTTAAAGAGTTGATTTTAAGATTTTGGTTGCAAAGGCATGGGTTGTTAAGTGCATAGTTTCAAAAAAGTTGTAATTTTAACCTCGAAAAAAAAGTTGTTTGTGCCATTTTTTAAATCGAAATTTGATTTTAAGGTTTTTCTTTGCAATATGTGACAAGGTTGTTGATGTCATGGTTGAAAAAGGTGGTCATTTTAATCCCCCCCAAACATGGGTGCTACTAATAGCATCTATTTTTAATTTAATGATTGATTTTGGTGTTTTTGCCCAAAAATACGACTTTTTAGTGCTAGAATCCTCGTTTTGAAGTCACAATTCTTGTTATGATGTTAACTATGTTTTGTGAACCTTTTCAGGCTAGTGCACATCTTCATATGTGTCATATTTCTAGTGGAATGAGCCAAGGGTTCAATATTGCCTCGAAATATGTAGATTATGCCTTGAGAAATGTGATGACACCCCAAGGCATTCTCCAATGAAGAAACATGCATTAAAATATGTAGACATGTGCCTTGAAAGGTGACCTATTGTCAAATGTGCAAAAGTGCCTCTAAATATGTGAAATACACACCTCTAATTCTGCAAACATCTGTTAACATTTAAAAGTAAGGCATCACATGGATTTCCATCACCATCTCTCCTACGCATGCTAAACAAGATGACACTGGAACAAATTTCCAATGTAAATTTCATGACTTGTACCAAAGTCCCGAAATTCACATCTCCTAGTACAATGCTACTAAAAAGAATGCCTTTGAATATGCAAAATGAATTTGCATTTTTAATGCTACTAAATTTCCAATACAAATCTCATGACTTGTACCAAAGTCCCAAAATTCGCATCTCCTAGTACAATGCTACTAAAAAGAATGCCTTTGAAGATTCAAAATGAACTTGCATTTTTAGGGGGTAACAATTATCTCCATAAGAGGACTACACACTCTGGAAAAGTGGAAGAGAATTTTAGAATATTTGAAGTCTATTAATGTGCATGATGTACCTGCAAAGAAGATAAAAAGGTTAGATGTACCTACTAATGTTTATATTTCCATCATCCCCAGTACAAGTCTCTAATTCAAATTTATTACAAAGAAACTTGAGAGTGTCCATATTTAACTATTCACTCTCAAAAGGCTCTACAAATGTAGAGCAAGCCAAGATGCTAAAGGGGATATAGCATTAGCATGAATGAAACATAATGCTCGTAAAACATCAATCGTGTTCTCCCTACCCTATTCTAACAACATAAAAATAAAACACTAAATGTAATCATAGAGCTAATGTAACCATTGACACTAGCTCATAAATCATGAGAAATATGTGCTTGTGTTTGGTAATAAGCCAAAATAAGGAAACATCAAACATTTAAATCATGAGAAATATGTGCTTGTGTTTGGTAATAAGCCAAAACAAGGAAACATCAAACATCCCTTGAACATATGCTAGAACTTTTGGAAATCTTCTAATGAAAAATGAAGATGATTTTTTATCTTGCAATAGAACATCAAGGTCATGCCACCACTAATCCAAAATGTTGCATGTAAAATCTAACCATTTTTTGACATGGTTAATATAGAAATCTTGAGAATGTGAATATGAAAACCTAAAATTGTGCTCATTGAATTACAATGTCCAAAACATCCTCAAGGGTTGGATTTTATTCTCCAATGATTCTTCTTGCATGTTTAATCCATAAACGAGAGACTTACAACCCACTCACTTCACCAACATAGATCTTCTATTGAAAATGAAATCTGGTTTCTTTTCTTAATCTTATGTAGAGATCTTTGTCTTTAGAATTGCTACCCAAGGCTTCTAAACTTGGTGTAAAATTGAAAAAACCATTAACTAGACTCTGCAATTACTCTATCACTAAGAACTATGTTTTCATATATGGTTTTAGGACATGACTGCTTGGTTTCCCTTTCTTGTAGTGTCAAGATCGATGGAAAATTATGGAAAACAATTGCACTCTGCATATCTAAGTGTGGAACCTTAGCATTCAAACAATTATAAATCTGTTATGCCAAAATAAAGCAACATACTCTCTGCTTAGGACTAGTTATAAGGCTTAAGTCTTTGGGGTAACTTTTAGATGAAATAGCGAGTTGACAATGCCAATAATAATCAAGGCTCTAAGTTTTTTTTCTCTATTTCTTATCACCATGCAAAAAGATAGAAATTGGCTATGCTTCTCTACTTCGAAGCTTGGCTCTTTCATGCTTGCAATGTTGTGTTCAAGTGCCAACTGAGTGAGACACTCCAACTTTGTCTATGAAAAAATTCTCTACTCACTATTTTCCAACAAAAATGAAACATCTACTCTACTCTATGCCAATCAACAAACACACCATTGCTCCATTAAAATTTGATTGATTAAAAATTCCATTGGCTCCATCGCAATTCAATATCCACTAGAAATTAGGTATTGCAATGTGAACAAGGTTGATTCTTTGATATGGTTTTGTGTTGATTATTTGATATGGTTTTGTTATTCATCTTTCTATGACTCCTTGAGATTGCATTTATTGAATTGCACAATCTTTGGACTATTTCCACACAAAAGGAACAAAGCAAACAACTTGTATATTCCCTTAGTTAACTCAACATTCTGATTGGGATTTATTATGAACCCATCACCCTATCCAATTGAATCTCAACTAACACTATGTGTTGACAGATTTTAATTGCAAAGATAATTGTGGATTGATAGAAATACCACGATCAAACACAAAATACCATGAGACTCACCATTCCACAAAAAAACTCAAATCAATGGAAATGGCCATAGTTTCATGTTCTAAGAATTGTTAAGTAAATCCAATAGAGTTTCCATCTTGACAAATTATATGGATGCATGCCAGTGAGTAGCTATAGCAATTAAAGAATATAAAACAAAGTTGTAAGTAGCAAAATGTTTGATAAAGAGGACATGGATTGGTATAAAGGTAAATGATTCATTGTTTAATGGAATATACCATGCATCTACTACCATCCACCCAAAGTACCATCCAGGAAGAGTCTCACGAACTACACAACAAGAAGATACCCTCGTTGGTGTGTACAACATGTGTATGACCCAAAGGGATGACCACGGCCTCAAGCGATCTTTGAGTATTGTGATTGAGATATGGTAGGTGCATACTGTTAGAATATAATGGATGTTCTCGTTTAGCCATAGAAAATATAGCAATATTGTCACCCAACCATAGGCCAAATCCACCCCCGAGCACCTTAACCTTGACAGAGAATCATTCTGGAAGCAAATCCTAGACTAGATGGCCAAACAAAGGTGATGCACCTTTATCCAAGGATAGCAAACCAAGAAAGAGTAACAAGAGTTGATCAGAGAGTCCAAACCATAACCAAGAGAGAGTCCAAGCCAAAACTGAAATCTACTAGCTGCAGCAGCTGCAACAACAGATCTCCTCCAAACTTGCGCATAAATTGGCCAACTGTAGTGCACACAATTGTTGCTTCTGCAGTTTTGAGAATAATGGACAGAATGAAGATTGGCCTCCTGTATTTATATTAATTCTGGCAGACTGCATGCGTCAACTTCTTCTCTTGGAGGATAATAACTTAATACAAGTCATTCTCTTGAGTTGTCTTGTCTTCTAAGGTTATTAACCAATTAATAAGGGTTTCTTCTTGCTTCCCAGAATATTCTATTCTCGTTAGGTTTACATGTGGAGATAAATACCTCCCGCAGCTAACATAATATCAACACTCCCTCCTAGCTAGGGAGGTATTGAAGGTAATGGTATTGAGGACAAACATACCATTCACCTGGTAGCATCAACATAGTCGTATAGATTATCTCATGATTAGATCATGAGCACCATCATTACTATCGGTGTCATCAACTGCATCATCTCTCGAAACCATACTCTATCTGAGTAATAAGACATGATGCTAGATAAGTCACTCACTCCATGGAGTGACACAAGAACCATTCTTCTAATCTAGACATATGTCCTAGAAGAATAAATGTCCTGGACCATTTTCTATATGGGGAAATCTCTATCTATTGATCATCCATATAGATGATAATCATTTCCAACATTATTGATAGTCTTCAAGGTAATCAGAACAATGTCATTTAAAAGAACACAACTGTGTCTATCCATAATAGTACACAACTACAATCCAGTGGTACACTACCATACCAAGTAGCACACAGATACTTGATCAGTGACATATAGTCACAATAAGTGGAACACATCCACCATAGTAGTATATATCTACTGTCCGGAGACATTCAGTCTCCATAACAATCATATCATCTGATATCATCCTGCACAGAAAACATTGTTATGATATAAACTGAATCATCTGGGCCATTCTTCCACTCACATCTATGATATTTGAAAGAGAATCCTCCCTCAGAAGGTAAAACATCAATGATGAGCTATCTGGAATATTCTTCTCAAGCAAGGAAGAATACCTATCTCAATTTTTGCGCTTGGACCATTCACCTATCTGGGCCATTCCTCCAGCACTAAACAAAGTGCAACCTGGAGAGAATGAGTCTGCCCTAGGGAATGCTTGTCCCTGATTGTTAAACCTGGACCATTCACCTATCTGGTCCATTCCTTCGACACTAAAAAAAATGAAACCTGGAGAGAATGAATCTGCCCTAGGGAATGATTTTTCAGACCATTTCCTAAGGAAATGACTGTCCTGCACCAACCTCCAAAACGGACCATTCTTCGAAACTGCTCACAACTGTGAGCTTCGAAATAATGACTATCCGACGAGGCAGACCAGTCTTCTTGGCAACTACTAAGAGTGATCATCAAGAAGAGAGATTGTCCTAGATCATTACCCCACACTGGCCACAAGGGGAATCACTCTCTATGATACATCAACAATCCATCAAACCATTTTCATTATGAAAATGACCATTTGATTTGGACCATTTTCCGAACTGGAAAATGCTTGTTCATCAGAAATCTCAAACCACTTTCCAAACTGGAAAGAAACTACTCATTTTGGACCATTTTTTGAACTGAAAAATGATTGTCCATAAATCAATAACACATCAGTGCTCCATCCCAACCTGGGAGTCATCTCTTCCTTTTTCAATAAGGAAGTCGTCTCTATGAGCTCCAGCTTGAGTACGCAAACTCTTTCATCTTGGATAGAGGATTTACCAAAATTTATGCTTATCTGCTCATCTGTGGAGATATGTATTGGAGAACCACTTTCTGTTTTTTGGACTTCATCACAGAGAATGTCATTCTTGATCTCAATGTACTTCGGTATTTCTGGAACACTAGTTTTATCTGAAGACTTCATATAGCTCTAATCATTATAGTATATCATAGTTGGATTCAACTCTATTATTTCCTGCTAGCTCATAACATCATGGCAAGACTCAAACTGGAACATATCCATGTGGCACTTCTTCTGTCATCGTGAGAGTTTGTCATGGATTAGCAATCCATCGTCCTGGAATTTTGAGTAACCATTCTGATTTTTATCATAGAATGTTTTCACCACGCTTCTACTGTGCATGAGAGGCTGTCCACCAAGTTTTCTTCTTCCATCTGCATACAAAGGTATCTTCCTGGTATACCTCAAAGCCTTGAGGTTGTTCTACATACGTTCTTTGTTCAATTATTTCGGAGAACAGTCTTTGCATTCATTTGATGTAAACTCCAACCCATGGATACTGTGGACGATATAATGTCTCATGTAGAGGTATGTCTGGTTTACTAGAACAAGAAATCATCGTAGTCTTCTCCCTCCATCTGGGAGAACCTCTATTTATGGATCTCGCAATGCTTACATTCATAAGTATTCCATACGATGTTCTTCATCAATTCCTCTGCTTGATTTCTTTTAGTGAGTTTATATCAGGCTAGTAGTCTTGTGATTCTCGATACAATGACTGGTTGTTCTCACTTTTCCTTCTCTCTTGGAATCTTCATGTTCTTCCTCATGTTTTTCTTTATCTCTTAGGTCCATGGAGTTTTATATAGATTCCATGCCCTGAAGATTCCAACTTCTTTCTTTCATCATAGGATCATGGATGTGGATGGACAACCGAGGATACTTTAAGGCTTCTTTTCGAAGAAGACTTCTTCTGAAGTCAAACTGTGTTGCTTTTCATGGCTGCTACCATTGATGGATACTTCATCATCTTCAATGGATCATATAATTTAGGATTATCTCTCTCCTAATCCTTGCTTCATGCATGGATGCATGCTCTTCTTTTGGAAATATATAATCGAATCCCTCCATCTAACAGAGTCCACACTTCCGTCTGCATCCTTATTGCCTTTTGCAAAGTGTCATAAGTCCTTTTCCAATTTCCTCTTGATTGTTGACTTCTTTTTGTCTTTACTTCTTCTAGGTTTCTTCAAGATTGATTCTGACTTCGTCTTATCTTGCAGTTGTTACTTAATAACTATGAATTATTACCAAGGGTTGTTGATGTACTTCATCCTTTCATGTGTATTGTCTGAATTGTAGTCATAGTGATAGCAATCCTTATCTTGTTATTCCATAGGTATATTTTCTCTTGGAACATATTATCTTCTAAGAAATAGAGATGCAAGATATGTAAAGAAAACATGGTATGTACAAGAACTATGAAGAGTATTGTTACATTGTCTTAGAAGAAGAAGTTTGTTTCATCCTGCTTAGTCTTCTTTGAAGGTTCCTTTTCTTCGGTAACTGATGCTTCATGTGTCTCCTTCCTTTTCTTTATCTTGGGACAATGATTATTGTAGTGACCATATTTTTTACAGTTGAATCATTGTAGTTCTGGCATATCTTTCTCTTGATTTGGCTTCTTCCTTGAGCCAAACTTCCTTTTGTTACTGGAATTCTTGAATCTTGTCGTGAAGGCTTGATCATCGTATTTCTTTTGAGGTTTCTCTTTTGAACTAATCCTTGATTATTATTGTGCATAGCAAGTCCAAAGTTCTTCAAATGTAGGATACTCCTTCCTTATGTTCATGCTTGCAGCAAATGCATCCCATGTCTTGGGAAGACCGTTGAGTACTATATTTACCAGTTCCTTTTCTGAAATGATCTCTTCAATAGCTTGTAGTTGATCTCTTAACTGAGATATTCTCACAAAGTATGATGTTATGTTGTCATCATCATTCATCTTCATGTCATGGAGCTCATTCTTTAGAATCATTACTTGTCCGATGTTTTTGACTGGGAAGAGGTTTGTCAGGGCATCGTAAATATTCTTAGATGAGTCAAGATGGGAGATGTAGGGTATCAAGTGGTATTTTATATAATCCACTATGATACTCATGGAATTAATGTCATTGTCTTTGAACTTCTCCATAACTGCAACGTTCTGTGGTTCCTTCTCTTTTCCTTCTTCAAACTATGGTTCCACAATCTTTCCTTTCACGATATCCAACACTTTATTCTTGGAAAGTATGAGATCAATCCTTGTCTTCCATGCTATGAAGTTAGAAGCCCCTTCTAACTTGTTTTCTGACTTCATAGAGTAAGTCATGGCTTCTTTGACTTGGTCAACCCTAGATTTGACCAAAAACTCAAACTTGATGTCTTATCTTGTTGAGAGTACCAGGAGATGCACTAGGCTAGGATGCACTAGTCTATTTGGAAATTAGGTTAATCGCTTCACTTAAGGTGCCTCAACGAGAGGGTTAGGGTTTCGTTGTTGCAACAAAAATTGGTTGCAACTGCAACTGCAACAGATAAAATCCTCCCAATTTGGCTTCTAGCGGTCAGATTTTCCGAAGATAGTGTGGTCCCATAACCTATTAGAATATAATGGATGTGCTCATTTAACCATAGACAATATAGAAATATTTTCACCTAACCATAGGTCAAAGCCACCCCCAAGCACCTTAACCTTGATTGAGAATCATTCTGGAAGCAAGCCTTAGACTAGATAGCCAAACAAAAGTGGTGCACCTTTCTCCAAGGATAGCGCACCAAGCAAGAGTAACAAGAGTTGATCAGAGATTCCAAACCATAACCAATAGAGAGTCCAAGCCAAAACAAAAATCTGCTAGTTGCAGCAGTTGCAACAATATCTTTCCTCCAAACTTGCACACAAACTGGCCAACTGCAGTGCACACAAGTGTTTCTTCTGTAGTTCTGAGAATACTAGCCAGAATGAAGACTAACCTCCTATATTTATACTAATTCTGGTAGACTGCCTGGGCCAACTTCTCATTCTGGGTACTAATTTCTTTAGTATATAACATTTCCTTTAGCTAACTTCTTCTCTTGGAGGCTAATAACCGAATACAAGTCATTCTCTTGAGCCAACTTGTCTTCTAGGGTTATTAACCAATTAATTTGGGTTTCTTCTTGCTTCCCAGAATATTCTATTCTTGTCAGGTTTACACATGGAGGTAAATACCTCCCACGGCTACCATAATATCAACACATACTGCCTCAAGCTCAATGAATTACTAACAGTTTAGCTACCAATGGCTTCAGCATCACCAAATTTCTATACTTCATATGCGAAATTAGAAACTTAGGTTGAAAATTGTAACCACTAAATTCTAGTAACCATTGATTTCAATTCAACATGAAATGGACAAAGATCATTGTATAGTTGTTGGCTTTCACCAATAATTAATGGGGAAAATAATTTATAAATGATGCTAACAAAAATACTATAGAGAATTCTTCATTTTAACCATGAATTCAACCACAAGAAGCACATTAAACAAAATAAGTGCATTGCTTCATAGAAAAATATTACTCCATAGCCACCAAAAAATCCATACATAAAGGCATGATACTTACCCTAGAAACCCAAATGGGAAAGAAGCTTCAGATGGTTGCTCAATCTCTATTCAACATTTTTTAGTTACAATGCATCTCATAGCTTTACGACCATTCAATAATTTACATAGTTTGTTTTGTGCATCATGGGCTCATGGCTAGTAAAAGCTCTTTGTGAGTCTAATTACAATGAGATATAGACAAAGATGGAGGTACTAGGAAGGCCAAAAGACCTAACCTTTAATTTCCCATTCTTGGTTCCTTTCTCTCCTATTTTTATATTTATGTTTCATTTAACTCATTTTTTCTCTTTTCTTTTCTTTATTTTTTTTTTAAACTTGCATTGTCATTTTTTTAATTTACTCTTCATTAATTGTTGAATTGCACTTAGATACTAAATCTTACAACCTTTTTCTTGTTTGGACCCATTTTGGATCACTATTGGCACAATCATCTTCCAGTGACATTATCAATCAACAATGTAAATCTGCAAAAAGAGATTACCCTCTTTTGTTGCTCTTTGTCAAATCACCATATGTCATATGCCCAAAAAGATCACATCTAGAAAAAAAATTGGTTGCATTTCAGGGTTCGTTGGCCTTACTTGGATGGTTGAAATATGCCACCATACACCAAAAATTGATTATGTTATTGGTCCAAGCATGTGTTTGTCTATATCATTTCCTTCTTCTGGCAAACATTGTAAGCAAAAGGCATATATTTTGTATTGTCTGGAAAATATTTATGCCACATAACATCAGTGCAAATTTTCCCTTCTACATGCAAGGCTAATATATAGATGTTTTCAATTGTTGACTCCTCATAGGTTTGTTCCATATTTTGAATAGACTTCAAAAGAGTCAATGATACATGTTGCACCTCCTGGCCTCCATCCCTATCACTCATAAAAATCTTATTTTCATGCATTAAAGAATGACAAGGGGAAACTGATTTGTTTGCCACACTATGATCAGAGTCTTTTGAAAATAGTTTTTTACAATATGAGCATGATGTGTTAATGACACAAGAGTATTCCTCATGTTGCATTTGGTTTATCTCTTCAAATCTTATCCCCAATGGATGAATTTTTGTGATTAACGGTTCCTCCTTTTGACACACTTCCAACCTTGTATGCTCATGACTTTGCTGGTACTATTCTTGCATTATATCCTTCAATATAACAAGCCAATCCCTTGTTACTTTAATGCCTTCAGCTATACCTGCAAAGTGACCATGAACTGCATCTTAGCCCAAGGAATGCACAAACCATTCCATGAAAACACCTTTATGCTCTATCACCATCTGTTGTACTAATGCATGGGAGGCTTCCACAAGTTTCATTATTGATATATTATTACAATCATAAAACATCCGAAGGGGACTTACCCATAAATTTTCTAAATAAAGTGAATTTGGGAACTAAGCAATACAAATGAGATCAAAGGGTTTATAAAATGTTTTCCTTCCACTGCTAGGTATTTCAAGATATAAGGCCTTTTTCATTATTTAGCTTATTTCAAGATTATGTCTACTTATCAATATCCTTCAAACCAAATGAGTTCACAAAGTTCATTTGATCTATCTATAGGCGTAAGAAATTATGTAGTTTGGCCTTCATCTCCAGAAACATTATAAAGAAGAAGACATTTGCACTTAGAAGTCTCATCTTCTAGATTATGACAACCATCATTCTCAATGAAAACTTTACAACTCACAACATGGAGGTATTCAAGCTCTTCATTATTTGGATTTGCAACACACTCTTCTCCTTCTAATGAGTTAACAAGGGAATTTAATCTTCAATTTTGTCCTTTACTTCAACAAATTACTTCTATGTGGGATTACTATGATGATACAGGTGGATATTGGTGGCCACCCACCTTTTCCGACTGGCTCAAAATAGTTTTCTGGCAAATTTGGCAATTTACTATTTTTAGTAGTTTTTAACTTCTGAGGCCATTTTGAGGGCCCAAATGAAGGTTTTTCGAGATAGAGGTTCTCAATTATATATAAATGCATAATTGAGCCCCCAAAATGAATCTCCTCGACGATACCTTTTCAACAAGCTATCATATGCCTAAAACAGAGATCGTATGCAAAAGTTACAAGCCCGAGAAGTCGATGTACTAACTTACCCAAATGGGGCCCACATAACTTTTGGCGCTTCATCTCCTAGGGTTAGGTTTTTGGATTTCTAGGACTTTTGGAATTCTTGTTTATTGTAAAAAGGCCTTCAGAGCCTCATTGTAATCATCTTCTTGCGAATGCGAGTAGTCGTCGCATCTCTTCTCAGAGATAAGATGCCACCATTCTAGCGAGTCTTTCACTCTGTATTTTTACAGTCTCTGTACATTTATTTCATTAATAGAAATCATGTATTACTATATATCTATGTTTATGTTTGCATCTCTGATACATTTCTGTTATATTATTGAATATTTGTGATATCTCTGTGCATTTCTTTGTTATATCTCCGCTCTCATTTCATGTCGAAAATAATCCGGATCATATGAAGCTCAAGCATTAGATATTCGATTTATTTCTTCTTGTCATGGAAAACATCAACCAAATCAATAGGTTCATCACTGATATTTTGGTTGCTCCATCTCTTTCTAAAAACAATTTCAAATTCGTACCAAGAGGAAATGTTCATTTTAGGTAAATCATCAAACCATGCTCTTACTCGTCCTTCAACTGTACACACAAATTATCGCATGGCAACATCATCATGTGATGCATCCTCCATGCACAAATATTCATAAACTGCAGAAATATGCCACTTTGTGGAGGTGCCAATGTCTCCATTAAATCATGGAAATCCATCCTTTGAGTTAGGTCATTTGTGAAGGAAACCATTAATACTAAAAAGATCCAAAGTGGATACAACCTAGCCACAAATTGAAAAGTTGATATGAAATTTGCAAAACACATTACAATCATTTCTCTTTCATACTTATGGAGTCCTTAGATGAAAAATATAGATCTTCAACCAAAACCTCTCATCACATCATTGTAGCCACGTCTACTAAATTCAGGAAAGAGACATTATCCCTGGCAACAACACCATTTTGTTGCCTCCAAAATCTACACTTCAAAAAATAAGTCCAATCATCAAGTACAAACCCTTAGGGAAACTTGAAAACATCACCCATTGTGACCTCAATGATCATCCTCCTCACTTTAGGCCATCTCTCCTTCAACACAAGGGGTGAATTCCCTTAGATGAAATCACTAATCTCTTCGTTAATGCATAATCTCTAAAAATTAGATTAGTGAAGTGGATTGTTTTAGGAATTTATAATATAACTTTGGCAAAGGTGAAGAGGACAAGTGCCTTAACATATGGGTTATGGGGTTGAGGCAACAATATTCATATAATCCTTTAAATGAATGGAGAAAATAAGCAAGGCTATCAACAATGAACCCTACCAATTACATCAATCAAATCAATGTGCGAACTAAACAAACTACCTATAAAGATACAAGTTCACCTCCAACAACCAATGCACGGTGTAATCATCAATGTAAAGAGAACAACAAGACCACCTTCAAAGATGAATGAACAACCAAA
>ML789281.1:185860-220164 GCA_009831015.1 Picea engelmannii
GTCAATCTTCCAAGGTTAGTAGTCCTCTTCATGTGTGTGATTTTCAAATTTTAAGAATTCAATACATACAATTTCAGATTTGAAAATTACTTCCAAGTGACCTCAAATAGTGAAGTAGGGTTGTTATCACTGAATAATTTTACACTGAAATTATGAAACAAAATTATAGTGGAAGCACAAAGATCAGAGAGAAATCATCCATGCACAAGAGACACAAATTTTATCCATCAAATTGAGAATCCCAAGGACAAAAAATAGTCCTCTCAGCAAAATTTATGGAAAATTTCCCACTTACAAATCTGTTGTACCATGTTGATGTCACAACCGTACCTATCTGATGTCACGATTGTACGGTTGACTCAAACCTATAGTTCATATGTGTGGTTCTCCCAGTGTTGACCTGCGACTGACCTGTGGTGGTTGTACAGTCTGCACATGTGGTATAGCCTACAGTAAATGTTTTGTACGGATCTCACACGTGCAACCGCTTCCTCTTCTCTCTCACACGTGCAGCTCCTCCTTGGCTGGAAAATTGAGAAAGAAAGACCAAAAAACCCTAGATCAGATCTGCCAAAGTGAAGATTCTCCTTGTTGAAATTTGTCTCCCCAATATCCTTGACAATAGTGCTCACTCACTCATGCCAAACACATGATGACAAAATAAGATGTGTGTTGCCTCCTCACATTGCCTCTCCTTTTATAGAAGTCTAAAGTGAGCTTAAAATCCCCTCACTAAACTCAACATTAAATTAGAATTTTGTATTCCTCCAAGTGGGTGCCAATCCTGTTATCACTCAATTTGCACTTATTCCAAAGGAAAAGGTTAAGGGAAGGAAAATTGGAGTAACATGAGGTTATCCTATCACTGTCACCTCAACAGGATAACTCTTTCTATTTATAGTTGATGGCCTAGGGGAGACGTCCCCGGTGACTTGGGGGTTTGAGAAGGCAAAGGTTAAAGTGTCTATAAAATTATCCCCTCTCACAAGACACATTGATCAGAAAGTCCCAGGGTTTTAACCAATGATGTAATGAAGTATTGAGATGTACCTGCCCAGAACAAAGCAACAAGAAAAGATATATTTTGCAAGCACAACTTGTTGTTAGTACTTCATAAAACCATGGACTTTATCAATAAAAGAAATAGTTGATATATGATGAAGCAAAAAGAATTTTATAACAACAATGTTTATGAGATGATTGTTTCACAATAAATGACTTGAAAGAGCTTCAAAATGACCCAAAATAATCACTCATTAATACCAATGTACTAGCATTTTTCAGAAGCAAACTAGGCAATGTATAGATCAAATTTACAATTGCTTTTAGGTGCTTTTAATGCTGCAATAGATGGTTGTATCTTACATTTGTAATAGAAGCAAGTAGGTTAGTATATTAGTCTATTCTAGGGTTAGGAATAGTTAGTAGAGAGATTAACGTAATAGTTTTGAGGGTGGCTTTCATCAATCACTCAATTGTAAGGCTTAGATCATTGCTTTTAGGGTAAATGGAGTCTCTTTTAGCAGCGACAATCTTGAAGGAACAAAATGATAATAAGAGAGCTAGAGACAAGAAGGTTAATGATTGAAGTGTTGGTAGCCCAAGGGTTCCATCACTAAACCTTAGGGGGGAAATGGCCTCTAGGAAGTAGGTAACCATAGGCCCTAGCGGTTTTCCTCCTCATTAGCTCAAAGATGAAGTAGATGATGACTATATGAAGCAAAATATGCTAGGGTGTTGCAATGGCAAGGCCCTTAGTAAGAAAGCTTCAAGAAAATTGGTTTTTTTCCCTTGTTTCTCATGCACAGGTATGCCTTGGACCATGCTTTTCCAACATATATGCCATAAACGTTTGTCAACTTGGAGTGTCCTCTAAATATGGGCCCTTCTTCCTTCTTTCATGCCACCGTGTGCAAGCCATTCCTCTTCTCTTGTAATTTTTTCTTTGAAGTGGGGTGTGGAAAAGCTCTTGGTACCACCCGTGAATCTTCCAAGGTTAGCAGTCCTCTTCATGTGTGTGAATTTCAAATTTTAGGCATTCAATGCATACAATTTCAGATCTGAAAATTACTTCCAAGTGACCTCAAACAGTGAAGTAGGGTTATTATCACTGAATAATTTTACACTGAAATTATGAAAAAAAATCATAGTGGAAGCACAAAGATCAGAGAGAAATCATCCATGCACAAGAGACAAATTTTATCCACTAAAATTTTCAAATTGAGAATCCTGAGGACAAAAACTAGTCCTCTCAGCAAAATTACAACTTCAGAAAAAATTATGGAAAATTTCCCACTTACAAATCTGTTGTACCATGTTGATGTCACAACCGTACCTAGTTGATGTCACGATTGTATGTTTGAGTCGACCCTACAGTTCCTATGTGCAGTTGTCCTAGTGTTGACCTACGACTGACCTGCGGCAGTTGTACAGTCTGCACATGTGGTATAGCCTACAATAAATGTGTCATATGTATATCACACGTACAACCTCTTCCTCCTCTCTCTCACATGTGGGAACTCACACGTTCAGCTACTCCTTGGCTGGAAAATTGAGAAAGAAAGACCAAAAAACCCTAGATCAGATTTGCCAAAGTGAAGATTCTCCGTGTTGAAATTTGTCTCCCCGATCTCCTTGGCAATAGTGCTCACTCACCCATGCCAAACACATGATGACAAATTAATATGTGTGGTGCCTCCTCACATTACCTCTCCTTTTATAGAAGTCTAAAGTGAGCTTAGAAACCCCTCACTAAACTCAACATTAAATTAGAATTGTTTATTCCTCCAAGTGGGTGCCAAGCCTGTTATCATGCAATTTGTACTTATTCCAAAGGAAAAGGTTAAGGGAAGGCAAATTGGAGAAATAGGAGGTTATCCTATCACTATCACCTCAATAGGATACCTCTTTCTATTTAGGGTTGATGGCCCAAGGGAGACATCCCCGGTGACTTGGGGATTTGAGAAGGAAAAGGTTAAAGTGTCTATAAACGTATCCCCTCTCACAAGACACATGGATCAGAAAGTCCCAGGGTTTTAACCAATGATGTAATGAAGTATTAAGATGTACCTTCCCAGAACAAAGCAACAAGAAAAGATATCTTTTGCAAGCACAACTTGTTGTTAGTAGTTCATAAAACCATGTAATTTATCAATAAAAGCAATAGTCGATATATGATGAAGCAAATAGAATTTTATAACAACAATGTTTATGAGATGATTGTTTCAGAATAAATGCCTTGAAAGAGCTTCAAAAGGACCCAAAATAATGACTCATTAATACCAATGTACTAGCATTTGTCAGAATCAAATTAGGCAATGTATAGATCAACTTTACAATTGCTTTTAGGTTCTTTTAATGTTGCAATAGATGGTTGTATCTTACTTTTGTAATAGCGACAAGTAGGTTAGTAGATTAGTCTATTCTAGGGTTAGTAATAGTTAGTAGAGCGCTTAAGGTAATGCTTTTGAGGGTGGCTTTCATCAATCACTCAATTGTAAGGCTTAGATCAATGCTTTTAGGGTAAATGGGGTCTCTTTTAGAAGTGGAAATCTTGAAGGAACAAAATGATAATAAGAGAGCTAGAGACAAGAAGGTTAATGATTGAAGTGTTGGTATTCCAAGGGTTCAATCACTAAACCTTAGGGGGGAAATGGCCTCTAGGAAATAGGTAACCATAGGCCCTAGTAGTTTTCCTCCTTCTTAGCTCAAAGATGAAGTAGATGAAGGCTATATGAAGAAAAATATGCTAGGGTGTTGCAATGGCAAGGCCCTTAGCAAGAAAGCTTCAAGAAAATCATTTTTTTCCCTTGTTTCTCATGCATAGGTATGCCTTGGACCATGCTTTTCCAGTAGATATGCCATAAATTTTTGTCAACTTGGATTGTCCTCTAAATATGGGCCCTTCTTCCTTATTTTGTGCCACCGTGTGCAAGGCATTCCTCTTCTCTTGAAATTTTTTCTTTGAAGTAGGGTGTGGAAAATATCTTGGGACCACCCATGAATCTTCCAAGGTTAGCAGTCCTCTTCATGTGTGTGATTTTCAAATTTTAAGCATTCAATGCATACAATTTCAGATATGAAAATTACTTCCAAGTGACCTCAAACAGTGAAGTAGGGTTGTTATCACTGAATAATTTTACACTGAAATTATGAAAAAAAATTATAGTGGAAGCACAAAGATCAAATGAAATCATCCATGCACAATGTTGACGATTGAAAACGTCAACGTAAGGTTCGCCCGCAAAGCATTGATAAAGCCTATTATTATATAAGACTAAATAATGCTAGTAGGTGGGACCCCCTTGAACTTTTGAAAATCAAGTCTGATCATTTTCAATGTGATGATGTGCTACAAGGTTTTACTTGGTTGATGAGAATATGGTTGTCATTGGTAGAAGTTAATCTTTGAGATGTTGCTCCTTCATGATACTACAACATTGTTTTCATTTACGATATTTGTTCTCTTGCACCTGTACAACAAAATGATAGTAAAATTTATAGAAAGATATTTTGAAGAAAAGAAAAATACTATATCTGAGAAAAAAATGGAAAACAAAACCTAGCTCCGTGATATTATGTGAATGAAACACTTGTTGATAGTGGTTAAGTCCCAACTAACAAGAAAATGGCAATTTTAAAATGTTTATTTTGATGTGCATATCGTGGAATTTTGGTGGCGCATTCTTGGCAAGTGATAATACCTTGGTTATGCATTGATTGATGCAATCAGGAGCCAATATGCATATGTTACAAACCTTGGTGACTTATGGAAGTAATGGCTTTGCAATTTTTTATGGTGGTTGCGCTATCAGTGATGGTCCTATTGTATAGTGGTCAAGCGATTCATTTGAATTGTATCATGGGTGGCGCATGTGGCAAGGTAATGACGCATATGGTTGAGTGTGGAACTTGAATTATGCTATGGTTTAATGAGTTCATATTCTCGATGCATTCGTTGATTAATGGTGTTAATGGGGGCTCATTGGCATATACTATGGAGTAAATGTGATGTGGGTGGAGGAAACGTGCATTTACTGCACATCACCTTTACCCTTCCCGTTGGCCGCCACCCTAATCAGACCATTGTTTGATTTGGTTGTTGTGTTCACGCTCCGGATATTCAGTAGGGTGAAACCACTCGGTCACTTCTCGTCTTAAGGTTTTCGATTGATAGGTATGTCTCTTTTAGCCATTCTTGAGTTCAGTTTGGTTATGAAATATTTTCATCTCAGTTGTATGGGTTTGTGTTGTCCTGAGTGTTACAACTATGTGGTTTCGGCATTGGATGGGAAATTGATAGTTCTGTGTATAATTGTTGTGAGTTCATTGAAGTTGTTGGCCTTCATGGGTGATATTTTTATTACCACTACATTTTGTTAAAGGTTTTTCTTTGGAGAGATGACTAGATGATTTTCTTCGCGGTTCCTGGGTTTGATTAGAACCATGTTCAACTCTGCCAAGGAAATACCTCCCATTCACAAGCATCGTGGACTTACCTGAGCGTGTGCCTTTAGCCCTGAAGTTCCACCATAGTCGGTGCCCCATCCCTCCTGTGATGGCTACTGTGCAAACCCTTACACCCTCCAGACTCGAGTTGCATAAGAAATTTGTCGGGCACGTTAAGTTTATTGTGGCCTATTACTTCAAATGTGGGCTCACCCGTTATTCGTAAAGCAGTCATGTTAGTATGGATTTTTGTCAATACCTCTGTGATAATGGAATGAGCCTTGCATTGCCAATTTCACTTCTAAGGGTCACAGTGCCAGCCTATTGTCAACAAATCAATTTTTGTTATGAAAGGGCCTCTATCATTTTCGTTTTGGTTCGTTGATACACACCATTATCACGCTTGTTGGTCTATTGTTTTCCTCTTCACAGTGTCTAATTATTGGTTATTATATAGCCATTAGAGTGGTGCTTATGATGTTTGGATAATGGTTGGAATTAGTCACAGGGGTTTGGTGTTGTTCACACATGTCAAGTCCTATAGATGAAGTTTTGAGAATTAGAAGATTGGATTGGATATGTTTACTGCATCTTTTGTCATTAGTAGAATACACTTGAATATGTGTGGCTTGGTCACTCACAGGCGACTTAGTAAATGGCCCAAAATGCAGTTTTTGAGTTATATTATGGTTATATATTGTTGTGTGGTTATGGTGGAATCCTCTCATTTGTGCACCACGTATAATATGGATGGTTTGTTTTGTAATCCCAGTGGTACTCCTAAATTCTAAGTGTGTTTATATTTTTGCAAATTGATCATTGTTGATGATAGTTGTGTGGGATGTTTGGCTCGATTTTAAGTCGCACTGAGATATTTGTTTCACAATGGCATGGTTATAGGGTTTCAGAAAATTTCTTCTGCATAGCCTGTGTCTAAATGATGATTGTTGGTTATAGTCAATTTCCTTTCAGGCGTGATATGTGAGGTCTAGATCATTTTGATCTTTATACTGCATATATATGTATGGGAATGGATATCATTACAGATATCGATTGGCTCTATTAACAAAAGTAGAGACTTCATTATTATTTTTTGGAAACATTACTTTCAAATACAGACGTGGATTGGGGAAATGTATGGAAATGGTGGATGTTAATGGTTATAGATTGAGTGTTGTTATTGACTAGTATAACATGCAGAATGTACGAATAACATGCAGACACTGTGTTGTATATTAATGGATAGTGAAATTAAACAAATACATAGGAATTATTACTCAATCATTTGATTGTTGGTTGATGCATATTTTCCTAACTGCAAAATATGTTATGGATTTCTTGATTAATCTCATGAACAGTAAATGTTTTTTTCCCCCTCATTATCTCATTTTATGCTAATTATAAACCCCTCACATATCCCATATTCATTTTGTTTCACCCCCTGTTCTGATATTGATCACAACTAAGGAAAATTTTGTGTTAGATTGGATAAAAGTGGCAGAATTTTGTGGATTGTAGTGAGGTTTATTGGTTTGTTTACAATTGATTGTTGTTATCATTGAGTAGTGACCATATCTCTTCCCTTTCATTATATCATATTTTCACTAATTAAAAACCCCTCATGTATCCCTGAACATTTTCCACTCCCCCTGCTCATTGATTAACATTAGAACAATTTGTATGGATTAGATTACATGAGCATGATAGATTCTGAGCCAAATATATTTCATATTTTTAGGAGTTGTTATGCATGGTTATTTAAAAGACTATTTTCTAATTGTTAACATATGTAGGATGATTTTTTTCAGTCAGGGAAGCCATGGCCGAGGAAATAGAGGTAGAGGTAACTGGAACCGAGGCCCAAGGAGGCCTAGGTTCTCAATACATTTTGATGTTTATTCTAAAGAGCTGGGCCAATTTTTACATGATGGATTCTTCAATTGGATTGGACAGGGAATAGTCCAACCGAGTCATGAAAGGCCTCCCTTCCAAGCCCCTCAATCCCTCAGTATACCAGTGCCTCCTCATGTCTCTTTACATCCTGAAGTCTCAGAAAATGATGGGTGGCAGGAGATTATCCACCCAGCAGTCTGCCAACACTGTGGTTGGTCAAACTTATCTTTTCTTTCTCCTCCACCTTTAAAACCCATTTTCCAAGCTGTCCCTAACCATTCGCCAGTGCGATCTTCCCATGCCAGCAAGAGATTGAAGACTGAATCCCACCATGCATATGATAAAGGAAAAGTTGTTGCTGCCCCTTCCTCACCCTCCGATGACTCTGACAAATCCGTGTCTTCACGGATGCATTTGAGGAATGATTTTTCCCATGTGATTAGTGAGATAAATCCTAAAGGCTCTGCCCAGCTCAAGGCAATTTCAAGGAAATCGAGAGGTGACAACAGCAACCAAGGAAGGGTTGCTTCATAGAATCGAAAATATGGATTTTAAATTTTATGTTATTTATTGTTTTATGACAATGGACTCTATGGATTTTGGACAGCATGTTTTATTTTGATATATGAGTATTAGTTTGAAATATTTTCAAATTTATCAGCTAAAATTGTCAAAGAAAAATATGTTTTGAAGGGAGGCGCAAGGGGTGTGTTTGCTTAACAAATGGGTTATGTTATGATGTGATGATTGTTATCACTAAAGGAGTCACAAGGGGGTCCCACCTATTAGTTATTATTTAATTATGACCCTATTATGATTATTACTCCCCCCTCCTTAACTAAAGTTAGTTAAGGCCTTATGTTAGCTTAACTAATAAGTTAGTTCAACTACTCTAACCAATTCTAATTTGTTAAAAGTGAAACTAAGGGGAGGAACAAGAGAGGATAGAAGCACAAAGCATGCTAAGGTTTGCTCTTTGATTTTATGTTGAGATAGTTCAGTTTTCATTCATTCATATATTCATCATAGCCTAATTCTCTTTTGTGATAGCAGGGTCTTATTGTAGAAAACAATATTTAGGTTTGAATCAAATCGTTCAGGCACTTGTTCTTCAGAGGTGTTGATCTATCTTTGATAGTCTGTGTAGACTTGTATGTTTTTGAATTAACTTTCATGACTGATAAAGGCTATTGTGCAGAGTCGAGTGGGCAGCAATCTGTGGCAAGTTGATCCATCTTTTAGAGTTCAGTTTTGGTTTTCTGTTAGAGGTCCTTTGTATGTTCCATCGGGGATTTCTAAGTTTGACTTTGGTCCAATATTTCTTTGCGAAGTTTTGTAAAGACAATGACTCTTTAGTGAATTGGAATGAAATAAGGGATTGCTTTATGTCTCATCTATCTTGATTATGATCTTGGTGTATTTACTTTTGTTCTTATATTTATTTCAGCAATTGATATTTTCATAAAAATACATAAAAAGTGAATTTCCAGGAAGCTTTTTGTTGATAAAAGACTAGCCTAAGCACTTGTAATTAATACTTGTGAGTTAGGATATATATTTGTGTTGGCTATAAACATAGGGTGATATTCCCGTCTACTTTGTTTTATCCAAGTAAAGTCTAAAAATGATTGAGTAAGATCAATTCATATCTTGTCCTCAACATTTATTTGGTGACCATACTGGGTAGATCTTTGATATCTCTCTGGTTAAATTTTATACTCGATTTTTCATCGATACATATTTCTTTTATGTTTTGATTCTTTGACTCTTTTTCTATTCACGATTGTTCATGTTGCAAGACAGCCCAATACTGAGCCCGGTCTCCAAGACTAGACCACCATTGCTTTGAACCTATCTCATACTATTTTAGACACTGCTAGGACCCATACCGAGCTTAACCGTTCTTGGGCAGCAATTGAAAGAGATATTAGTGTTCAAGAACAATTGGAAGCTAGATGCAGACAACCTAGAAATCAGTAGTAACCTTTTTGTTTCTTCAGTTTTGGCCTTTCTTTCATGTCCTTAGATTCTCGTGCTTCTAGAAGAAGAAGAGGCTTGCCACCTAAAATCAACCCTATTGTTGAAATAGGAAGAAGAAACGTTGTGTTATCTGCCCAATAAAGTGCTCTAAGGAGAAATTTATCTGATTCGTCCAGCTTGTCTTTCTTTCCCTCATCCATCATCCACAAGATGGCATCTAGTGGTGGATCTGGTGGCGCTGGAGGTGCTCCATCTTCCCAATCTTCATCATCATCAGTGATTGGTAGCTTGTACAGCCACCATATCCCTGTCCAATATACTACAAACCCCGCCAAAGTCATTAAAATGTATGGCCTTTTTCAGTTCGAAGAATATGCCATGACCACACCATGGCATGTGTCCTCTCCTCTTAACCTAGCACTTACTACCCACCCGCTTTTGAAGTTTAAAGAGCATTTGCCTAAGTTTTTAGGAAATAAGACTGTCAGTACCAATGAACACCTAGTGGAATTTTCTAATTCTTGTCATAACATAGGGGCTAACGACAATGAAACTTACATGCACTTGTTTGTCAATTATTTGGAAAGAAAGGATGCAGTCGATTTCTTTGACCTTCCTCCTAAGATCTTGTCTACTTGGGAGGATCTGATTTATTGTTTCTGATCCACTTACGAGAAATCCAAAAGCCCTGCTAAGAATTTAAGGGATTACAACAACATCACTTACAAATATGGTGAGACCATCAGTTGCTTCAACTTGTGTTTCACCAAGTTGTACAATCAAATCCTCGAACTTATCTTCCCTCGGAACCAAGATGCCTTCATGCATTACTACAATGCATTGCCTTCCCCTTACCGTCATAGGCTTGAATTAAAAACCATTGACAATATCGGTTCCACCCTGCACACTTGCTCAGAGTATGAGGAACATCTTGAATGAATTGGTCTACCCCAGGGGGAATCAGTCATACAGACAGATATGTCTGCTCTCTTACAACTGGTACAAGATATGAACAATCGTATGATATCTTTTGAGTAGAAGGGTATTTTCTCCTCTCTCAACCCTAGAGATTTATCCTCTTATACCCCTCCTTTTAGAAGTTCAGTTGGAAATAATTTTCATCCCAAAGCTATCCTGCCTAGGATTTGGTGTAACTTTTGTGAGGAACACCATGAAGAAACCACGTGTGAGGTAAGGAAGAGTGCCAGAGACAATATCTTTGGTAGGAAACCAGAATCTACTATCATTGTCCTAGATTTTTCCGAGCCATAATATGTCATGGTCATCAACACTAGAAACAAAGCTTATGCCCCAAAAGGAAAATTTGACCCTCCTCATAGTTATTCTAGCCCAATTTCATCATCAACCGTTGTTTCACCCCAGTTTATTAAAATTCCTGAGAGTCAAGGAATCACTCCCTCTCCCCCCTCTTCCAAATACAATATCCTGAATCAATTGGCCAACATTAAGGAAGATGCAACCCTCCTAGACATTGTTGTCGTCCCTGAACAACAGATGCATCTGAAACAATTCATGGAAGGAAAAGATTCCGTTGTATCCAATCTTTCCAAAGAGGTAGACGAAGAGGATTCTTATGTAAACAAAGTAGGTTTACATAATTTTAGATACCCTGTAAAAAAAAACCCCTTTTATATTTCTGTAAAGATCATGGATAAAATTGCCCATTGTTGCCTCATTGATGGTGGTTCGGGCCCAAGTGTGATGTTGAAAATTATGATGGAAGAGCTAGGCTTGTCTTGTACAAACGAAAATGCCAGAAGAATGCTCACCTATAATAGTCTACAACAAACAACTATAGGCGAGATTAAGGATGTAACCTTGGTTTTAGGCACTCATCCTAAGTTAAGGACAACCCTCAACATTCAGGTGATTGATATGCATGTAAGAAATTATTCAATTATCTTGGGGAGAGATTGGCAAGCCCTAACAGGTGGATACCTCTCACTCAACGGGACACATTTATCCGTTCCTCGGAATGGAAAGAATATCATAGTCCTTGGAGAAGGAATAATTTCACCCTACATAGAGAGTGATCCACAATCTAGTGTAAACTATATCGAAGAAGACCTAGGAGTTTATTCCATATTCGCTGAAGAGGATAATATTCCTCTGGAAATAATTTATTTAGAGGATGAATTGTGGCATATGCACTTCGATGGTTCACACTTAGACGAGGGTAACGGGGTTGGGATTATCTTGGTTTCCCCTATAGGAAAGATTCATAATCTATCATACAGGTTGGAGTTTTCTTGTTCAAATGATGCCACTGAATTCGAAGCTTTGTTGTTAGGCATAGAGAACTCCCTTAATATTGGTTGTGGTCACCTTTCAGTGTTCGTAAATTTTGAGCTTGTTGTGAACCTGATACGTAAGACATGATCTCCTAGAAACAAGTTGATAGAACAATATTCCCAAATTGTTTGGGGAATTGTCTCGAATCTCCTATCTTTTAACATCACTCATGTTAGGAAGAAGTTGAATTTAATAGTTGATCGATTAGTTGTCTTCGCAGCCTCTCCTACTCACCATCTCTTGCCTCATTGGCCTGATTGTGCTCTCCAATCTCTACATCGCTTATACATTTTTGAGAATGGAAAATTATGGAAGGCCATCCCTAGCAATGAAGGTAGTTGTGTTGTCATTCAAAATGAACCTCTCAAGACTGAGGAGATTATATCTGTAGAAAATAATGAAATTCCTAAAGGCTTGACTCCTCTTGAGGGTTTGTTTTCCTTAAGTGTTGGAGGAAATAAAGAAAAGGAAGAGGAATCACAACTGAAGGTGATTGAAACCATATCCATGAACATTAGGACACCTGGATCTTCCTCAAACATTAAAATAAATATCTAGGGTTCTGATAAAGAAGAAATGAAATCTGCTAAATTACTTAGTGGATTTAGAAAGGTTTTTTCTTGGTTTAATGTGGGTCTTTGTGGTTTTGATCCAAGTCTTGTGCAGCGTATTATGAAAACAACCAGGCAAAAACAAAGACTTGTGAACTCTGCACTGGAAGCAACCTTTCGAAGGGAGTTGAGGAATTCCTTAAGAACTGAAATGTTTTCTTTTGTCCACCCTAAAGGGGTTTCCAATTGGGAACCTACTTCAAAGACCCCTGATAATTTCAGAACCTGCATTAGTCTTCGAACTTTCAGGCAAGCAATTATAATAAATCCTTTCCCTCCTCTCAATATGAAAATGTTTCTGCAACAGGTTGTAGAGTTACAGTTGGAGCCCTTACTTGACAGTTTGTTTGGTTACAATAAAATCAAGGTAGAAGGGGCAGATTATCGCAAAACCATTTTCACTACTAATCATGATACTATGTCTTGCAATTGCTTTCCCTCTGGATTATTAGATACAAGTATCGCCTTGAGAAGGCCTATACACACAACATTCGATAAATTGGTCAGTCTCCATGTTTATCTTGATGATTTAATCGTATCCATCAAAGGGCTGATAGCTACATTAGGATTTCAAGTGGTGGGCCATTTCTGGATTACTTTTGTCTTGGACACTAACTTAGAAATTTTAAAGGAATTGCAGAGACAATGGTTTTCCCACACCATTAGCATTCCTCATTTGAAATATTGCAAGGATCCAGCGTGAAGATCTTTTTCTAATGGCATTCTTCTGTATACGAGTTGTTTAGCTATGCTTCCCAATTTTGTGCTATTTTCTGCTTTGCAACACTTTGATTTCTACCTTTTGAGTTGAATTTTATTTTCTGCGTTCTGAATGGTTCTATATTTACTGTTGTTGTTTTGATTTTTGCATTATTATTTCTGTTGGATTTTTGGTATTTATCTCTTTTAGAGTGCTTGAATTAGGATGTTGGATCATGTTTTCCACAGTAACACTCCTGCAAGAATTGTTAGTCTATAACAATCAAGCTTACACAGTTGTTATGATGTCGTCACTAAAGGACCCTTGGAAATTGCTATATCTTTTTTTTTCTCACTGCTATCATATAAAGAATTGGTTGTTTCCCGCTTCTTCTTTCCATTTCTTCATCCATCGAGATCTTAAGAGAAAATATCTAAGTTCCCCATTTCTAGTCAAGAACACATTACAGGCAAATGATTATGCATACAGTGAAAAAATCCCTCATACTTAACACTTTTCATGAGTTACTCCCAAATTCCTGGTCATCTTTTCATTGAGTCCACTCACTTCCCCCTGTTGCATAATCATTCAAGTTATGTCTTCTTGAGATTACTATTCTTGGTTTGTGAAACCATGAGTTCTGAGTTCCAATCTGTTAAAAACAAATTTCCATGTGGATTCTCCAGTTTGTTGATGATTGAAAACATCAACGTAAGGTTCGCCCGCAAAGTGTTGCTAAAGCCTATTATTATATAATACTAAATAATGCTAATAGGTGGGACCCACTTGAACTTTTGAAAATCAGGTTTGATCATTTTCAATGTGATGATGTGCGACAAGGTTTTTCTTGGTTGATGAGAATATGGTTGTCATTGGTATAGGTTAAGCTTTGATATGTTGCTCTGTCATGATACTATAGCCTGTTGTTCATTTACAATATTTGTTCTCTTGCACCTATACAACAAAATGATAGTAAAATTTGCAGAAGGATATTTTGAAGAAAAGAAAAATACTATATCTGAGAAACAAATGGAAAAAAAAACCTAGCTCTGTGATATTATGTGAATGAAACACTTGTTGATAGTGGTTAAGTCCCAACTAACAAGAAAATGGCGATTTAAAAATGTTTATTTTGATGTGCATATCGTGGAAGTTTGGTGGCGCATTCTTGGCAAGTGATAATACCTTGGTTATGCGTTGATTGATGCAATTGGGAGCCGATATGCATATGTTACAAACCTTGGTGGCTTATGGAAGTAATGGATTTGTAATTTTTTATGGTGGTTGCGCTATCGATGATGGTAATGTTGTCTAGTGGTCAAGTGATTCATTTGAATTGTAGCATGGCTGGTGCAAGTGGCAAGGTAAGGACGCATATGGTTGAGTGTGGAACTTGGATTATGCTATGGTTTAATGAGTTGATATTATCAATGCATTGGTTGATTAATGGTATTAATGGGGGCTCGTTGGCATGTACAATGGAGTAAATGTGATGTGGGTGGAGGAAATGTGCGTTTACTACACATCACCTTTACCCTTCCCGTTGGTCGCCACCCTAATCAGACCATTGTTTGATTTGGCTATTGTGTTCATGCTCCGGATTTTCAGCAGGGTGAAACTGCTTGGTCGCTTCTTGTCTTAAGGTTTTCGATTGACAAGTATGTCTTTGTAGCCATTCTTGACTTCACTCTAGTTATGAAATATTTTTATCTCAGTTGTATGGGTTTGTGTTGTCCTGAGTGTTGCAACTGTGTGGTTTTGTCTTTGAATGGGAAATTGATAGTTCTCTGTATAATTGTTGTGATTTCGGTGGAGTTGGTGGCCTTCATGGGTGATATTTTTATTACCATTGCATTTTTTTAAAGGTTTTTCTTTAGAAGGCTGATTGGATTATTGTCTTCGCGGTTCCTACATTTGATTAGAATCGTGTTCAACTCTACAAAGGAAATGCCTCCCATTCACAAGCATTGTGGTCTTCCATGAGCGTGTTCCTTTAGCCCCAAAGTTCCACCATAGTCAGTGCCTCATCCCTCCTGTGATGGCTATGGTGCAAACCATTAGACCCTCCAGACTGGAGATGCATAAGAAATTTGTTGGGCATGTTAAGTTTATTGTGACCTATTACTTCAAATGCGGGCTCGCGTTATTCATATAGAAGTCTTGTTAGTATGGATTTTTGTCAATACCTCTGTGATAATGGCATGAGCCTCGCATTGCCAATTGCACTTCTAAGGGTCATAGTCACCAGCCTGTTGTCAAGGAATCAATTTTTGTTATGAAAAGGCCTCTGTCATTTTTGTTTTGGTTTGTGGATACACACCATTATCACGCTTGTTGGTCTATTGTTTCCCTCACCACAGTGTCAAATTGTTGATTATTATACAGTCGTTAGAGTGGTGCTTATGATGTTCAGATAATGGTTGGCATTAGTCATAAGGGTTTGGTGTTGTTCACACATTTCACATCCTGTAGATGAAGTTTTGAGAATTAGAAGATTAGATTGGATATGTTTACTGCATCTTTTGTCATTAGTAGAATACACTTTGATATGTGCGGCCTGGTCACTCACAGATGACTTATTAAATGGCCCAGAATGAAGTTTTTGAGTTATATCATGGTTATATATTGTTGTGTGGTTATGGTGGAATCCTCTCATTTGTGCACCACATATAATATGGATGGTTTGTTTTGTATGCCTAGTGATACTCTTGAATTCTAAGTGTGTTTATCTTTTTGAAAATTGATCACTGTTGATGACAGTTGTGTGGGATGTTTGGCTCGGTTTTAAGTCGTACTAATATATTTGTTTCACAGTGGCATTGTTATATGGTTTTGAAATTTTTCTTCTACATAGCCTGTGTCTAAATGATGACTTTTGGTTATAGTCAATTGCTTTTCAGGCGTGATATGTGAGGTCTTGATCATTTTGATCTTTCTACTGCATATATATGTATGGGAATGGATATCATTATAGATCTCGATTGGATCTATTAACAGAAGTAGAGACTTCATTATTATTTTTTGGAAACACTACTTTCAAATACAGACGTCGATTGGGGAAATGTATGGAAATGGTGGATGTTAATGGTTACAAATTGAGTGTTGTTGTTGACTGTTATAACATGCAGAATGTATGAATAAAAGAAATAGAACCTCTTACAAATTGTGTGAAGTACTTATGTTTTGTAATGAAACTATGTTGGATATTAATGGACAGTGAAATTAAACAAATACACGGGAATTATTACTCAATCATCTGATTGTTGGTTGATGCATATTTTCCTTACTGCAAAATATGTTATGGATTGCTTGATTAATCTCATGAACAGTAAAAGTTTTTTTTTCCCCTCATTATCTCATTTTCCACTAATTATAAACCCCTCACATATCCCATATTCATTTTGTTTCACCCCTTGTTATGATATTGATCACAACTAAGGAAAATTATGTGTTAGATTGGATAAAAGTGGCAAAATTATGTGTGGATTGCAGTGAGGTTTATTGGTTTTCTTACAGTTGATTGTTGTTATCATTGAGCAGTGACCATATCTCTTCCATTTCATTATATCATATTTTCGCTAATTACAAACCCCTCATGTATCCCTGAACATTTTTTCTACCCCCCCTACTCATTGATTAACATTAGAACAATTTGTATGGATTGGATTGCATGAGCTTGATACATTCTGAGCCAAATCTATTTCATATTTTTAAGGACTTGTCATGCATGGTTATTTAAAATACTATTTTCTAATTGTTAACATATGCAGGATGAGTTTTTCCAGTCAGGGAATCCATGGCCGAGGAAACAGATGTAGAGGTAACTGGAACCAAGGCCCAAGGAGGCATAGGTTCTAAATACATTTTGATGTTGATTATGAAGAGTTGGGCCAATTGTTACATGATGGATTCTTCAATTGGATTAGACAAGAAATATTCCAACTGAGGCATAAAAGGCCTCCCCTCCAAGCCCCTCAATCCCCTGGTATACCAATGCCTCGTCATGTCTCTTTACAGCCTGAAGTCCCAAAAAATGATGGGTGGCAGGAGATTCTCCACCCAACAGTCTCCCAACATCGTGGCTAGCCAAACTTATCTTTGCCTGCTCCTCCACCTTTAAACCCCATTTTCCAAGTTGTCCCTAACCATTCGCTAGTGAAATATTCCCACGCCAAGCGATTGAAGACTAAATCCCACCATGCATATGATAAAGGAAAAGTTGGTGTTGTCCCTTCCTCACCCTCCGATGAATTTGATAAATCTCTCTCTTCACAGATGCATTTGAGGGATGATTTTTCCCATGTGATCAGTGAGATAAAGCCTAAAGGCTCTGGCCAGATCAAGGCAATTTTAGGAAAATCAGGAGGTGACAGAAGCAACCAAGGAAGGGTTGCTTCACAGACTGGAAAATATGGATTTTAAATTTTATGTTATTTATTGTTTTATGACAGTGGACTCCATGGATTTTGGATAGCATGTTTTATTTTGATATATGAGTATTAGTTTGAAATATTTTCAAATTTATCAGCTAAAATTGTCAAAGGAAAATATGTTTTGAAGGGAGGCACAAGGGGTGTGTTTTCTTAACAAATGGGTTATGTTATGATTTGATGATTGTTATCACTAAAGGAGTCACAAGGGGGTCCCACCTATTAGTTATTATTTAATTATGACCCTATTATGATTATTACTTTTTCCCCCCTCCTTAATTAAAGCTAGTTAAGGTCTTATGTTAGCTTAACTAATAAGTTAGTTCAACTACTCTAACCAATTCTAAATTGTTAAAAGCGGAACTAAGGTGAGGAACAAGGGAGGATAGAAGCACAAAGCATGCTAAGGTTTGCTCTTTGAGTTTATGTTGACATAGTTCAGTTTTCATTCATCCATATCTTCATCATGGCCTAATTATCTTTTGTGATAGCAAGGTCTTATTGTAGACAACAATATTTAGGGTTGAATCAAATCATTCAGACACTTGTTCTTTAGAGGTGTTGATCTATCTTTGATAGTCTATATAGACTTGTCTATTTGTGAATTAAATTTCATGACTGATAAAGGCTATTATGCAGATTCAAGTGGGCAGCAATATGTGGCAAGTTGATACAGCTTTTAGAGTTCAGTTTTGGTTTTCTGTCAGAGGTCCTTTTGTATGTTCCATCATGGATTTCTAAGTTTGACTTTGGTCCAAGATTTTTGTGTGAAGTTTTGTAAAGACAGTGACCCTTTGGTGAATTGGAATGAAATAAGGGATTGCTTTATGTCTCATCTATCTTGATTATGATCTTGGTGTCTTTACTTCTGCTCTTACATTTATTTCAGCAACTGATATTTTCAGAAAAATACATAAAAAGTGAATTTCCAGCAAGCTTTTTGTCGATAAAAGACTAGCCTAAGCACTTGTAATTAATACTTGTGAGTTAGGATATATATTTTCGTTGGCTATAAACATAGGGTGATATTCCTGTCTACTTTACTTTAGCCAAGTAAATTCTGAAAATGCTTGAGTAAGATCAATTCATATCTTGTCCTCAACATTTATTTGGCGTCCATACTGGGTAGATCTTCGATATCTCTTTGGTTAAATTTTATACTCGATTTTTCATCGATACATCTTTCTTTTCTATTTTGATTCTTTGATTGTTTTTCTATTCATGATTGTTCATGTTGCAAGACCACCCAATCTCGAGCCCGGTCTCCAAGACCAGACCAGCAATGCTTTGAACCTATTTCATATTATTTTAGACACTCCTAGGACCCGTGTCGAGCTTAACCGTTCTTGGGAAGCAATTGAAATAGATATTAGTGTTCAAGAACAATTGGAAGTTAGGCGTAGGCAGCCTAGAAATCAGTAGTAACCTTTTTGTTTCTTCATTTTTGGTCTTTCTTTCATGTCCTTAGATTCTCATGCTTCTAGAAGAAGAAGAGGCTTGTCACCTGAAATCAACCCTATTGCTGAAATAGGAAGAAGAAACGTTGTGTTATCTACCCAACAAAGTAATCTAAGGAGAACTTTATCTGATTCGTCCAACTCATCTTTCTTTCCCTCATCTATCATCCACAAGATGGCATATAGTGGTAGCTCTGGTGGCGCTGGAGGTGCTCCATATTCCCAATCTTCATCGTCATCAATTATTGGTAGCTTGTACAGCCACCATATCCCTGTCCAATCTACTACAAACCCCACCAAAGTCATTAAAAAGTATGTTCTTTTTCAGTTCAAAGAATATGCCACAGCCACACCATGGCATGTGTCCTCTCCTCTTAACCTAGCACCTGCTACCCGCCCACTTCTGAAGTTTAAAGAGCATTTTCCTAAGTTTTCAGGAAATAACATTGTCAGTACTAATGAACACCTAGTGGAATTTTCTAATGCTTGTCATAATATAGGGGCTAACGACAATGACACTTTCATGCACTTGTTTGCCAATTCCTTGGAAGGAAAGGTTGCGGTCGATTTATTTGACCTTCCTCCTAAGATCTTGTCTACTTGGGAGGAGATTATTTATTGGTTTTGATCCACTTACGGGCAATCCAAAATCCCTGCTGAGAAGTTAAGGGAGTACAACAATGTCACTTACAAACCATCAGTTCCTTCAACTTGCATTTCACCAAGTTGTATAATCAAATCCCTAAACTTATCCTCCCTCATAACCAAGCCGCCTTCATGCATTACTACAATGCATTGCCTTCCCCTTACCATCATAAGCTTGAGTAAGATCAATTCATATCTTGTCCTCAACATACAAGAGACACAAATTTTATCCACTAAAATTTTCAAATTGAGAATCCCGAGGACAAAAACTAGTCCTCAGCAAAATTATGTATTCAGCAAAAATTATGGAAATTTTCCACTTACAAATCTGTTGTACCATGTTGATGTCACAACTATACCTATTTGATGTCACGATTGTATGGTTGAGTCAACCCTACAATTTTTATGTGTGGTTGTTCCATTGTTGACCTACGACCGACCTACGGTGGTTGTATGGTCTGGACATGTAGTATATCTTGCAATAAATGTGTCGTATGGATCTCACACGTCCAACCTATTCCTCCTCTCTATCACACGTGGGAACTCGCACGTGCAGCTCCTCCTTCGTTGGAAAATTGAGAAAGAAAGACCAAAAACCCCTAGATCAGATTTCCCAAAGTGAAGATTCTCCTTGCTGAAATTTGTCTCCCCAATCTCCTTGGAAATAGTGCTCACTCACTCATGCCAAACACATGATGAAAAAATAACATGTGTGGTGCCTCCTCACATTGCCTCTCCTTTTATAGAAGTCTAAAGTGAGCTTAGAATCCCCTCACTAAACTCAATATTAAATTAGAATTGTTTATTCCTCCAAGTGGGTGCCAAGCCTCTTATCACTCAATTTGTACTTATTCCAAAGGAAGATGTTAAGGGAAGGAAAATTGGCATAACATGACGTTATCCTATCATTGTCACCTCAACAGGATACCTCTTTCTATTTAGGGTTGATGGCCCAGGGGAGACGTCCTCGGGGACTTGGGGGTTTGAGGAGGCAAAGGTTAAAGTGTCTATAAAAGTATCCCCTCTCACAAGACACACTGATCATAAATTCCCAGGGTTTTAACCAATGATGTAATGAAGTATTCAGATGTACCTGCCCAGAACAAAGCAAAAAGAAAATATATCTTTTGCAAGCACAACGTGATGTTAGTACTTCATAAAACCATGGACTTTATCAATAAAAGAAATAGTTGATATATGATAAACAAAACAGAATTGTATAACAACAATGTTTATGAGATGATTGTTTCACAATAAATGACTTGAAAGAGCTTCAAAATGACCCAAAATAATCACTCATTAATACCAATGTACTAGCATTTTTCAAAATCAAATTAGGCAGTGTATAGATCAACTTTACAATTTATTTTAGGTGCTTTTAATGTTGCAATAGATGGTTGTATCTTACTTTTGTAACATCAACAAGTAGGTTAGTAGATTAGTCTATTCCAGGGTTAGGAATAGTTAGTAGAGAGCTTAAGGTAATGGTTTTGAGGTTGGATTTCATCAATCACTTAATTGTAAGGCTTAGATCAATGATTTTAGGGTAAATGGAGTCTCTTTTAGCAGCGAAAATCTTGAAGGAAAAAAATGATAATAAGAGAGCTAGAGACAAGAAGGTTAATGATTGAAGTGTTGGTATCCCAAGGGTTCAATCACTAAACCTTAGGGGGGAAATGGCCTCTAGGAAGTAGGTAACCATAGGACCTAGCGGTTTTCCTCCTTCTTAGCTCAAAGATGAAATAGATAATGGATATATGATGCAAAAGATGCTAGTGTGTTGCAATGGAAAGGCCCTTAGCAAGAAAGCTTCAAAAAAATAGGTTTTTTCGCTTGTTTCTCATGCATAGGTATGCCTTGGACAATGCTTTTCCAGCATATATGCCATAAACTTTTGTCAACTTGGAGTGTACTCTAAATATGGGCCCTTCTTCCTTCTTTCGTGCCACTGTGTGCAAGGCATTCCTCTTCTCTTGGAATTTTTTCTTTGAAGTAGGGTGTGGAAAAGCTCTAGGGACCACCCATGAATCTTCCAAGGTTAGCAGTCCTCTTCATGTGTGTGATTTTCAAATTTTAAGCATTCAATTCATACAATTTCAAATCTGAAAATTACTTCCAAGTGACCTCAAAGAGTGAAGTAGGGTTGTTATCATTGAATAATTTTGCACTGAAATTATGAAAAAAAAATATAGTGGAAGCACAAAGATCGGAGAGAAATCATCCATGCACAAGAGACACAAAATTTAACCACTAAAATTTTCAAATTCAAAATCCTGAGGACAAAAACTATTCCTCTTAGCAAAATTAAAACTTCACCAAAAATTATGGAAAATTTCCCACATACAAATCTGTTGTACCATGTTGATGTCACAACCGTACCTAGTTGATGTCATGATTGTACGGTTGATTCAACCCTACATTTTGTATGTGTGGTTGTCCCAGTGTTGACCTGTGACTGACTTGTGGCAGTTGTACGGTCTACGCATGTGGTATAGCCTATAATAAAAGTGTCGTATGGATCCCACACATGAAGCCTCTTCCTCCTCTCTCTCACACGTGCAGCTCCTCCTTGGCTGGAAAATTGAGAAAGAAAGACCAAAAAACCCTAGATCAAATTTCCCAAAGTGAAGATTCTCCTTGCTGAAATTTGTCTCCCCAAACTACTTGGCAATAGTGCTCACTCACTCATGCCAAACACAAGATGAAAAAATAATATGTGTGGTGCCTCCTCACATTGCCTCTCCTTTTATAAAAGTCTAAAGTGAGCTTAGAAGCCCCTAACTAAACTCAACATTAAATTAGAATTGTTTATTACTCCAAGTGGGTATCAAACCTTTTATCACTCAATTTGTATTTATTCCAAAGGAAAAGGTTAAGGGAAGGAAAATTTGTGTAACTGGAGGTTATCCTATCACTGTCACCTCAATAGGATACCTCTTTCTATTTAGGGTTGATGGCCCAGAGGAGACGTCCCCAGTGACCTGGGAAGTTAAGAAGGGAAAGGTTAAAGTGTCTATAAAAGTATCCCCTCTCACAAGACACACTGATCATAAAGTCCCAGGGTTTTAACCAATGATGTAATGAAGTATTCAGATGTACTTGCCCAGAACAAAGCAACAAGAAAATATATCTTTTGTAAGCACAACTTGTTGTTAGTACTTCATAAAACCATGGACTTTATCAATAAAACCAATAGTTGATATATGATGAAGCAAACCAAATTTTATAACAAAAATTTTTATGAGATGATTTTTTCACAATAAATGCCTTGAAAGAGCTTCAAAATGACCCAAAATAATCACTCATTAATACCAATGTACTAGCATTTGTCAAAAGCAAATTAGGCAGTGTATAGATCAGCTTTACAATTGCTTTTAGGTTCTTTTAATGTTGCAACAGATGGTTGTATCTTACATTTGTATCAAGTAGGTTAGTAGATTAGTATATTCCAGGGTTAGGAATAGTTAGTAGAGAGCTTAAGGTAATGGTTTTGAGGGTGGCTTTCATCAATCACTCAATTGTAAGGCTTAGATCAGTGTTTTTAGGGTAAATGGAGTCTCTTTTAGTAGTGGCAATATTGAAGGAACAAAATGATAATAAGAGATCTAGAGACAAGAAGGTTAATGATTGAAGTGTTGGTAGCCCAAGGGTTCAATCACTAAACATTAGGGGGAAAATGGCCTGTAGGAAGTACGTAACCATAGGCTCTAGCGATTTTCCTCCTTCTTAGCTCAAATATGAAGTAGATGATGGCTATATGAAGAAAAAGATGCTAGGGTCTTGCAATGGCAAGGCCCTTAGCAAGAAAGATTCAATAAAATCAGTTTTTTCCCTTGTTTCTCATGCATAGGTATGCCTTGGACCATGCTTTTCCAGCATATATGCCATAAAATTTTGTCAACTTGGAGTGTCCTCTAAATATGGGCCCTTCTTACTTCTTTCATGCCACCGTGTGCAAGGCATTCCTCTTCTCTTGGAATTTTTTCTTTGAAGTAGAGTGTGAAAAGCTCTTGGGACCACCCGTGAAGCTTCCAAGGTTAGCATTCCTCTTCATGTATGTGATTTTCCAATTTTAAGCATTCAATGCATACAATTTCAGATCTGAGAATTACTTCCAAGTGACCTCAAACAGTGAAGTAGGGTTGTTATCACTGAATAATGTTACACTGAAATTATGAAAAAAAATATATAGTGGAAGCACAAAGATTAGAGAGAAATCATCCATGCACAAGAGACACAAATTTTATCCACTAAAATTTTCAAATTGAGAATCCCGAGGACAAAAACTAGTCCTCGGAAAAATTTCAACTTCAGCAAAAATTATAGAAAATTCTCACTTACAAATGTGTTGTACCATGTTGATGTCACAATCATACCTAGTTGATGTCATGGTTGTACGGTTGAGTTAACCCTACAGTTTGTATGTGTTGTTGTCCTAGTGTTGACCTACGACTGACCTGTGACGGTTGTACGGTCTGCACATGTGGTATAGCCTGCAATAAATGTGTCATACGGATCTCACATGTGCAGCCTCTTCCTCCTCTCTCTCACACGTGGGAACTCACACGTGCAGCTCCTCCTTGGCTGGAAAATTGAAAAAAAAAGACCAAAAAACCCTAGATCAGATTTGCCAAAGTGAAGATTCTCCTTGCTAAAATTTGTCTCCCCAATATCCTTAGCAATAGTGCTCACTCACTCATGCCAAACACATGATGACAAAATAATATGTGTGGTGCCTCTTCACATTGCCTCTCCTTTTATAGAAGTCTAAAGTGAGCTTAGAAGCCCCTCACTAAACTCAACATTAAATTAGAATTGTTTATTCCTCCAAGTGGGTGCCAAGCCTGTTATCACTCAATTTGTACTTATTCCAAAGGAAAAGGTTAAGGGAAGGAAAATTGGTGTAACATGAGGTTATCCTATCATTGTCACCTCAACAAGATACCTCTTTCTATTTAGGGTTGATGTCCCAAGGGAGACGTCCTCGGTGACCTAGGGGTTTGAGAAGGCAAAGTTTAAAGTGTCTATAAAAGTATCCCCTCTCACAAGACACACTGATCAGAAAATACTAGGGTTTTAACTAATGATGTAATAAAGTATTCAGATGTACCTGCCCAGAACAAAGCAACAAGAAAAGATATATTTTGCAAGCACAACTTGATGTTAGTACTTCATAAAACCATGAACTTTATCAATAAAATAAATAGTTGATATATGATGAAGCAAACCAAATTTTATAACAACAATGTTTATAAGATTATTGTTTCACAATAAATGCCTTGAAAGAGCTTCAAAATGACCCAAAATAATCACTCATTAATACCAATGTACTAGCATTTTTCAGAAGCAAATTAGGTTGTGTATAGATCAACCTTACAATTGCTTTTAGGTGCTTTTAATGTTGCAATAGACGGTTGTATCTTACTTTTGTAACAACAGCAAGTAGGTTAGTATATTAGTCTATTCTAGGGTTAGGAATAGTTAGTAGAGAGCTTAAAGTAATGGTTTTGAGGGTGGATTTCATCAATCACTCAATTGTAAGGCTTAGATCAGTGCTTTTTGGGTAAATGGAGTCTCTTTTAGCAATGGAAATCTTGAATGAACAAAATGATAATAAGAGAGCTAGAGACAAGAAGGTTAATGATTGAAGTGTTGGTAGCCCAAGGGTTCAATCACTAAACCTTAGGGGGGAAATGGCCTCTAGGAAGTAGGTAACCATAAGCCCTAGCAGTTTTCTTCCTTTTTAGCTCAAAGATGAAGTAGATGACGGCTATATGGAGCAAACGATGCTAGGGTGTTGTAATGGCATGGCCCTTGGCAAGAAAGCTTCAAGAAAATTGTTTTTTTCCCTTGTTTCTCATGCATAGGTATGCCTTGGACCATGCTTTTCCATCAGATATGCCATCAACTTTTATCAACTTGGAGTGTCCTCTAAATATGGGCCCTTCTTCCTTCTTTCGTGCCACCGTGTGTAAGGCATTCCTCTTCTCTTGGAATTTTTTCTTTGAAGTAGGGTGTGGAAAAGCTCTTGCGACCACCTGTGAATCTTCCAAGGTTAGCAGTCCTCTTCATGTGTGTGATTTTCAAATTTTAAGCATTCAATGCATACAATTTCAGTTATGAAAATTACTTCCAAGTGACCTCAAACAGTGAAGTAGGGTTGTTATCACTGAATAATTTTACACTAAAATTATGAAAAAAAATTATAGTGGAAGCACAAAGATCATAGAGAAATCATCCATGCACAAGAGACACAAATTTTATCCACTAAAATTTTCAAATTGAGAATCCTGAGGACAAAAACTAGTACTCTAAGCAAAATTACAACTTCAGCAAAAATTGTGGAAAATTTCTCGCTTACAAATCTGTTGTACCATGTTGATGTCACAATCGTACCTAGTTGTTGTCATGATTGTACGGTTGAGTCAACCCTACAGTTCGTATGTGTAGTTGTCCCAGTGTTGACCTGCGACTGACCTGTGACGGTTGTATGGTCTGCACATGTGGTACAACCTTCAATAAATGTGTCATATGGATCTCACACGTTCAGCCTCTTCCTCCTTTCTCACACACGTGGGAACTCACACGTGCATCTCCTCCTTGGTTGGAAAATTGAGAAAGAAAGACCAAAACACCGTAGATCAGATTTGCCAAAGCAAAGATTCTCCTTGCTGAAATTTGTCTCCCCAATCTCCTTGGAAATAATTCTCACTCACTCATGCCAAACACATGATGAAAAAATAAGATGTGGGGTGCCTCCTCACATTGCCTCTCCTTTTATAGAATTCTAAAGTGAGCTTAGAAGCCCCTCACTAAAATCAACATTAAATTAGAATTGTTTATTCCTCCAAGTGGGTGCCAAGCTTCTTAGCACTCAATTTGTACTTGTTCCAAAGGAAAAGTTTAATGGAAGGCAAATTGGTGTAACAAGAGGTGATCATATCACTGTCACCTCAATGTCATAGCTCTTTCTATTTAGGGTTGATGGCCCAGGGGAGACGTCCCCGGTGACCTAGGGGTTTGAGAAGGCAAAGGTTAAAGTGTCTATAAAAGTATCCCCTCTCACAAGACACATTGATAAGAAAGTCCCAGGGTTTTAATCAATGATGTAATGAAGTATTCAGATGTACCTGCCTAGAACAAAGAAACAAGAAAATATATCTTTTGCAAGCACAACTTGATGTTAGTACTTCATAAAATCATGGACTTTATCAATAAAAGAAACAGTTGATATATGATGAAGCAAAAATAATTTTATAACAACAATGTTTATGAGATGATTGTTTCACAATAAATGCCTTGAAAGAGCTTCAAAATGACCCAAAATAATCACTCATTAATACCAATGTACTAGCATTTGTCAGAAGCAAATTACAGTGTATATATCAACTTTACAATTTCTTTTAGGTGTTTTTAATGTTGCAATAGATGGTTGTATCTTACTTTTGTAACAACAACAAGTAGGTTAGTAGATTAGTCTATTCTAGGGTTAGGAATAGTTAGTAGAGAGCTTAAGGTAATGGTTTTGAGGGTGGCTTTCATCAATCACTCAATTGTATGGCTTAGATCAGTTCTTTTAGGGTAAATGGAGTCTCTTTTAGCAACGGAGATCTTTAAGGAACAAAATGATAATAAGAGAGCTAGAGACAAGAAGGTTAATGATTGAATTGTTGGTAGCCCAAGGGTTCAATCACTAAACCTTAAGGGGAAAATGGCCTCTAGGAAGTCGGTAACCATAGGCCCTAGCAGTTTTCCTCCTCCTTAGCTCAAAGATGAATTAGATGATAGTATTATGAAGAAAAATATGCTAGGGTGTTGCAATGGAAGGCCCTTAGCAAGAAAGCTTCAAAAAAATCGGTTTTCTAGCATAATCTAGTAGGTGAAAGTTATTAAGGCAAGAACAATAGCATGTGCTTTAGTCTCCTAGGGTTTTAAGCTAGAAATTTCATAATATTAGAATAAATTCAAGATAAATACAACCATAACCATTCAATGGAGAAGAGTTGCAGAAAATTTATTTACATTCACCGAGAATCATCTAGCAATAGGCCTAGTTGAATACGTCCACCAAGAAAAATACTAAATTACACCAAAAATAGCCTCCTTCAAGAAGTGCGCACTAAATTTCAACCATGAAACCCTAATTAGGGCACAAATTTCAGACCTCACTTAAGTGTGAGTGAAATATGATGAAATAATTCAAGGGAAAATCCCTTATTTATACAGTTACAATGACCAGAATTAGGTCAAAAAGTATGACATGGCCAGTTTTACATGTAATATCTTGTTTTTACATAAAAATGACAATTTAAACCCTAAATCAAGCAAAATATGTGATTTCATGCCCATTTAGGATGACGTTAGGCCTCCCAAGGCCTCTGGATCAATCCACACATGTCACTTGGCACATAACTACCTCCAAGGTGTCCATCAAATGTCGGTGACGTCAAGGGTCACAGAGGTGACATCATGGGCCTTTCAAGGCAAACATCATAGTAGGAGAGAAATAAAAACTAGGTCCAGGCCTTCTAGGTTGTGTCTGGTGGAACGTTCTCCTCTCTCTCTGGTGCAAGCCTCTGACCTGTCTCTACCCCTGGTTGGGGTCTCATCATCCATCTGGTGGGATTTTAGCCCTATGGAGGTCCGAACTAATCATCTCCTCATGTGTACATGTATGCCAGGTGTGGACCTGCAACAACAACAAGTACGTCCTCCATGGGCTCATAAGTCACAGGGATCATAGCAATGTCAATCACATCTAATAATCAAGTTATCTAAACATGTGCATAAAACCCCCTTTTCCCAGACAAGTGCTCAAAGACGTTATGCAAGCCAAGTTTGGAGAGGACGTTAGGAGTTCCTATTGGGATAAACCTCATTGGATGTGGGATGTTTCCAGGTGAAGACAAATCTAGGCCATGTAACTAGATGAGGTGGTGAGGGATGTTTGAGAAATAGGTGCAGTGATGACAGGGGAATGTATGGCTTACCTCTGGGTGCCTCTGAATAGGGTGAGTTGCACCTTGTATTGGATGCAAATGTTTCCAATCCCATTCAATGTATTTTATCTTTTTATCTTATTTCTTTTTCTTTCAAGAGACTAGTTAGGGGACACTACACTGGCGTGGTGACCAGTCGTGACAATGTTACCCACAAGCATTTCACGGAGATGAGAAGGTGGGCTCATGATGAGACCCCCATTCTTTTGGCTATGCCACCAAGAGACACTTCCCTGGTGTGGTGACCAGCTAAATGGTAGTTTCATACCGCTACATGCCCATGGACCTAATAGGTTGGCTCGTGATGCGACCCCCTATCCTCCAACTAGGTCTTGATTTTATTATTTTATGGGTGCCTATGTTTCTTGCTGAGAAGCCTTATTTCTTTCTCAGGGATTCCTAGGTGAAGCATATGAAGGTTTTGTTCCTTTGGATTTTATCTTTTTCCATCTACTTTTACCCTCTGGGCCTTCATCCATTTCTTCCCACAAGGTAAGGTACAACCCTTTCCTAGCTTGGAAAACCCAATGCTCTAACCAATGTAGGGGATGGATGAGAGGGGGAAAAAAATGGAAAGTGATAAGTATGGTGGGAATGGACGATGACCTTTCATGAACCCACCCAGTGGAAACCCAAACCCTATGGGAATCAACTTGCTAGGGAATCTTGTCATCCCCCCAGGTGTGGACAAGTGGAAAGGCATAAAGTCCAAGCACGCATCAAAAGAAAAAAGAATTAAATGCACATATTCAAATGTTTTGAGAATCAAAGTGACACTTACCATGATACCCAGACTCATTACCTCATGGAGAAAGACCCACTACTATTGAAGGACCAGGCCAATGGGATGGATGTTGTTGTTATTGACAATATGGAGGTGTTGAAGAAGAAATATGGGCCCTCTAGCTCCAAGATCAAATCAATATGGCTCTCGATACTCCATTTATAGGACTTGTGGGCCTCGATACATAATCTCCTTTGTTATCCCTAGGCTAGGGGATAACAAAGCCTTAACAACAATAATTCCAAGCCCCAACTCAATATAAAAGGGATTTTCACAAAATAAAAATTGAAATATGAGTGCCAAAAAAGATTCCCACATGCCTGACACCAAGGCCAATGTGAGAATACATCCCTCAATGATACAAAACATAAACACTCTCTCTTAGCAAGGGAGGTGTTCTCCACCACTCCTAGCTTATATCTAAAGTAGATAAACTTCCCCTTCACTAGGGGCTTGGTGAGAATATATGCAGTTTGTTCATCTAGGGAAATATATTGGAGCTTCGCAGATCCCTTCTACACCCCATCTCTAATGAAGTGGTATCAGATCTCAAGGTGTTTCAACCTGTCATGAAATATTGGATTCTCCGTAGGCTCCAACACCTGACCAAATAACCCTACAAGAATCTTGCGAAGCCAAATAGTCTCACAACTTGCCAAACTAGTTGACATATACTCTGCCTCTATTGATGAGTTCCATGGAAGTTTGTTCCATGCTTAACCAAGAAACCATTGTTGATCCCAGGCTAAAGAAACCACCAGAAGTGATCCTCCTATCAATTGCACTACCTTCCCAATCTGAGTTTGAATATCCATGCAACCTCACTCCATCATCCTCGATATATCTCAGACCAAATCTAACTGTATCTTGAAGGTACCTGAGCACATGCTTCGTTGCTACCCAATGTACCTACCTCGGCTCAACCATGAACTGGTTCACAGTGTTGACAACAAAGCAAATATCGGGCCTGGTGTTGACCAAATACAACAACAAACCAATAAACTGCCTATACATTGTGGGATCCACCAAATCTAAATCTGAAGCCCCCAACTTCTTCATATTGGTGATCATAGGTGTATTCATGAATTTACAGTCAATCATATTGAACCTCCTCAGTATCTCATCTATGTACTTCCCCTATCTGAGGAATATCTCGCTTGGTTGTTGCCACACCTCCAATCCCAAGAAGTAATGCATCAATCCAATATCTTTCATCTTGAACTCCAAATCCAAATCCCTCTTGCAAATGGAAATGAGCCTCTTTGCTCCCATGAGGAATAGATCATCAACATACAACACCAATATAAGAGTATCCTCAACAACCTGTATGAGATATAGGTTGGGATCCACTTCACTCTTAGTGAATCCCATGCTCTAAAAATACTTGTCGATCCTCGAGTACCATGCCCTAAGTGCCTACTTGAGTTTGTACAAATCTTTCTTCAACCTGCAAACATGGGATTCCCTCCCATGTACCTCAAATCCCTAAGGTTTCTCTATGTACACCTCCTCAATTACACCATTGAGGAATGTTATATTCACATCCATATAATGTATCCTCCACCCCATAACTGAAGCAAGAGAAATAACATCCTTGATAGAAGTATACTTGGTGACTAGAGAAAAAGTCTCCTCATAGTCCACTCCCTCTTTCTAGGAGAAACCTCTCTCCACGAACCTCGCCTTGTACTTATTTATGCTACCATCTACAGCATGATTTATCTTATATATCCACTTGGAAGTCACCACAGACTTCCCCTTTGGTCTCGAAACTATGTCCCACACATCATTCTTCGTGATGGACTAATACTCATCCATCATGGCATCTTTCCAAACCTGCTGGCATGTTGCCTCATCAAAACTCGAAGGCTTGGAATCAATGATGCTAATCATAAGCGTTGCATAGCTCTAAAAACTCTGCAGAGGCCTACTCTCCCTGAAAGTGCCTCTGGGGGCCACATGCCTCTCTGCATCTCTCAAAGTATCCCAAATCAATTTAGGCCTTGTGTTCTCATCACTAGGACGGTCCACCGGATCCACTAACTCCTTTGACTCCTCCTCATGGTCTGAAGGAAGAACCCCTATACTCAATGGACCTATACTCTCCTCAACCTTTGGAGCCTCCTGCTCCTCACCATCTGTCTCTGCGGTGGTCTCTCAAGACCTCCTGAAAACCAACTCCTCAAACATAACATCCCGACTAACCTCAATCTATCGTTGTCCTGGAATGTAGATCTGGTAGGCCTTCGAAGTCTCGCTATATTCCACAAACATGCTCTTCCTCCCAGAAGGTTCTAACTTCGTCCTCTTCTCCTTAGGAACATGGATGTAACCTAGACAACCAAAGATCCTCAAATTCCTTATCTCTAGTTTCACTCTTGTGAATTCCTCCTCAGGAGTCTTGTCCTCCAAGATCCTATGATAAATCTTGTTCTGAGCATAGATTGTCGTGTTACACGCCTCTTCCCAAAGAAACATAGGTAGATCATGGTCACACAAGATCTCCCTAGAAACCTCAACTATGGTCTGATTCTTCCTCTCTACAACCCCATTCTGTTATGGGTTGAAAGGCACTGTCAGCTCCATCTTGATCCCTACCTCCTTGCAAAAATATCTAAAGTCATTGGAGGTATACTCGCCACTATTATCTGACCTGAAGACCTTGATCTTAATCCCTACCTAATTCTCCACCTAAGCCCTGAACTCCCTAAATCAATTGAAGACCTTTGGTCTTCATGAATAAGATCCATGTCCTCCTGGAATAATCATCAATGAAGGTCACATAATACAAGTAACCACTCGAAGATGGAACTGACATCAGTCCACACACATCTGAATGTACTAGATCCAAGATCCCTGTTACCCCCAAACTTAGGGGTAACTAAAGAGATCATGTCTCGAGGCCCACAGGTCCTAGACATGGAGTGTCGAGAGCCAGACGACTTGAGCATGGCCCTGAAGGGCCCCTTTTTTTCGCAACAGAGCCCACATACCATCAACAGCAGTATCCATCACATCATCTTGGTCCTAAAATGGAAATGAGTCTTGCTCCATGAGGTAATAAGTATGGATATCATGGTATGTATCGCTCCAATTTTTAAAACATTTAAACATGTTGCATTGAATCTTTCTGGATTTCATAATTTTTGATTGAATTTATGCCCTTTGCCTTGTTCAAACCTGGGAGGGTCACATGGTGCCCTAGTAAGTTGGTTTCCCTTTTTAGGATAGGTTGTTACCTAGTGGATCTCTGAAGATCCATCGCTCGTTCCCTCCAAACTTACCATTTTCCATCTTTATCCCCTCCATCTATCCACTTTTTTGGGCATTGGGGATGGCTCCACTTGGAAAGGGTTGTACCTTGCCTCATGGGAAGAAGGGGCTAAAGGAATAGGGGGAAATGTAACTGGAAAACGTTAAGGGCCGAATTTAAAACTTCGAGATGCTTCACCCAGGGATCCCCGAGAAAGAATTCAAATGCTTCTCAGCAAGAAAAGGGGGCCCATATATGAATAAAACACTCATCATGAGCTGGCCTATCATGACCAGGAAAATGTAGCGGTATGGAACTACCACCCAACTGGCCACCAAGCCATGGTAGTGGCTCTTGGTTCCATGGCCAAGAGAAAGGGGGTCTCATCACGAGCCAGCCTTCTCATTTCCGTGAAATATTTGTGGGTGACACTGTCACTAGCTAGTCACCAAGCCAGGGAAGTGGCCATCAACTCTTTCTTTGCAACATGAATAAAGAAAGCTAAAAGAAGAAAGCAAATATAAAAGGAATAAATGGAAATCAGTGGGCTTGGAAACATTTGCATCCATGACAAGGTGCAACTCACCCTCAACAAAGGCACCCATAGGTGAGTATTACAATTCCCTGCTATCACATGCACCCCATGCCCAAAGGTTTTACCCTCACCACCTCATACGCTTGCATGATTTGGATCAAGCTCCACTGGGGAAACGACCTTGACTTAAGGGAGACTGACCCAATAGGACACCGTGAGACCATTCCAAACCCTATATTTTTCAAGTTGCATAACGTTTTGATCATTTTTTTGGGTTTAGAGGGAATTAATGCACATGTTTGGGCATTTTAATTATTAAATGTGATTTACATATTATGATGCATGTGACTTATGGACCCTTGGAGGGCATACTTGTTGTCTTTGTAGGACCTTTCCCGGTGAACATGTACATGGAGAGATGACTAGCTCGGACCTTCATGAGGGCTCAAAGCCCATTTGATGGATGTTGAGACCCTAGTCAGGGGGCAGGATGAAGATGAAGGGGTTCTTCTAGGAAGAAGAAGGATATTGCCTTTGGAGGCACTTTGGTGGACCTAGACCCAGGTGATTGTGCCTTTCCCACCTGAATTCTAGACTTTAGAGGCCTTGGACATCACCCATGAAGCCCTGGATGTTTCTACATCCAGTGATTGTCACCTTGGGGGTAATCCTAAGATTATAGGCATGTGTGGGCAGGGTTTTGGCCTTTGGAGGCCCAATGTTTCACTCCTTGAGCCCAACGTTCCATGACAGAGGTCCAACGTCACCCTAGAAGGGAATGACATCACCCCTAAGAGGGTCTTTACATGCAAATTTAAATTTTTTTTTCCAGAATTTAATTTTGTAAGAAACTGACCAGATCGGCCTGTCTTTCTTGACCTAAAACTTAATTAAGGTCAATTTTTTGTATAAATAAACAAAAACTGACATTCATTTTGATCATAACTCACCTCTCACAAGAGGGAGGACTGAAATTTTCACCCTAAAGGGGTTATTCGCTGAAATTACCAAGGCACACTTGCTTGGAGGCTATTTTGGATGCATTTTGGATCATTTCTTGGTGAAATTTTGGCAAATATAGGGGTTTTATGCTTGATTATTCTTGGTGAAGTAAGTAAATCTGCAATTTTTATTTCATGATAAATGTATATGGTATGTTTACTTACTTATATGTAAGATTATGACATTGCTTGCTTGAAACCCTAGGAGTAAGAAACATAAGGTGCTTCTTTCTTGCTCTTTATTTTGCTAGTTTT
>ML789281.1:234947-253007 GCA_009831015.1 Picea engelmannii
GTGCATGGTGTATTATGGTGTATTGGTGTAACTCTTATACTATTGTTCATTTCTCATTGGATATAGTTGAATGGTTTAAGTATAAGTTGAAAAAGGTTTTAAATTGTACTTGATACTGATTCACCCCCCTCTCAGTATCAATAGCTACTCCCGTTGTCACTGAAGAAAATCATGTTGTCCAGTCTGCCTCACTCGTTGCTCCCTCTGTTCCCTAGGAAAATCCCATACGCAACCCTCCTGACTAGTTGCCTCCTACGTCACTGTAGAAAAACCTACTAAAACAAATGGATCCTCCCTAGAGTTCTCGCATCCCCTAAAATCCTCCTGCCTCTAAACCTCTTGTCTAGCCTCCTCAACCCATGAGACATGTCTGTCAGTCCTGGAAGATGTCTCTCTCCCACATGAACCTGAGGGGGAACTCCCTCTGAATAACCGACTCTCCCTCTAAGCCAACTAAATTTCTCTGATATCAAGCTCACTCTGAGTCTGCATGCTCCCTCGAAAACCCGAATCCCTCTGAGTCTATATAATCTTTGGAGCCATCTACTCCCGTTGAACCTGCTAACTTCCTATGAAGTCTAATCTCCTCTGAATAGTCCTGGGAGGTTTCTCCTCCCTATTGGATTCATAGGGTTGATTCCCTCTGAAATCTGGCTTCCTCTGAGTCGACACTACTGGTGGGGCCACCGGTTGAGCCACCTGCTCCCTCTATACCTATGCTACTAGTGGGGATGCCTGCCTCACCACTGTGGGAGCCACCTACTCCTCATGTATCTCTACTCTTGTTGGCCATAGCATGCATAGGTTGGCCCTTTAGCCTATAAAGGTTTCCCTCCCTAACTCCAAGAACCTTTGTTGATCTTAAGCTAGATCGTCTAGGCACAAATAACATTCGTTCATCTCAAAACAATAAATGGTACCCCTTATTCTCAATCTCTGAGACTGAGAAAACACTCCTAACCTCTTACACCCATAACATATTTGACACCCTTAGTACTTCACCTAACTCCAATCGGAACGACACTGTACCAAATCCTTTCATTGCATGCTTGGTTCCCATACCAAGCTCCACACACAAGTCTGAGACAATATCTGTGAAGCTATCAAATAACTCACGTGCACCTGTCATATGGAAAGATGCTCCGCTCTCCACCAACCATGTTTCCCTATTGGAAACTGTGTCTGAAAGGGTGGAGACCAACAAGATCTCCCTCTGGACCCTATCTAGAACCTCATCAACCTATGTTGTTGATGCTTGTTGCCTTCTTCCTCTTCCCCTTCGTTGAGGACACTATGAAGCATAGTGCCCAAAATCATGACATTCAAAACATCTGATCTTTTACTAAAATCCTTCTTCTTTTACTAAGATCCTTCTTCTATCTCGACTCTGGAGATGCTTCCCTCTCAGGAGAATCCTTTTGTTGGGCCTAAGATATGATCAATTTTATGACAGTTATAAGGCACTTTTACCGAATATATATGTGTTTTTCATGTTTTGGAGAAGCTTTTTGAAGAATTTTTTTTTAAAAGTGTATGATCTACACTAGGGAAAAAATGCACTATGTTTCTACTTCCGGCACTCAATCATGTACCCGGTCTGGCACTCTGTCCAGCACCTCATCCTGCACAAAAACAGTGGGCGATTTGGCGGTTATGGTATTGGCGGTCAGTGGTGGGCGAATCAGAGACATGGATTTTGCTTGTTCTTATCCCCTCCAGCTACTGAACTCTTGACAACTCAATTTTGGGTTGTTATGGTGGGTGATTATTGGCTCGCTCTGTTTCGGCAGTTAGGGAACCATTAATGAAATTTGCCAATTTTAGAAGTGGTTTGACCCTCCTGTGGTCAACCACTTGGTCTGTAAACATTATGAATACCAACGTGGTGGTTAGATAATTGTAAAGCAGTAGAAAAAGTCGTGTGTTAGAGCCAAAAACGATTTTGGCTTTGTTTTTGCATTTTTCAATTGTCAAAATTGTATAAGACTGTGTTTTTCAAGTTTTAATGGTGAAATCATTTTTCTAAGCTCGTGTTGTGCATTTGAGAAGTGACCACAACTTGCTGGGGGGCCCACCAGCAGTCTGGTAACTGTTCTTTATGTTGTTTATGCATTTTATAGTTTAGTTGTTTTTTTATTTCCTATACATGAACTGTTCCTTTATTTCTTTTGTCATATAATTTGTTGTTATAGTTGAACTGTTTTAATTCTCTTTTGCAGGTTAGTATGAAGGTTTTTGTTAATATGCATTGATTTTATAATTAGGAACAAGTTTGCAAACTCATACACTAACCCCATGTGCAATTAGATGTTAGATTGAATTTTATTTATGCTTTTAAAATCAAATTTAAAATAGAAGTTAAAACAAAGTAGAACAAAGTTTTATTGCATGTCTTCTTTAACAAGGATTTGATGGATGGATAGGATTAGTTTCAATTTTTAATTATAGATTGATTATTCCATTTTTACATAGATCTTGCTTAACTAGTTGTTAGTTAATATATTTGTTAGTTTACTTTTTATATGTCATGCTTTAATTTATGTTTTAAGCATTTTCCGTATTACATCTTGAATTGTTAAGATAGAGCTAGTTTAGTTTATGTTATGCAATTTCTTGTTTAGATTTAGGTTGCAATTTCAAATTGTAGTTAATGATTGAATTTAGTATAGTATAAGTTTGCTTATATTAGTATAGAATGCATTTGAATTTTATAGATTAGAAAACAGTTTCTTTCTTTCATAGAGGAGAAGATAGCTTTCTTGATTTCATAGCTTAGGAGATAGATTTATTGTTGTTGTAGGGTAGATAGTCTTTGCTTTGATAGATTAGATAGTAACGTGCTTATTATAGGTTCAAGACTAGTTGTTAGTTTTTCTTGCTTTCAGTTAAATAGATTTCTTTTTCATGAATTAGAAATAGTTTTGAATTAAGAATCTAGTCCATTTGCCTCTTAGGCTAGATAGTTGTTCAATAAGAAGTTTTCATTTGATTATTTGCAGTAGAAGTTGCCTTAGAGTAGTTAGTTGTCTTTTTCTTAGTTGTTTATTTTCTTTAATAGGTTAGCTAGTTGTTTTGCTTAGTTGTCTATTTGCTTTAATAGGTTAGTCAGTTGTTTTTGCTTGCTTGTTTATTTGCTTTAATAGGTTAGTTAGTTGTCTTTGCTTGCTTGTTTATTTATTTGCTTTCATAGGGTAGTTACTCATTGAATATAGGTTGGCAAGTTAAAGTACTTTTCTTTTGTCATTTTCTTATTGTTAATAGTTGTTTTTGCTTATTGCTTACTGTTGAACTAGTTTGCTTCAAGTAGGGTTTTTACTTGTTCTCTTAGGACTATCCATCGATCCTTGGCCCAAAAGTACTTAGGTTACCTAGTTTAAAGTTGATTAGTAGGGTTTGCTCATTAGATAGGTTTGCTTGAGTATATTATCCTTAGATAGCTACCTCCCTAGTTAGACTATACTACTACCAGCCCTTCTAACTTTGGCATATATGTTGCTACAACTCTAAGTTTACTTACCTCGGTTGACAATTTAATTGAGAGTTTTTAGGGTGTTTTTAGTGCATATAGAGCACCCATCATTTTTGGCACCATTGTCGGGGAGTTGTCTCAAGGTAGGAAATAGTTAGGAATTAGATCATTTCTAAACCTTAGCATTAGTTTGGTGGCGGGGGAACTTTAAGATGGGAGGTAAGAACATGTGCATATGCTATAACAGGTTCCCCCAAACCCAATGGTAGTTTTTCTTTTTGTTTTTGTTTACTTTCATCAATAGACCTAGGGACCCAAAAGGTAGATATATTAAATCTAAATCTTTCAACCAAGGTTCTTTCCAACCTTTTTGGGGGGAGGAACGTTCCACTCATAAACTCTGCAGACTGATACCGAAAAATAGGAGTTAGCTCAACCCAAAGAGCTAAAGCGGTTTCTAAAGAGACTAAAACAGGGGGCACTATAGAACAAAAAATTGAAGCATCAGTAATAGTGGGACATGAGGCAATACCACTCGAGCCTTCTGCAGAACCAAACAATACAACCTTTGTTTTCTTACCACCATCAGGAGATCCTAACTTTTTGGACATCATCTTTGTGTGAACCAAGTTTTATCAAATGGCAAGATGAACTCAGAACCAACCATTAGCCTGAGGGAACTTTCTCAAATCCTAGCAGCAGCCGGGATTTCTTATTTTCAAGAAGAACATGTTTTGGAAGCAACCAAAAGTATATTTACATCTCCAGAAATATTAGAAGAATCAAGGTCCTATGAGCTACAAAATGATTTTCCTTGCCAAACTGCGAAGGAAGATGAAAAATTATGGACTACATCCAATGGAGAGAAATCATTAAGACCTAATATTGAGGAGTTCTCAACATCCATCTCAGCAAATCCTTTATGTACTTCATAAATCAATCATAGAGAAGAAGAGGAGCATAGCATGATGAAGGAGAGAATAGAAATTATTGTTGATGAACATCAAGATTACATTGAAATTTGGTTTCAAGAGGTCATCAGGCCACAATACTATTCTCTTCTTCAACACCTTCTGATGCCAAAACAAGTAGGTTGGTTGGCTCTTCATATCCAGGTAATCATTGTGGTAACTTTTTCATATATGGATATGAGTATGTTTCTTATCTTGTTCCACACATGGTTACATTGGAAAAGTTATTACACTCGAATAAAGATTTTCCCTTTCTTTTTTAGGTAGGGTAGGATAGTAAATAAAAGCTGCATGGTGTTAGTGTAGCTTAGAAGTCTAATGCAGCCTCATTTTACATTTTCTTTTAATAAAACAACTATGAGATACATGTTCCTATGACTTGATCTCATTGATCTCATTAGTTTATTATATTTTAGAGTGTGGTTTTTGCAAACAGTTTTAGAGATATCTGTAGGTATTTATCTCACCAGGAGTAGACAGTTCAAGGAAATATAAAAGAAGTATTTTTCTTCAAAACATTGTTACACTTGAACCCTATTGTCTGCTAAGCATCAAATGAATAATGAGTTGTTGTAATTAGCCATGTTTTTGCAAAGACTTTCATCTTCTTTTTCTCAAGGCATTTTAAATAGCAGTTGCTCTTGAACCTTCACCACTATATAAGGAAGTGACACCATAACCATTAAGCTTAGAGGTCTCTCGTACAGTTTCTCCAAGAAACCTAAGTAAGTGAATAAAGTATATTTATTAAAGAGTAACAAGGAGGATTGATTAGTGGTTAGTCATGGAAACATCACAATAACTTACAAAAGAATAAAGTGAGTTGAGCCTAGAGATACCTTTCTGTTCTTTCTCAATGGTATCATCCACTACACACTAAATAGCTTGATTATATCATATCTTTAGATAGGCCACGTCTTCTTAAGTACCCCTTACATCAGGATAATCACTAAGAAATATATATAACGGAAAGTCATCCTCTAACATAAATACCATCCCAATAAAAAGAAAGAAAAAGTTTTTTTTCAGAGTTGTCCCCCCATCTTCTTGCATAAAGCAATCTTATACTAAAATCTTAAAATATGGAGGGCCAGTCTCTAAGGGTGTAAGAGGCTAACCTGTTGAGATATTGAACAAGTCTGATGGCAACGCGTATCGACATGTGGTATGATTAGGTAAACCCACCGGAGTACAAAACAGACTTGCTGGCAGCGGGGCATTCTACCTAGTAAGGATGGTAATCTGACAAAAAAATAAATAATAAATTTAAACTTGTCCTGATGTATGACATTACTTGTAGACAAAGCTGACATGAAGTATGTATGGTTAAGATAAGGTTAATGAACTCCATAAACTTGCCATTGGGAACTAACTCTGAGACTATCTTGAAACTCTCTTACCTACCTCTTCTTATCTATATATAGGATCTTTTATCCTATAGGTGGGGCCATCTTCTAACCGTCTCGCCAGACCAATCTGTGAAATTTACTTTTACACTTTACAAACTGTAAATCTTCGACTATCGGGAGAACTGATTGGTTTCCTATACTTTTGATTATGAGGTGTCACAATACTTAAGTGTGGGGGAGGAGTTCATGAGTTGACAAATGATCATTGCCTAAAGAAGTAAATCTTTGTAATTTTTTGTATTATTTTCATGATACAGGTTATTACATCAGCAGTCATTTTATTTTGAAGTGTTAAACTCCTGTGTGCTATAAATTGTTGTATATGTCCTTAACAGACCACTTTGTTGGTTTATTTTTGTTACAGGTTGTTCATTGAAGGTTTGACATTACATTTTTGTTACAGGATGTTCATTGTAGGTTTGACATTACATGTTTTATGCAAGTGAATTGAGTGAGCATGGTGGAAAAATCAACAACAATGGAACACTCTTAGTCTGCCTCATCTCCTATTCACTATGTTTGTGGCCTTTGAGGAATCAATTGCCTCAGCCACAAAGCTCCCAAGAATTGGAGACTGTTGATTTAAACACCACCAGTTTCCAAGAGCAAGCTATAACAGGGTTTTCAAAATCAAATTTCAGAACATCTCTGGAACTAAGGAATACTCCAAGGAGTTAATCAACCCTCTCATAGTCATCACCGGATTGATTACATGTGAAGGTAGATATTTCATTTTTAAAGCCTTTCAATTTCGATTATTAACTCACTTTCAGTTCAATAAGACATTGTAACTTTCCCTTTTACTTCTTAAAGAGTCTTGAAACGGTGTCTTCCCAAGTGAGGAAGGATGTAACCAATCCTCATAAAAACCTATTTCACCACGACCTTATCAAACTACTTGTCTTAGTTGAATTGGGGAAAACGTGGGATGAGTTCATTTACCAATTTGCAAACCCTCATATTACAATCAAGACTAGCACACAGACTCTTGATCTAGGGATTGTTACTCCACCCGAACCCTCATGCTCAAGCTATTCATTTACCGAACCAAAAGTACAAGAAACTTGTTGATACCCCTGCAGCCTCATCGGGCAAGAAGACCAAGAAGCCTATTTCTAACCCCCCTCTAAAAAAAGTAAAGACCATGAAGCCTATTTCTAATTCATGGAACAAGGACGTGCCATATCTTCAGTCTGGGGGGAATTTCCTTAGCTAAAAATGCTAAGCATTACCCATTTGTATAGTAAACCCATGATAAGAGGAAGTAGGATTTCTATCATACTGTCCTTTTACAAAGTCTTGGGATATTATATCAGTAGTTGTTTGTATTGGTATGCTAAATTATATACTGCTGGCATCATTGTGTGTGTTATAATCTCCTGTGCATTTTTATGTTTATGCTATAGAAGACTGCTTATACTTAACTATTCTTTGTGACAAATATAGAGTGATTACAACTGCTAAATACTTACTGTCATTTGTATTCCAAGCTTATGAAAAGAGGATCATTTGTTTGAATTGTTACATATTGATGACAGGTAATAACAATTCTCCTATTCACCATGCCTACCAGTACAAACCAAGCCTTTTGTTAGTATCTGTCAATTCTGTCAGTCACCAGTGATCAAATTTACTCTTTCATGTGATTGATAGGGTTATTAGGTCAAATTGTTATATTTTCAAAATAAAATTATCAAATAAAATTTGAAATATCTTGGTTGTAAAATTTTCATTGGTGTGTTTAGGTGTCATTACTACTCCCTCCACTCATCCAAGGTCATAAATTTTCATCATGGTCATGTCATCATTCCTTGTCATAAATTTTCAAATGATTGTCTTGGTCAAAGTTCTACTTAAAAATTGGTTTCTGAATTAAGGGAGATGAATTTGACAAAAGTGAAAGAGAATTTTTCCAATAATATACCAAGAAACAAAAACCTCCTTCATTTTATGCATATATTTTATTGTTTGAGAGAAATCCCCCAAATACAGTCACTATAGGAGGGTTTCTGCACATTTGGACAGTTTGACTTCAAGTCAGTTTTTCATAGGGTTGGAGAAGGAATTTGCAGTGTTTGATGGTTCCATTGTGTAGCGGACATCATAAAATTTACACCCATACCATTTTCATTCCAAAAATCCTCTGGGAAGACCTCCAAAATTGCTATCAAAGAACACATTGCGCTTCTGCTAAAAACATGTTGCGCTTCTGCAAGTTTTGAGTAACCAACTTCAAGATGGGATTCTGAACAAATGGGAAAGTAATTTTGAAACCTGGAGGAGGTTTTTGTTCATAACATACCAAAACACAATAACCTATCTCATTTTTTAATATAATTTATGGTTTGGGATATATTTTATCATCTTAGAGGCCTATGCTTTCAGAAAATAAAACACTATGTTTTTTTCCTGTTTTAGTCATATTTGTTTTTCGTGTTTTCCTAAGAATTGGGAAGGAAGTTTTGAAAACAAAGAGAGGTTTTTATCAAGGATATATTAAAAAACAATAACCTCTCTCAGGTTTTAAATATAATTTATGGTTTGGGATATATTCTATCATCTTAGAGGCCTATGCTTTCAGAAAATAAAACACTATTTTTCTTGTTTTAGTCATATTTTCTTGGCGTGTTTTCCTAACAACTAAAAGTGAATTTTTGAAAACCAAGAGAGGTTTTTGTCAAGAACATATTCAAAAACAAAAACCTCTTTCATGTTTTACACAGGTTTTACTTTATTGTAGTTACAGGTGTCACTTTGATACCTATTTTTCACAAGTTCGCCAAGCCAGAATTGTTGCACTTATGGGAAGTCACTTTTGGAACTAATTTTGTAGAGGTAAAATTGTTGTTTTGCATGGTTTAAAGGATCGAGGGTATAATATACATATCAAGGCTCCCTCGCATGTCATCAGAAGCCTCCAAAAACTCTCAACCCTCCAGTTCAAACTTAGAGAGCATGAAACACTGAGTTGTCATTTACACCATGATAATGTTGTCCTACAAGCCAAGATGAATTATCTACAACGTTAGGTTGATGATATTACTGCCACCAATAATAGTCTCTGGATGCAATTAAAACACCACAAAAATATTAAGTCAAAATCCCACGGGCAAGAGGGAGAAGCTTCTAAAACTAATCCACCCCCTCCTTCGCAAGTTAGTCATAAAGGGCAATTTCTTTTTGTTTGCAGTGGGACCTGTAAAATCTTAGGTGTGGGGGTAATGTTGGGCCCGAGATATGATCAATTTTATGACAGTTATTAGGCACTTTTTTCGAATATACATATGTGTTTTTCATGTTTTGGAGAAGCTTTTTAAAGAATTTTTTGTTAAAACGGTATGATCTACACCAGGGAAAAAACACACTACGCTTCTACTTATGGCACTCCTTCCAGCACTCGATCCGATACCCGGTCCAACACTCCGTCCAGCACCTCATCCTCCACAAAAAAGGTGGGTGATTTGGTGGTTATGGTATTGGCGGCCAGTGGTGGATGAATCAGATACATGGGTTTTGCTCGTGCTTATCCCCTCCAGCTACTGAACTCTTGACAACTCAATTTTGGGTTGTTATGGTGGGTGATTATTGGCTCGCTCTGTTTCGGCAGTTAGGGCACCATTAATGAAATTTGTCAATTTTAGAAGTGGTTCGACCCTCCTGTGGTCGACCACTTAGTCTGTAAAAATTATAAATACCACCGTGGTGGTCAGATAATTGTAAAGCAGTAGAAGAAGTCGTGTGTTAAAGCCGAAAACGATTGTGGATCTGTTTTTGCATTTTTCAATTGTCAGAATTGTATAAGACTGTGATTTTCAAGTTTTAATGGTGAAATCATTTTGTTGAGCTCGTGGTGTGCGTTTGAGAAGTGACCACGACTTGTTGGGGGGCCCACCAGCACTCTGGTAACTGTTCTTTATGTTGTTTATGCATTTTATAGTTTAGTTGTCTTTTTATTTCTTGTACATGAATTGTTCCTTTATTTCTTTTGTCATATAATTTGTTGTTATAGTTTAACTGTTTTAATTCTCTTTTGCAGATTAATATGAAAGTTTTTGTTATTATGCACTGATTTTATAATTAGGAACGAATTTGCAAACTCATACACTAACCCCGTGTGCAATTAGATGTTAGATTGAATTTTATTTATGCTTTTAAAATCAAATTTAAAATAGAAGTTAAAACATAGTAGAACAAAGTTTTATTGCATGTCTTCTTTAACAAGGATTTGAAGGATGGATAGGATTAGTTTCAGTTTTTATTATAGATTGTTTATTCCATTTTTACATAGATCTTGCTTAACTAGTTGTTAGTTAATATATTCGTTAGTTTACTTTTTATACATCATGCTTTAATTTATGTTTTAAGCATTTTCCTTATTACATTTTGAATTGTTAAGATAGAGCTAGTTTAATTTATGTTATGCAATTTCTTGCTTAGATTTAGGTTGCAATTTCAAGTTGTAGTTAATGATTGAATTTAGKATAGTATAAGTTTGYTTATATTAGTATAGAATGCATTTGAATTTCATAGATTAGAAAACAGTTTCTTGCTTTCATAGAGTAGAAGATAGCTTTCTTGATTTCATAGCTTAGGAGATAGTTTTATTGTTGTTGTAGGGTAGATAGTCTTTGCTTTGATAGATTAGATAGTAGCTTGCTTATTATAGGTTCAAGACTAGTTTGTTAATTTTTCTTGCTTTCACTTAAATAGATTTCATTTTCATGAATTAGAAATAGTTTTGAATTAAGAATCTAGTCCACTTGCCTCTTAGGCTAGATAGTTGTTCAATGAGAAGTTTTCATTTGATTATTTGCAGTAGAAGTTGCCTTAGAGTAGTTAGTTGTCTTTTGCTTAGTTGTCTATTTGTTTTAATAGATTAACTAGTTGTTTTGCTTAGTTGTCCATTTGCTTTAATAGGTTAGTTAGTTGTCTTTGCTTGTTTGTTTATTTGCTTTAATAAGTTAGTTAATTGTCTTTGTTTGCTTGTTTATTTATTTACTTTCATAGGGTAATTACTCATTGAATATAGGTTGGCAAATTAAAGTAGTTTGCTTTTGTCATTTGCTTATTTTTAATCGTTTCTTTTGTTTATTGCTTACTGTTGAACTAGATTGCTTCAAGTAGGGTTTTTACTTGTTTTCTTAGGACTATCCATCGATCCTTGGCCCAAAAGTACTTAGGTTACCTAGTTTAAAGTTGCTTAGTAGGGTTTGCTCATTAGATAGGTTTGCTTGAGTAGATTAGCCTTAGATAGATACCTCCCTAGTTAGACTATACTACTACCAGCCCTTCTACCTTTAGCATATATTTTGCTACAACTCTAAGTTTACTTACCCTAGGTTGACAATTTAATTGAGGGTTTTTAATGTGTTTTTAGTGCATATAGAACACCCATCACCCTTCTCCCTGACGGACCTTTTCTATCTAAAGAACCCCTTATGCCCTTCCTAGTGCGAGCTGCAAGGGCCTTGTTCTCGCCACTACTACTCTTCACCATAACATCGATATCCTCTCTGGACACCAACTGGGTCTTCTCCTAGATACAATTAGTCCATATCCTGTCCAACATGGGCAATGTCTCACATGCACATATCCCCTGCATGAATGGTTCCCAAGACATAGAAAGACCTCTCAAAGTCACATTCACCAACTCAGCATCATTCATTGTCTCACCAATAGCTGGGAGTTGATCTCGAATCTGAGTAATCTTCATAAGATAACCGACAACTATGTCTTCATTGGTCATCCTAACAATTTGAAGCTAGTGTTTCAAGTGTAGCATCATTCATGTATTCTTGTTTTGGTAAAGACCTACCAAAGCATCATACATATTCTTGGCAATTGGTAAAGACCTACCAAAGAATTGATAGCTTATAAAGCTCTGATGGGTCCCTAGGATCTACGGTCCAAGATCCCATCGTGATCTTATGACTCGGGACTTCGTGACTCCAAGAGTCGAGTCTTCCACCTCCGAACTCCCGAATCCCCGATACGCGAAGTGGTCGGATCTTCTGCCACCTATCCTTCAACATGGACGGTCCTGATGTCTTCGGGACTTTTGGGATGTAGTCAAGTTCACTCTCCCGCCTAAGTAAAGGTTAAGAATCGACAGCTTATAAAGCTCCGATGGGTCCCTAGGATCTACGGTCCAGGATCCCATCATGATCTCGCGACTCGGGACTTTGTGACTCCAAGAGTCGAGTCTTCCACCTCCGAACTCCCGAATCCCCGATACGCGAAGTGGTCGGATCTCACTATCTCTTCTGAGCTTGAATCACGAAGTTCAAACTCTCGGAGCTTCAGGCTTCCATGACCCCGAAACCTTAGAAAGCTACTCTTTCTTACATAAGGGTACCAGACCCGGATCGCATGGACCCTCAAACGGTTCTCGGGCAATTATCCCCGATCTTAATCAAATCTCTAGTAAGGTTCAGTACGATTACAAGGTTTATGGGGTAATTCTCGGAAAAGAGGGCTCTCAAGGGGCCTTCCCAAAATATTACGAGAAACTAAGAAAATAAGACAATTCTCGATGGAGTGAACTCATGTCCCAGACTTAAACATTTGTGCAGAAAACAACTATGGCATGTAAGCATACATAGGCATCCATTCTATCAAATCAAACTTTAGGTACATACTTCTACTTAGAACTATTTACAAGCACATAAAACTGAACATGTGATTATGGCATTAACTTCAAATAACATTTATCAGAAATAACACTAGAGGTGATGCAACTGCTGAGAGGGGTGTTCATTTCCACCCAACCATAGGCTCAGCGAATCCCAACGGATTTACCACTAGCCACCCCCGAGCTGAGACCACAATGTTGCGAGACTGCGTCTCGATTTGCCAGTGACCGAGAACGAGGGTTACTCTCCCCCTTCTCTGCTATCACTTACTCCGCATACCTCCAGAGTTCCTCCTCCTTCTCTCACGTCTGCCCCCTCCACGCTTCTTCCTCACGCATTTTTCCCTTGCGAGGTTGTGTGTGGTGTGATTTCCCTCGCGGTGGTCAGGCCCAAGACTCCTACGGATGGGCAGTTCACTTCCCCTATCCCTCATTAATTCCTGAGGAGCCCTCTACCTACCAACTTGCGAGTAAATTATTTCGGGCCAGCGAGCCACTCTTGGTTCTCCGGGCCAGTGAAGTCCAAATACGGTATTGGTTTCGGTGGAAGTTAACGCCACCTTTCCAGGTGCCTTCCACCACCTTTCTTCAGCCATCATGGTCTATTTTTCAACATATCCCCTCTCAGCAGTCTTGCAATATATATATATATATATATATTCAAAATATTATTTACATTCATCAACCTTTTTCACAAGGTCCTTTCACATCACACATTCACATTTTTGCGTTTTCCACAGTTCTTGGCCAGTATAGTTATTTTTACAAACTGGGGGAAATAGAGTGTTACAATTCCCTCCCCCTTAAAGGAAACATCATCCTCGATATTATTATCTATCAACATGACATGCATGTACAGAAGTAAACAAAATCGGATATGCCTGTCTCATGGCATCCTCCATTTCCCACGTAGCTTCATCTGGGCCAAAATGTCTCCACTGCACCTTGACCTGTGCAATGGTTCGGTTCCGGAGCGGGGTTTCCTTTCTGTCCAATATGCACTGAGGTTCTGGTAGAAATTCTCCCTCCAGTTCCACCTCGATCACAGACCAGTCAATTATATGATTAGCATCATGTACATATTCCTTCAATAATGAAACATGGAAAACATTATGTGCTTTTACTGTGGGAGGAAGTGCTAGCATATAGGCTACAGGTCCCACTCTATCTAGAACCTCAAAGGGTCCACAATACTGAGGTGCCAACTTGGCACAAGCCCCCATTTTCAGGGAACTCTTCCTGGGCCTAACTCTGAGATATACATGATCTCCCGCCTTGAACTCTCTTGGAGTTCTCTTTTGGTCGACATAACTTTTATGTCGGTCCTGAGCGACCTTCAGGTTTTGTTTTATCTGAGTCACCTGTTGTTCCATTTCTTTCAACATGTCGGGTCCAAAAGAAATTATGTTTACAGGATTACTCCAGCTGACTGGAGTGTTACACGGTCTACCATAGAAGTCTTCGAAGGGACTCATCTTCAAGGATGTTTCGTAGCCATTGTTGTAGGCGAATTCTACTAATGGCAGGTAGTCTTCCCACTTCTTGGTTTGATGCATTACATGCATCCTTAACATATCTTCTAGTATTTGATTCACTCTTTCTGTCTGTCCGTCGGTTTGAGGGTGATAGGCGATGTTAAACAACAACTTGGTCTCTAAACCATCCATCGGTGATTTCCAAAAGTTGGAAGTAAATTTCGTGTCTCTGTCATACACAATCTCTTTCGGCATACCATGCAGTCTAAATATCTCTTACATGAATACCTGGGCGATATCAATTTTCTTACAGGTCAACTTGACGGGGATGAAGTGAGCAGACTTGCTCAATTTATCCACCACCACCATAATGGCGTCATTCTGTTTGGTTGAGGTTGGTAATCCAGTGATGAAATCCATGGAAATGGTTTCTCATTTCCATTCTCGGATTGGTAAAGGTTGCAATAATCCTACTGGGTGTCGATGTTCTGCTTTAACCTGGTGGCAGTGATCATTTTTTGGTATCCTGGCTGACCCGAGTAGGGTCTTTTATGTAGTTCATCCATAATGAACCTCTTTAAGTCGTCACAATCTGGGATATAAAATTTGCCTTTGTAAGTGAGCAGACCTCCTTCGTTCTTCTGGTAGCCTTCATATTTTACTCCAGCGGGTTCTTGCTCTAGGTACATGGTCACGGTCCGGACGAAAGGATCTGTTTCTTGTGCATTTCTGATTCTTTCCTTGACATTTGTCTCGCAAGTGCTCACCGCTGCCAGGTGAATTGTTTTCATACTTCTGGTAAGGGCATCGGCCACCCTATTTTCCTTACCTTTAATGTGTTTGATCTCGGAATCAAACTCGCTAAGGAGGGCCATCCACCTAGCTTGTCTAGCATTGAGCTTTGGTTGATCAAATAGGTATCGCAATCCACAATGATCTGTCATAAGTACAAATTTTCTTCCCAGGAGGTAATGCCTCCACATTTTCAAGGCATGCATTATGGCAGCTAGTTCTAGATCATGGGTCACATAGTTGACATCATGCTCATTCAATTTTTGGGATTCATACCCGATCACGCTTCCTCCCTGCATAAGGACTCCTCTGAGCCCTTCCTTACAGGCATCTGTGCACACAAGGAAATCATCTTCTGGATCAGCGATTTTCAACACGGGTGCATGGGTCAGTATATGTTTCAGGGTTTGAAATCTTTCCTCACAATTCTGTGTCCACAGCAATTTCGTCCCCTTCTTCTAGAGGGCAGTGATTGGACAACCAATCTGGAGAATCCTTTTATATATCTCCTATAGTACCCTGTTAATCCCATAAAGGATCTGATGTCTGAAACATCCTTTGGGGTAGGCCATTCCATGATAGACCTAATTTCGTCGAGGTCTACCACTACTCCTTCTTCAGAGAGAACATGGCCTAAGTAATGTATTTGCTTCTGGAAGAATTCACATTTTCTGAATTTGGCATAGAGTCGATGTTCTCTTAGCACTTGCAGTACAAGTCTAAGATGTTCTTCATGCTCTTTTCTGTTCTTGGAGTAAATTAATATATCATCAATAAGGACAAGCACAAATTTGTCTAGGAACTTGTTGAGTACATTGTTCATCAAGCACATAAAAGTGGCAGGGGCATTGGTCAACCCAAATGGCACCACCACAAACTCATAGTGACCATACCTCGTTTGGAAGGAATTTTTATGGATGTCTTCACCCTTGATTCGAACTTGATGGTATACCAACCTCATATCAATCTTTGAGAAAATAGACGCACCTCCCAATTGGTCGAACAGGTCATCGATCTTGGGCAAGGGGTACTTGTTCTTTATGGTTACCTTATTGAGTTGTCTATAATCTATACACAGTCTAAGGATCTTGTCCTTCTTTTTCACGAACAGGAATGGTGCTCCCCACAGAGACACGCTAAGTCGAATATAGCCTTTATCCATCATTTCCTTTAATTGCATCTTGAGTTCAACTAACTCGAGTGTGCTCATCCGGTAGGGTGTCCGAGACACTGGCACCGCTTCCGGTGTAAGTTCTATCTAGAAGTCTATGTCCCTTCTCAGAGGTAAACCCGGTACCTCTTTCGGAAATACATCTCTGTATTCTCTCAGGATAGGGTGATCGCCAAGGTTTGGTTTGTCATCTTCAATTGTTTTCCACACCTATATTTCATATAGGGTACATCCCTTACGGCAATACTTTCTCATTTGCAGAGCTGATATTTGTCTCACCGAGATAGGTTTTCGGATCCCTTGAAGGGTTATCCTCTTCCTTTCCTTACACATTCTAAGGTCTTATGGTAAGAGTCCAATCTGGCTTTATGGGCAGCTAGCCAATCCATACCAATCAACAGATCATATGATCCCCGGGGTAATATGTTAAGGGTTGCTTGGGTGGGGAATTCACCCAACATTAATTGGCAGGCTGGTATGACTTCTGCTATCCTCCTTTTGGTGTCAGTGGCTAACTGTACCAACCATGGCTTGGTATGTTTTTGTGGCTGTAGTTTACACTTGTTAACAGCTTTAGGGGCTATATAACTCAAATTTGAACCAGGGTCAATTAAAACAGACACTAGATGGTTGGAAATCATACCTTATATTTCCACTACTAAAGCTTGGTGGTCAGCTTGGTTATTATCCAAGGCTGCATAAATGTGTGGTACACTCATGGCCACATCATTGACGGTAGTAGATTCCTGTATGTTATAAATCCTCCGACTATTCTTTTGTCAGTGTGGGTAGTCTCTCAGGAGATGTTCTTCTCCGCAACCCCAGCATTTCAAAGGTTCTCTCTTTGGGTTATCAGTCTTCATTGATATGGGTCCAAAAGTCTTATTTCCACCCAAGGAGGGAAAATTGTGTTGATGCATACTCTGGGCTGGAAAGTTCATTCTTGGGTTCTTCTTGTAGTTCTTAAATCCTGGGGATTTAATTCCCCTTTTCTGAAATCTTGAACTATTCTTCTATTTCCATCCTTCACAAGGTTCTGCTCGATGCCCAAACTATTCATGACAATAGGTTTCCTTTCGAGTAGTGTCTTCTAGAATCTTTGGCTCATCAAATTCAATTCTATTCCGATAATCCTTAGGTATTCCACTGATGAAGCGTTTCACCTTTGCCTTTTCCGCCTTGATATAGGGTACATACCTCAACAAATCGAGGAATTTGTTGACATATTCTTCTATAGTAAGTTGTCCCAATTTGAGTTCATAAAACTCTTTAGTCTTTTCGTTGAAATATTTTTTCGGCAGATACTTCTTCCGGAAGTATTTCTCAAACCGTTCCCAATACAGGTCCTCTTTGCAAACCCCTTTTATATTCTTAAGGTCTTCCCACCAAATGGAAGCCTTTCCGTTCAAGTTGAAGGTGGCCACTCAGGCCTTCATATTCTCTGAAAAGTCATGGACTCGGAAATACTTCTTTAGTCCAAGTAGCCAGGCCTCTGCTTCCTCTCCCTTCTTTATTTCACCGTCGAAGGAGGGTGGTTTGGCCTTTCTGAATACTTCGAATTTTCGACCTTTGAAAGGATTTTGCTTCTTCTATTTCTTTCGAGAATAGGAACTGGTTTTGCTGCTAGAAGAGCCTTCTGAATCGCCATCTTCTTTCTCAGAGGAATCACTCGGCACTGGTCCTTTACCTCTGGGGTGGACCTTTTTCGAGGTGCTCCTCTCAGTGTGGCCACTGATATGAACATGTTTCTGAGTTTCAGGTTCATGCTGCATTTGTCTTTGTAGATCGGATAAACTCTGCAATAAAACTGTGTTAATTTCTGTTTCCTTTTCTTGTTCTTTCATCATCCTTTCATTGTCAGCCGTGCAGCTTTGTAATTCGACCATGAGACTCCTCACAGTCTCGGCTAGATCTGGAGGGGTCCATGCTGCCCTCCTTTCATCAGACTCTTCGTCTTTATTGTGGGAGCCTTCTCCCACTTCTTGGTGAGTCACCATATTGTTAACTCCCAAAATGAAACCGTTCTTTCGGTTGAATTTTGTAGTGGCTATCATGGCTATTGGTAGCGTCCTCAAGTTACTTTTGAGTTTTTATAGCTGAGAAAAATTTTAGATTTTGGTTTGACTTAGAAATAATTTGGAT
>ML789281.1:271114-283478 GCA_009831015.1 Picea engelmannii
GATTCACTGAAACAAAAGACTAATCTGGTGCCAACTGAAATTCCCGCATGCCTCGCACCTTGGCCTCTTGTGGGAATACCTCCCGAAGCTACAAAAAATCAACATCTTTCTCCATTTCAATAGTCAATTTCATGTATTTAGATTGGCTATTGAGATCCCCTTCTTTGACTTCTATGATTAAGTGAACTACCAAAGGGTGTAAGATAATGATCCCGCAATAAATGGTCTACCAAGCTGACATTCTTGACAAAGTCGACCTCTTCTACTATTTTGGTAGCTTAAGTCTCTTATATATAGCTGGCTTATGATCCTGTAATCTAATGCTCTTCTCCAAGCCACTCTTCTTATCTATTCACCATTCCTGATGACGTGTTGCATAAGTGGCCCAAAACATTGGACCTAAAAAAACACAGGTTTTCCATAAACTCTTTGTATATACTTGATTGTCAAGTGAAATTAAGAAATTGTTGAACAGTTACAATCACAGAAATCCATGTCATTATAAATACTTCAACCATAGCTGCTAATTGCTAAAAGAATTCCTCTAAACGGAAGAAAATCCATTTTTTTAGGCCTAGATTCATTTTGTCATTGCCTATAAGATAATTTTCACTACAAGGGTTGAAACATAAGACTCAAATGGCTGAAATCAAAGCACAAAATGGTTCTCTTATGCACGATAAATTTCCTTGAGGGTATTGCATTTCAAAACCCGCAAAGTTTGTCAATGGGTGCTTGGTTGGTAGGTAAAGCAGGGGTGTTGCTATTCCCCCCACCAAGGTTGAAATTCCCCTGAGATGTGTTTGCCCCTCATGGGCTATCTTGCTCACACAAGTGCACCATTTCTCGTGGTTAGGGGCAGGTGCAAGTTCTGGGTGACTTTGGCAGAATAGATGCTCCCCAGTGACAATGGCTAGCCAAAGGATGGCTTCTGTGAGTTGTGAGATGTATAATCTTCATTGTTACAAATTCACATATTGGGAAAGGTGCCAGTTGCACATGTTCACAGGATGCATCCTTAAAAAAAAACCTGCAAAGTCAATTATCATTTGTCATTATGATTTCAATGAGACTGAAAAAAAGCAAAATGAATCACTAAGCAGAAGGTATTTTCTGAAATATGAAAACGATATTGCTGACCTCATATTCCATAAGTGCCATTCAATCAATTATAATCATCTGTGAGTGCAGAAGGTATAAATAAAATTAAAATATTTTGTACATTAGCACACACAAGAATTTGATGAGCCATTCAAAAGAGAAATTGTATATGTAAAAGGGTCAAAAGGTATTTGGGTGGCTTTACCTCTGACATGTACGAGAATTTGGAGGATTCCTTTTTCTTGTATGCTAATTTAGATTGTGGCCTTTCGAATTTTACCAGGATCCGCCTTGTATTACACACTGCATGATTAGCTTGTAGGATCAATATACATCCCACCTCAACATTCATTTGGAAATGAAGACTCTTTTGTGTCGATGCAGTTTTATGGAATTCGCAATATGTGTAACCCCAAAAAGTAGTTAACAGGGTACAAATGTGATACCAATAAAGATGCCCTCAGCCTCACCATGGGTGATCTCAATTTCATTTGCGAAATAGCACTCTCTTTGCATTTCATAACCTTCATAGATCATCCTGTTAGGTGTTCATAGACTGTCATAACCAACAAACACGGCACACAACCTTTACCCCATTTTCCAAGTAGATGCTTTCCAAAAACGACTTGACATGACCAAGTGGTCAAACTGCAAAGATGTTCACACTGTCTGTCGCACATTGCAAAGTTCATTCTTGGTGGTAGCCAGAACCAAGCTGGGTTCCAATAGGATTTGATGCCCACAGAACGATATAGCATAATATAAAATCACTTCAAACTCCAAATGATAGAGAATATCTTAATCCACACTCAAAGGCACAGAGCATCAAGGCTAGAGTTTAGACTCTGTTAGGTAACAAAATGATACAAAATAGGTACCTGTGTCAGGACATATTACGCAATCCATAATCCATAGAGTAAAATTATCAGCTTTCCTCTATTAGGTTTACAAATAGTCCCTATGAGTCTTGAGAGCATCGGCCATTCTTGAAATGATGAAAATGGTTCACATCCCTAAGAATGGTTCTTTGCCCAGCTGTCTTAGAGATGAACTTGGCAGCAGTCTGCCAGTCGTCCCATGCAGCAGAATTAGACACGAATCTGATCCTTGTCCCAAGGAATGTTCGTATGATCCTCAACATAATTGCAAACTTCTTGCTACAGTTGTAGAAAAGCATCTCCTTTACCACTACTCTATGTCATGCAGCAAAAACTCTGTATTGGGCCCACATCCTGCCTGCTTTATCTGGCCAGCCATTGAATCTAGCATTGCACAGATCTTGTCGCTTTGTAGATGTGCCATATCTCCAGCAACAAATGTGTGTATCTTGTTCTTAATCTCAATCCAGCTGCATCCAGGCTGCTTTTTAATGCCCCTATCTTTCATCATATTTCTTACCTTGGCAGCATCATCCCACTGACCCTCCGCCGCATATATATTTGCTAGTATCACATAAGTTGATGCATCTTGTTTCAATTCAAGAAGGCACTCTGCAGCATGTTTACCCAAAACTATATTTCCATGGACCATGCAAGCACCAAGCAAAGTCCCCCATACAGAAGCATCAGGTTCAACTGGCATTTTGGCAATAAAGTTCTCTGCCTCCTCAAGGTAACCAGCACGGCCAAGAAGGTCAACCATGCAGGAATAGTGCTCTGCTCTAGGAATAATCCCATATTCTCGACCCATGGTATCAAAATAGTAATAACCTTGATCTACAAGACCGCCATGGCTGCATGCAGACAGCACACCTACAAAGGTTATCTCATTTGGTTTCATGCCTGCTGATAACATTTCCTGAAATAGTTGAATTGCTTCTGCTCCTCGTCCATGCTGGGCTAATCCCGCAATCATTGCAGTCCATGAGACCACATCTCGTTTATGCATTTTGCCAAATACTTTATATGCATTCTCTATATTCCCACATTTCGAGTACATGTCAATGAGGGCACTCCTCACAACCACATCTCCTCGTCCATGTTGGGTGCCCCCTCCAACCTTTGCAGTCCGTGGGACTACATTTCGACTATGCATCTCATCTGATACCATATGTGCATCGACTATACTTCCACATTTGGAGTACATGTCTACCAGGGCACTTCCGACAACATCATCTGATTCAAATCCACTTGTGATGAAGTGAGCATGAAACTGTTTGCCCTGCTCCAAAGCTGCTAAATTAGCACATGCATTGAGAGCACTGGCAATGGTAAATTGATCAGGTTTCATACCTCCTTGGACCATTTTTTTAATATGTTGCAGGGCAGCCTTATTCCACCCATGCTGTGCACAACCAACAATAATAGTAGTCCATGTAATCGTGTCTCGATTAGAAAGCATTTCAAACACTTTGCACGCATCTACCATTACTTTGCATTTGGCATACATGTCAACAAGGGCACTCCCCACAATAACATTCGTTTCATTTCCAGTTTTAATGATGTGCGCATGGACCTGCTTACCGTTTTCTATAGTCAACAGGCTGCTGCATGCCCGTAAGACACTGCCAAAGGTGAAATGATCCAACTCTAAGTTTTCCTGTTGCATTTGGCAGAAAAGTTTTAAAGCCTCTTCACCATGTCCATTTTGAGCATATCCTGCAACCATAGCATTCCAGGAGACAACTTTTGATTTCAGTGTTTGAAATTCGAGTTCCATGACTCCATCAGGATGCCAATTTTGGCCACATAATCCAATCATCACAGAATTTGCAACCAGAGCTTCTTTCGACATCTTATTGAACAACTTGGATGCATCATCCAAACTTGTGCATTTGGCATACATGTCAACAAGGGCAGTAATTCCAGAGACATCTGACTCGAATCCCGTCACAATAATGTAGGCATGGATCTGTTTGCCATGTTCCAATGCTGCAAGGCCTGCACATGCTCTCAGTACACTAGCAAAAGTGAATTTGTCAGGTTTCGTGCCCAACCCTCGCATCTGACAAAATAACCTCAATGCTTCATCCTCGAGCTCATTCTGAGCAAACCCTGCAATCATCACATTCCAAGAAATGATGTCTGGTTGGGGTATCTGCCAAAACAACTTCAACGCTTCCCCTACATCGCCCTTCTGGCAATACCCTGCAATCATTGTATTCCATGAAACGGCATTTCTTTCAAGCATTTTGTCAAACACTTGCCGTGCACTCTCTACACGACCACATTTTGCATACATGTCAACGAGGGCATTCATGACAACTACATCTGACTGAAACCCAGTTCTGATAACAAGATCATGCACATGCCTTCCAAAGTCCAATGCAGCTAGGGTGGAACAGGCTTTGACGATACCCGAGAAAGTATAATGGTTAGGCTCTATGCCTTCAATCTGCATTTGATCAAAGAGCCTCAGGGCCTCTTCAGCTTGCCCATGCTGAGCATAAGCTGTGATCATTGCAGTCCATGACACCACACTTCGTTGAGACATGTTGTCAAACACTTGGCGTGCATCCTTCAAACAACGGCACTTGGCATACATATTGAGAATATTGTTCCAGAGAAATGTATCTGGCTTAAACCCAGTTTTTATAATGTGGGTATGTACGTGCTTACCTTCTGTTAGGCTTCCGCCTCTGGTGCACGCCTGCAAGAGCGAGGCAAAGACGCTTGGATTCATATCTGTGGAGTCCTGCTGTAAGATACCCATGGCTTCCTTCAGACTCCCGTCCTTGCTTAGTGTGATAATATCGGCAGAGAAGCCATTGCTGGCTCTGTGTTCTCGAGATTTCAGTGCGTGTGTTGAAGCAGCGGTTGTGGTGGTGGCGTTGAGGTGAAGCCTTCGGCTAATGAGCTGCATTTGTATGGTAATCGGATTGCAGGATAAATGCAATTTCGGGCATTTTTAGCATTAGTTTTTTACTGTGGTGAAGGTCATGACAGAAAATTTAGAAGGGGTTGAAAATAAGTTCCATTGTTGACATGAAGTATTATTTGGAATGAAATCCATATGTCACAGCAGTAATAGCATTAAACTATTGAATCGTAAGATATTTAAAGCGGTTCAGTGAGGTTTTGAAGCGCCCGATCTCTACCGCAGCTTCGTGAGCATGGATGAGATTTCGGCACATCCCTTAACATTGGTATTATGAGCAGAGTTCAACGGTAAATCCCTATGGATATAGATATTGGGGTGTATTTTAATTTACTTAGATACAGATATTTTCAGGGTAGAGGGAGGAGGAAGTTTCAATGAATTTAGGTGTAATTTGAGTAAGCAAAGCCAAGGTAGAGGGAGAGGACAATTTAAGTGTAATTTGAGAAGGTAAAGCCAAAGCCAAAGGTAAGGTAAGGTAAGGTAAGGTAAGGTAAGGTAGAGGGAGGATGAAGTTTACTTGAATAAGCTAAGCTAAATTTAGGTGGTTTTTAAAAAAGAGGAAGGAAAAAAATTATGATGATGGTTTTTTTTTATAGTAATAGTTAGATTTTATATTAAAAAATTTTGGTTGAATTATAAAGACAAAATTTATATTTGTTTAACCATGGTTAGAAGTTTAAAACTAGAGCTATACCAATGAAAAAAGTACTAGGCGTATCTCTCCAACAACATACAAAAAGAGTTATACAAGTACATTGTCTTTACAAACTTTACTAATAAAGTAAAATGTGACAAAATATAGAAGATTTAAGAAATTAAAGCTAAATAGATTCATGCCCATCTTGGGCTTTCGTATTTACGTCCACTTGGGACTCCAATACTCTGTTCCCTATCTGCATTGTGCTAACATTGATGTCCAAGGCCACATAGTGGGCTTCTAAAAAAGCTTCCATTTGCTCAAAGTGGTAGGAACACCGGACAACCAAACACCCCACTAAGGCCCCAAAAAGATCAAAGAATGATGAGTCCCCTCAAGGTTTTCATAATGCTAGGAGGGGTTTACGTCTGAAGAAATGTTGAGATGAGCCATGATGTAGCCTACCAGAGATTGCAAAGATGTCAATTGGGAGGCCATTTCCCACTACTTCCTCCTATGAATTAACATGAAATCCCTTGTTTCTTTCTCCCATTCCCTCATACCCAGAATGTGGTTTGTAGTCTCGATCTTGAATTGTTCTTGGACTCTATTAGTTTCCAAAATTTGCTTCTCGAACCCCTCTTCCCATCAAGTCCATTGCAGATTCAAATAGGTCATATGTAATGTGCCTCTACAACATCCTTTTCACATTAGTTAAGCCCCCTATACAAACCCTTAACCTTACAATGAACACATCACCTATCATGACAATGGCAATTCTCCTTTCCTACCCCTAACCTTGGTGATAAGGACCAATCAAGGCCAAAAACCCTAATTGTGTAAGAAGATAGTTGAAGAACTAGCAAAGACCCTTCTACCCTTTTATCCTTCTCTCTGAGCTTGGCATTGAATTTGCAGAGGACCATCAATAAACAAAAGAAAGCCTAAGAAATCCCACACATGGGAGAAGTTGTCACCATCATATTATTCTTTAGTGTTCTCTAGAGTAGCATGCATGTTGCTTCCAAGAGTGGAAATACTACTAAATTATATTTCCCTTCACACATGCTTGATGAGATAGGTGTTATGAGATGGCATGGTCGTCATAAATTCCTTACATGTTATGGGAGGGCAAGAATGACACTATGGTCAGTCAACCCCTCCTTTGTCCTAAAAGTCCATTATTACAAACAAACCCCTGGATTGTCATTCCTATTAGCTTCTATGTTGAGGCTTTGGATGATGTGGAAGAACTCAAGATGCTCAATTTCAATTATCACTGAGATGGCTCTTTAATAAATTCTCGATAACTTTAGGTTTGTGGGAAGAGTTTTGTGAGAGAGAGATCATACAATCACCATTGAGTTGTTATCACTCTAACCCTTTGAACCCCTTTGTCTCTGAGAGTAATCGGACCTTGTAGGACTATAAGTGTTGCAGTTTCACCTTTTTTAGTGTTTCCCATATCCCAAGTGAACTTTGTGTCCTTTTGTCCATTAGGGTCATAGTTGAAGCTACCCCCCATCCACCCCTGTTGCCACCCCTAGGAAGAATGTTGAGAATTAATAGGTGAAAAGTGGATAACATATCGAGACCAATATACTATGGGTATAAACAAAAAAGGGTATGAAAAAACATGATGAAAAAAATGGATAGCTAGAATAGTGAAAATATGGGTCATTTTTAATTAGAGAAGTGTATTGGGAGAGGATTTGACACATGAGTTTTGGGAGATAAAAAGGAATTATGGGTATTCTTTAATATTCCATGAATGAAGGTGCTATGGAATAAGTTTACTCAATGAATCTCCATGACGCAACAATAAAGATGTGCATAAATCTTACACTACTCAAAGCCCGGAGAAATGACATTTAACTTTGTCTGTGATTTAGCATAGGAGTAAACAAGGATGCTAGCACTTCAACTTGGGCCACTATGTTCAAATATAAAAATGATATTCTCAGGAATATTCAGTTTGATTCCTTTTATTTGTTGGATAGAGCTTGTCGGTCTTAGGAGACGATAAACACCATCATCACCATGAAAGCTAGTTTATGAATAAGCAAACCAAATTTATGGATTTTATTTTATAAGGATATGACCACATATCTCTCAAATACACATATATATAAAGTAGTGAACCACGAATATGAGATGCATGATTTAATGAAATTATATTTAACCAATGTAGAACCACTCAGCTCTAGATCTATTAAGAACAAGAGGAACACCAAATAACCCATGTGGAACCTTTCAGTGTTCAGAAGACTCGGGGTTGAAATGTATTTATGCTAATTTATTTTATTTTTTATGTCGATTTTTTTCTTTGTTTTTTTATTTTCAATTAGATATTAGGCATCAAATTTTGGCCCATTTCAGTGTATGCATATTACCCACTTTATACATGTCATCAATACTAAATTGTAAAATGCACCTCACTTCTCTGATTCCAAAACAACACTACAAAGATGATAACCACAAGTAATAGGAATCTATAAATCACATAACATGTTAGTCCCATACAATGTTTTTTTTAAGCGAAATTTCGCCAATTTGGTTAAATCTAAAAATTTTGAAAGAAAAATTGGCTAGATTTCTTCATATTTTCATTAAAACTAAAAAACATGTAGCCTAATTTATGATAATAATTCTCTATATATTTATACTTTTCTCCTAGAAATAAAACTTTTCCATGAATATAGAATTGGCTTCCTTAACATTTTTTGCCAAATCCATGATTGTGTACTATAAATTTTAGGCAATATTTGCTACATCTAAAGTTTTAGGTAGCTATTGATACTCTTGGGAATAACATGAACTTATAATTGAAATCATATAAGTATTTGCATGAGACAACATTTTTTAATCTTGATTTTTTTTCCACTTATTTCAACATGTATATGGTATACCCGCATGGTATACCATGATGTATATAGTGTTTTCATATTGGAGTTTTTTAGTGAGTTGAAGAAAATGTTTTATGTATTTCTAATAATAGTTTCCAATGCTATTGTTTTTTGTTGTAAGTTTTCTATATTTTTTATGAAATGTTGATTTTGTTGTAGATGTTCTAATATGAGATTTATTATTATTATCTGTCAATGGTGCACAAGTAACACTCATGTGTTGGTGTTTTTGCTTAATTTTCAAGGTAGTAACAAAACACTAATGGGTTATTGTCTAGGATAAATGATAAGTTTTTTTTTTTTTTTTTAAATATGATTTGATCGCAAAATAGATCTATAAGTTATAACATATATGATTTGAAAAAAAAACATTGGTCTCGAGAAAAAAAAAAACATTATAAAAATGATAATTGCAAGTAATAGGAATCTATAAAGCACATATAATGTCCTTACAATAGTAAGGGAGAATATTGTAACATCAACTAAACTATTTGCATCAAAAAGTTAATCTTCATATTTAAAAAACTTTTAATATATGTGGTATTTCCCCCGGATGGGGTGCTAGTGGAGCACATGCATCCAGTGGAGTAGCCAAGAGAGATCCTCCGTGGTGCCGACCACGTGACGATCGTGTGCCAGTCCCTCCCACCTGCCTCATGCCTTTAAGTTCAACTTGCTCAAGGTAGGGCTCCATTACTCTCAGTGCGCCCTGCTCTGCCTTCCCATCCTTTTGACGGACCAACACTTTCACTCAGCCTTTACTCTGTGCGTGCGATTATTTATGGAACTTCACCAGCTCCCTGACCTATTTGAATTGCTTCAATGGCTCTGGATGGCTCATTCCTTCTTGGTTGCTTTTCTCAGAGCTTGGCCTCCTGCCCAGCCTTTTCCTGCTCTACTATCATCCTCTCCTGGTCTGTTCCTATCTCATTTTCGCTCTGCCAGTGTCTCGGAGATGCCCAAGCTACGAGGGAAGTCTAAACGTGGGTCAGCCTGGCAACCAAACCGACCCTGCTTGGTCCTTCATCCCCCATTTTCTCCCTCCCTTTTATCCTCCTCCTCGTCGGCCACCTCGTCCTCCTCCCTGGCGTAGTCGACCCAAACTCCTTCTTCTCTCTTGCCCCTCTCCACGTCCCTTGCCAACAGAATGGAGGGGTTGGACTGCTCAGTGGCCTCACTGGATTACAACCTAGGTCCTTCAGGCAATTCGACCTCGGTCTCACACCCAGGCCCTTTAGCTCCTCCCAACTCTTCGGCCACCCAGTCGCTTCAAGCCCAACCTCTCAACGCTCAATATCAGATGGATGGTCTGGAAGCCAGTCAAAATTCATGCCAACAACCCCACTCTCGAGCCGGTTCCAACGTTGATCCAGAATGCGAATGGAAAACAGGCCTCACATTGTTGCAGAGTCTGGTATTCGACTTGCGTCGGGACATGGATGACCTCTGGTTCTGCTTAGAGACCCTGGACGACAAAGCAACTTCTTCATTTACTCTCTACAATGCAGGGTGCTCCTCACCTCCCAGCAGAGGCAGCCCAAGTAGCAGCAAATTCGACACCAGTGTTGGCACCACCTCCCTCACTGAAAACTTTAGTCCACACTGAACCAAACCACGAGGAGAAGGGGCTTCCATCCCGGCCAGAGGATGTCCAGAAGGAGGAGAACGTGCCACCATAGTTGGAGGATGCCATGCAACTGGACGAGACACCAGTCGAGGAGGAGTCGCCGCCTCCTGGGGACCCGACATTCAACACCTTCTTCATGGTCGCGTGGCCGCACTACAGCCCATACTGGTGATTTGTCTGTCGCTTTGTTTTGTGCATGACCACCTTTATGGCCACCTCTCATGCAATTGTCTATGGTTATTATGGTTATGTTTACACTCTGCACAGTTGTAACAGTCGTCGTTAGGGGCCAGAATTTTGAACTCTATTTGCGTCAGTAGCAGTCTAAGACTTCAATTATGAAGCAGTTCGGTTGGCTAAGTTGATTTCCCCTCAAAGCAGCTTAGTGTTTACAACTTGAAACCATGGAAGTTATGTGTACTCTTTGATTTTGACAAACTTTTATACAATCTTACTTATAATATATATATATATATATATATATATATATATATATATATATATATGAGATAAACCATCCATCTCTCATAAATAATTAATCTAATTAATTATGCATGTGATTATTTTTTTATTATGATTTGGTGATACATAGGGTTAAAACATATTGCCTGGTTTACTAAGCATCCATACTTTTTAAAAACTTTTAATATATGTGGTATTTGATAAACCATCCATCTCTCACAAACAATTAATGTAATTAATTATGTATGTGATTATTTTTTTATTATGAATTGGTGATACATAGGGTTAAAACATATCACCTGATTTACTAAGCATCCATGCTTTTAAAAAACTTTTAATATATGTGGTATTTGATAAACCATCCATCTCTCACAAACAATTAATCTAATTAATTATGTATGTGAATTTTTTTTATTATGAATTGGTGATACATAGTGTTAAAACATATCGCCTGATTTACTAAGCATCCATGCTTTTAACCCTAAAACATATCTCTCTTAGTTTATTATGCATCCAAACTTTTACCATTGCTTGGATCATTATTTTGATTACTTATAAAAACAATATTGTCAATTTTAATATCACTCAAATCAATTTAATTATAATTTTTTATAATAATCTTGACTACTTAAAATATTTTCAAAATTATTATTTCCTTGAATAAAATGAATAATATATTTTTATTATTTTTTTATAAAAATTATATATATATATATATATATATATATATATATATATATATATATATATATATATATATATATAGGGGGTAGGGTATGTATACCTTCGTAGATTTTACTCAGTCAAATCGCTGAGTCGAGGGGGATCCCTTGTCCCACAAATAAAGGGGTCTCATACACCAATTTGGTGTGCAGGTTGGTCGTAACTTTAAAAATAGATTATTATTATTATTATATATATTCAAAACTTATATTATATAATAAAAAATTCTTTATACCTAAATATAATTCTAAAAAATCTTTTAAAAAAATTAACTCGAAACTTACTTATAATGTCATTATTTTTTAACAAATTAAATAAAGCACAATGCCAATGAAAGCTTAATATATGACTTAATTCTATGAATCAATACTCATCAATAAAACCCTATTAATTCACCTTTAAATGCCCAAAAACAAACTATACAAACATTACTTCACTTAAGTATAAACTTAACCTTAAACATTACTTCACTTGAGTATAAACTTAACCTTAATGAGATCGTAACCCTAATCTCATTAAATGTCCACGTCATTAAATGTCCACGTTCTCAAGAAGGGTTGGTATGCAAACTTTTACCACTCTTATTTGGTGTCCACATTCCTAAGATAAATTTGAAATTTTGAATTGGTAGGTTTTTGGACTTTAACTTGATTATGTCTATTTTGTTTGATGTAATATGATTTTAATTGATGAAAATATTCATAAAAAAATCTATGAAAAGAGAAAGTATGATGTGTAGGTATAAGTGCACAACGTTGTTTAACACAAACATGTCATTAATACACAAATATATAAAGCATGGTTAAACATGTTGCAATTAATTAAGCATATATATTTACATGGCATGATGTTGGGAATAGAGTACAATATGTTGAGAAGTATAGGGAGTTAGAGAAACTATCACTTTAACTTTGATGTTTTTTGTTTTAGTCAAAGATTTTAACTTTGAGGTTTCTTGTTTTAGTTAAAGATGATTACCAAATTAGGGAGTCGATATAACATAATTGTCTTGGATCACAATCCAAGAATTAATAAACACTTAGGAAGGTTGATCAATGACTTTGTTAAAGTTGATCTCACATGCATACA
>ML789281.1:283525-295882 GCA_009831015.1 Picea engelmannii
ATATATATATATACTGGAAATCTTTTGAGACTTCATTTTCGTCAATAGGTGGTAACTAAGGTAAATCGTTGATATAGTTTAAGTCGATCACCAAACTACTGTAAAAAAAATAAATCAATGTAACCATGCACAAAAAATCCCTAAAGTTATACCAATTGAAAAATAATATTATCTTAATGCATTTTAAGTAATTGCAATAGGACTTGACTCATTGATCCCTTGATGTCATTTTGAGCATAAAACCCCCTTTCAAATTCTTCAAATGTTGTTCTTCTAGTCATGAATTATACCACCAGGAAGGATGTTATATGTTACTTTTCAAGAAAGCTCATAGAATCCTTTGATGATGTTAGGGACCTAACCTCCCTAACCCCTCACGTAGGTATCTAATAATATATTTTCCATGTAATAAAGACTAGCATTAGTTAATAAGGCCTATTTAATAATGTGAACAAATCTATTGTAAGAAGACTTAATAGAAGCTCATGCTTTTAGAAAGATCTTCCTCTAGAATGCTCTTTAGACTATAGAATTAATACAAATAAGAGTAGGAGGCATGAAAATACCTTGTCTTGAGAATTATTGTAATAGAGCATTACTCTGTTGGAGGTTGCCCCCTCGAAGAGGCAAGTGAACATTGTTTTCTTTCAATAAAGGTATTCTTGTTGGTATTGTTATTCTCATTATTTTGTTGTTCCATTGATATTTGTTGAATATTATTGTTTCTGCTTATTGCATTACATCTGGTACCTTACAAGTGGTATTAAAGCACTTTCCTCTGCGGAAATTGTGGGAATTTTTTTTCAATGTAGAGACGTGTACTGTCGACATCTTTAAAGCACAAAGATATGTCATTCAGTGGGTAAAATTGTGGTGGGGAAGACTGCACGCAGGAAATATAGACAGTTTCACAGGGTTACTTAGAAACAAATGTTTCACCTTGTTGGAAACCTCTATAACACATGTTGGCACCCCTTGAGTAGTACCGCATCAGAAAGAATCTATACACGACCATCACTCCCACATATTGTCAAGTATATCGGGAGTCCCCTAGGTCTCTTGAAACCAACCCTAGATCAGTTGAATGACCGCCTAACTGCTATAGTGACGCCAAGAACAACACTTGGGAAGATACTCTCTAATACCTAGGTAATCGGGTAGTACGAATAAGGTTATGATCAAGCCTCCTTAGTTGATGCCATGAGATATTGGTTCGAGTACTACTATTCAATCTCGCACATATATTAGAGAGTTATAGCACAGGGAAAACCCTTGTCTGTAGAAACCCTGAAAACCCTAACCCTTGGGAAAGGAACAAAACATAAATGAAACAGATGAGATATATTGTCGCGCAACCTTGCCTCATGCATTCTGATTATGACATTCCTACACATTTTTTTCCTAATTTGGGAAATTTGTCATTGTAGTGTTCTTTGGGCCAGAGCATAACTATGCAAAAGTAACAAAAAAAACAGTATAGTTGTCTCGTCGACACCCTTATTTGGGACCTATTCCCTTGGATTCCTCTATTCGTCCTCATCATTGTAGTACCTATCATTTTTAAGCCTTATCTTTTCAATGGAACCGACCCCCTTTATGGCACCCTTATTTGGGACCTATCCTATTAGATTTCTCTATTCGCCTTGATCATTATGGTACCTATCACTTCTAATCCTTTTTTTCTTCTATGGACCCACCCACCCTTCTCGACACCCTTATTTGACACCTATCCCATTGCATTCCTCTTTTTCCCCTGATCATCGTGATATACATCGTTTCTCCTCTCTTTTTTCCCCTTGATCCACTTCCCATCCCTGGCACGCCTCATTCCCAAATGGTCAACACCTACAACCAAGAACTCATTCACCTACAAGTCGAATCCAAACAACACATAGAGAACATCCAGAGAATGAATTATGACCTTGCTTCCACCAAATCCAAATTGGAAACCTTTGAGGCTGAAGTTAAGGGGGAATTGGCAGAAGTTAAGGAAAAATTGTCCTCCATCAACTCCTCTCTCAACCAATTGTTAAAACAGTCCCAGGGCTCTCCCTCCTCTGAATAGCCTTCACACAATGAAGGTGAGGAATCTTCCCATAATATGGGTTTTCATTCCAACTCGCTTCATCATGACCCCCATCTTCCCAGAGTGGAGGTGAAGAAATTTGATGGCTCAGATCCCACAAGATGGGTCACTAAATGGAACATTATTTCTCCTTGCATGACATTACTGATGAGTTGGCCAAACTTCGTTATGGTGTCCTCTATCTAGATCCTGAACGTTGTCAATGGTGGAAATGGCGTACAAAGGCACGCCAAGATTATGTTGCTTGGAAATGGTTTGTTTCTTATCTTTATGAACATTGTGATATTGTGATCCAGGAATGCTCACAGAGGTCCAAGCAGATCTAGAATGCTTATAGGGGTCCAGAAGAGATCATAAATGATAAAAATTTGAATGTATCAAAATCTCTTTAAAATGGAATCATTACATAGAGCTTGTTGTCATCTTTCCATCGATGCAAACGACACGTCAAATAGAGTCTATATGCAAAATTTATGGCTGGTCAAAGTTCAGGTCAACTAGGGAAAAAGTCAACCCTGAAAAGACATGTGGCACTCTTGGAGAGAGACACGTGGCATATCTAGATACTGACAAGTGACAAGTGACAAGTGATGTGGCAGGGTCCATTTAGCAGCTGAATTGGCAAGTCTGTATCCAAGTGACTCCAATTATAGTTTGACATGTGGTACATAAGTAGATCAACCAGGTCTTAACATGTGCCAACCCCTCATTGGCTTATATTGGTTTGGTTATTATTTTATGGTTTTGTTAATATATATATATATATATATATATTGTATGTAATGTACCCAACCACCAAAGTTGGGTTGCATCACACAAAACATTCTCTTTATCAGCCCTAATACCATTTTAGTAACGTACCTAGCCTCGAGCTAGGCAACAATACTTGCATAATACACATAACATGAAACTTTTGTTAATTAAATCCATTCTTTTGTTGTTATCCGTTTTCCCATAGCTTGCAACTACAATTTATAACAAATTTAGCTACGGTAATAACCATAAAACTTATGCATCTGAAGCATCCTAATAATTAACATGAGATACAACTAAACCATTCATTACAACAACATATAAATCATTTTCATTCACGCAGAGTTCATGCACAACAATAACGCATGTAAATAACTCAGTACAAGATAAACACTTATCTTAAACAAAAATCGTGCAATCATTTGTTTGGGATGGATGTTCCACCCAACCGTAGACTGACTGTTCCAAATCTCAATAATCAGTCACCCCCGAGTTGAGGCTAAAAATCCACAAAAGAGGTTGGTCTCTCACAGTCCACTCATAGCTCATAAATCTCTCAACCCAACTAATATTCTCCTATAGCTATCCCAAATTTTCCACCAACTCTCTTCCTCTTGACTTTCCCAACCCAAGAAATGTACCATTCGTTTATCAGGGATAACACAAGGGATGTACCATCTGTTTATCAAGGATAACCCAAGGGATATACCATATGTTTATCAGGGATAACCCAAGGGATGTACCATCCATTTATCAGGGTTAACCCAAGGGATGTACCATATGTTTATCATGGATAACCCAAGGAATGTTACATTCGTTTATTAGGGTCTCTCAGGCACAGGTAGCTGGGAATATCTCAGCTGGGAACTCAAGGGAAATTGCTGCTAGGAAAACTATCATCAAACCAACAACAACACTTGGTGTTCAATGCAACTCACACATGTGTTCATTCTTCTGGCCTGACAACCAGGCTCTTCAATTCTCAATCTCCAATTCGCTCCAATTACACTCTGAATTTTTCCCTCCTATGGTCACACCCGCTCTAAACTCTCTTTCCATGCCCAAACTTGACTCATTGCTCAAACTGCTCAAATTGTTGTTATTTCTCTCTCAACCCATACAAAATTCCTCTCTTTTGCTTCCTTTCTTGACTCACACTCTTCCCCGAGCTAACTGTACTCAACCCCCATCTTCCCAATAACTTCGGGATGTGACCACTCACACCCACCCTATTACATGTATTCAATGATTGGCTTTGGAATCACTCAATCATAAATGGGAATGTAACAACCCTAGTTAAATAGTTGCATAGGGTTTATTAAAGTATAGTTAATTAAATAATTAACTGTCTTAATGTGTATTAGTTAAGTAATGATTAACTATTAATAATATTATTTATTTATTTATTGTTTAATAAATGCCGATTAATTAATTAATTGATTACTTAACACATTTAAAGGTTTGGGTAATGAATTAAAGGGCTTAATAACTTTAATTTATTATTATAAGACTTTACGTATGCAAGGGGGGGATGAAGCATTGAGTGGAGGGATAAGGTGATAAATGGAAGGATAAGGTAATAAATGGAGGGATAAGGTGGGTGGCATTAAATGAGGGTAGGAGTCGGTGAATGGAGGGAGATATGACTGGGCAGAGGCCTTCGGAAGGGGATTATGAAAAATTGGGAGGAGAGGACTGTATTTTTGGGTTGTTGGATATTTTTTTGGTTTTGGAGTTTGGGTGAACCGTTGCAGGGGGCGCCAGGTTGCTAGGAGTTTTGGGCTCGGGGACCAGGAATCCTCACAGAATCCTGGAGCTAGGGAGCCGGATAAGCTGCTCCCAGTTGGTTGGGTGGTTAGTCGGTTTTGGGCAGGGTTTGGTCAGGGCATCAAGTAGAGTCTGGGCAGAGCAGCAGAGAGGACAATCAGAGGTCGAGAATTTAGCATCAGACAGAGGTATTTTTATGTACGCATTCTCATGAACATGTGATGGTTATTTAAAATTATTAGCATGTTCGTAAATTTAAGTTTATGTTGTTTATATGTTGAATGAAAGAAATTACTTATTGTTTATGCGTCGAAGTAATCTTATTTGTTTAAATTTATGAATCTTATTAGACTTAATTAAATTTGGTTCCTACACATGGTATCAGAGCTTCAGTTTGAAGCACTAGAGCCTTAAGGGCCTACCTACCCACCTACCCAACTTAGGAATGGAATTGTACCCACCCAGAAATTTAAACAACCCCTAAAATGGTTATATTGAAACCCTGAAACCCTTTAATTAGATGAAAATCCAAGCTCCAGCTCCAACTCCACCTAACCTGCAAGCCAAGCACACAATTATTTTGGTTATATATAAACAGATCTATATACCTATAAACAATACGCAAATTGAAAATGAAACGATATAATGATATACAAGTGGAAAATGTTAAATCAATTTTAACAGTTGCTAAAGTGGTAGAGTCACAACATAGCCTGGAAAGACAGCTTGAGTTGATTGGGACCTATCAACAACAGGTAGAAAAGATTTACAAAGCATGGAAGAAGAGTATGAGAGGATATACAAGGAGGAGCAACCATCCATTATTGAAGATGAAGCTGCATCACTTAGAGATTTAATGTATGAACATGTAGAATATATTGAAAGAGAAATAGAGTAGATGGGAGAACAAATTAAGCGGATAATAGAGACCTCAAACAAAAAAAAAGGCCACGCGCTCTACCAATTTACAGTAAAAAATATATATATATAAGTATTTACAGTATAAAAATATATATATACATATATAATATAAATGTTAAAACAAAAAAATATATATATCTTCATCCCATATAGAGATCGATATGGCCAAATGGGCAAACGCTGCAAGTCTCCAACAATCTGGTCAGAGACTTCTTGAGCTCGACGCTGAAGCAACAAAAACATTGAGAGAAGCAACTGATTTTTTTTTTTTGTCTATCGAAAAACCAGACTTGGCTACCAATTGCTTCATTATAATGGGGGACTACGAAGAAGATGGTACGATATAGGTGGAGAAATTTGGCGAAACACTACTTGAAGATGTAGGAGACTACTTTGCGTTGGAAAAATGTTGGGATAAGGCTGCAAGTGCATACACCAAAGTTAATTGTATTTCCAAATGATTAGATGCATGTTTAAAAGGCCAATTATTCATGATAGAATTGGATTTGATTAAAAACTAGAATAAAAGCAATTGCATATAATCATAAAACATAATCAAAATCCCTACCACCGGATAATTACTTTAGAAAATCAGAAAATCCAAACCACTTACAGAAGCATGAGGGGCGACACTAAAAAGTCGAGTTTCTTCATAAAGTAAAATTGCTAAACATAATCAACATCCCTAAAAAATTGAATAAAATAAAAAAAAAGTTCTACAAAGGTAAGGCTTGACTATATTTAAGTAAATTTTCTGAACATATAAACCTTCCAAAATTCAATGCCAAAAATATGTCTATATTTTTTTACACAAATCCAGACCATCCTCAAACAAATCGAATTACAGGAATTTCTTAAAGCCGTGGAATGTTGAATAGGTCGATTAATCCAAATCTGTAACCAAAGAAAGTGAGATTACATGAAAACTTCAAAAAAAAAAACAGATTCAAGAAAATTCAATAAAGATTCAACTGGGCAAAAAGCTAAAATACAGAATAAATGCGTCCAAAAATCTTCTCAAAAGTTTCTTCGTCGTATGAATAACCAGCCTTATCAAAAGAATCTTGAACACATTTTCTCCACCACTCTATATTAGGCATCTTTGCAGCATGTCCAAAACATGGGTACTGTTTTGCCATATTTGTATATGATACTTTAAAACCTTCGTGCATGCGCTTATAATCTGGACAAGGCAACCCTACAGCTTTTGCAGCCAGACAATAGTAATCTCCAAGTTCTCCTTTATAAGCTATTAACGTGCCAATAACATCTATAGTGATGCATCACAACTTTGATAATAATGTCATTCTCAACTTAGTTAAGAACACCCTTGATTGTCAGCAATGAATAATCTGACACAAGATGACAAGAAAACACAAAGGAACCACCGAAAACAACGGATCTGTAACTCTTGTTTTTCTGAGTATCCCTAGTAACATACAACTGCAGTGACCAAATATTCTAAATAAATCATTCAACTTGGTCACCCACGGGTTGAATCACCCTTCACACAGCCGAAAACATTGAGCATCAAGCGCACAAGTACCCAACGTCAAACCAAGTCAGGGAGGAGAAGCCATGGGGACAGAATATGGTGCACAATGCTTTTATAATATATATATAAGGAAGTAATACAGAAATATAGAAAATATATTATAACAAAAAAAAAGAGTATCTGTCAAAGCCCCTTTGAATGCTTGTAAACAGATGCAATAAGTTATGGAGTCAACAGGGCTCGAACTCGAACCCTGGACCTCCCACCGTATTCAAAGCCTCAGCAAAGGCTACCATATCAAAAACAGCCCGAAAACCTACTACCACTCATAGAAGGCAGTGCACAAGGACAGAGAGCCAATCAACAAGAAGTTGTATCGACAGGGAGCCAACAATGGAGCAATAGTTTTGCAACACAGCCAGCGCCCATGAGCCGGCGCCAATACACAACTCAAAGCCAGCCGCACCACACAACGCACAAGCCAAGCGATCAAGTGCCAAGTCACAAGGAAGCACAATGTGCACAGCACATGCGCGAAATACCTCTAAGATATGGAAGCCACATACGCAAATCAACAGCCGAGGAGAAGCCAGGCAGCCTGCGCGCTGTACAAAAAAATGATGATAATAAATGAAAAAAATAAATAAAAAGGGGCCCCTGCAACAATGCATACACGACAACACAAAAAAACACACACCGAGAGACTAACATGAAAAGACCCTCCAGACCTTGAAACCATAGACACATGGTCGACCGAGCAGGGAAATGGCCATGGCTGCCGGCCTCATTCCTCTGCTGAGCATTGACAAAAAATGAAATAGAAAAGGAGTCGAGTAAGGAAAGGGTTTGAAGATATAAGGGTGAGATGAGATTAGGGTTAGGGGATGAGAACGGGGGAGAAGGGCACGTGGGCCTTATGCGAGGACCCACTGCCCCACTAAGGGTTTAGGTTTTAATATTTTAGGTTGTAATTAATAGTTTGAATTTATTTTTAAAGTTTTTTTATTTTATTTTATTTATAATTTAAACGTTTTCATAGTTTACATTTTTTTTTTTATGTATAGTTTAAATTTTAATTATAATTTTAAATAGTTTACATTTAAATATAGTTTAAAAAAAAATTGTTTTAAAATTTATTTATATTTAAAATTATGTTTTAAATTCATGATTAAATTTTTTAAACTAATTAAAGTGACTAATTAATTAGTAACCAATAAACTAGAATCATTAATTAATTATAAGTTAATATGATTAACCAAAGGTGGTTAATCAAAGTGAATAATTTAAGTTAAATTAATGATTAATTAAGTACTTAATAAATTAATTAATAATAATATTAATTTACGGGATTAAATGAATGAGTTGTTTAAGACGATTGGAATTAGGGTTAAAGTTTAGTTTAGATTTTAAGTTCCTAATAATTAATCAACTTTAGGTTGAAAATCGCATTAATTAGTTTTAGACAAAAAGTTGAGGGGCTTAGACCAAGGTAAGCGGGAGGGGGTTTCATACACGCTAGGAAAGTAAGCTAGAGGAATTGGTGAGTATGGCGCAAAGATAGCGTAGCTACGAGACGAGAGGAGTCAATAGTTTTCTTAGGCGAAGAAATCAAGCTTAGACGCTTTAGCCCTAACCTAGCCACCTTCCCTAAAGAGAGTAACGTCTGTTTACACACAAGTAAAAAGAAACTTATGCTTAACCCTGTTTTCTAGTTTAAGTTGCACAAATTTGAAACGTCCTTGAACTCACCCTGACAACCTTGGTTGATGCAGATTAAATCATACAGGATGGTTAGGACTCGAGGGAATCGAGGCAGAGGAGCATTGTCGCAGGCACCGCCAACATCGCCAACACCACCACCACCATCGCCCGAACTAGATCTCATACTGCGCTTTTTGGAGGCCATAAATGAGACTTTAAAGGGGCGTCAACCAGCAGGGATCAAAGTGGAGCCCCCACCATATGGAATGGGTAATCCAGAAGCGTCGAAGGATTCAGGGGGAGGACCTCCACCCAAAGACATCACTAGAGAACTGCAGAAGATCAAACTTCCAGAATTTGTCGGGGGTCGTGCCAGTGAACGCGCGGAAGCATGGTTGGAAGGCATGACAAGGTGTTTTTCCTTAAGGGACTATGTGTCCACCTCAAAGGCAAAGATAGCGATTTTTCAGTTAAGAGACAACGCCTTGAAATGGTGGGGCAACCTGGAGAGGCAACTGCACCTTACCCCAGACACCGTATCTTGGGAACTTTTCGAGGAGAGGTTCTAAAGGAAATATATGCTAGCTTACTTTGAGGAAGAATAGGTAGGAGCGTTTCATGCCTTAGTATAGGGAAACAGAACCGTAGAGGAATATGACATTAGGTTTATGGAATTGGTCAAGTATGTTTCATATATGGATAATGACCAACGACAGGTAGAACGCTTTGTCTATGGGTTGAAACCTAAGATAAGGGCCATGGTTCGGATGTGGAAACCATCTTTAGTAGAGGAAGCTGTGGAAAATGCGCGTTATGCGGAGGAACACATGAACTTAACTAGAGGTACGAGACCTTCCTTTCTGCATCATCTTGGATTCGTGGGGAAGGCCCCTAAGACATTTCCCAGGGGAGGGGGTTGAAGGCCACCTCCATATGGTAACAGAGTCGCACCAAGGACAACAGTTGCAGGGATTTCAATGGCAGCGAGTGCAGCATCTCGTTCATCACCAATGACGCAGGTAGGTCCACGACCATCTCAGGGAGAAACTAGTAGGGGCAGGGGTTCTAGGGGAAGGAACTTGTTTCAGAGACAGTACAGAACAGTGCGCAGGTTCAATCTCGTGTTACCTGTTGGGGATGTGGAGGACCCCATTACCAACATGATTTCCCAGAGTTACAATCAGGATTTGTGCATAGAGAAGGAAAGGCCCCAATGGGAAGAGCAAGTAGCAGCCACCAGATTTATGCAGCGGTTAATAATCGCTAGGCCAAACATCAATCCACAGTGGTGGAGTCATCAGGTACACTAAATCATATCAATGTAAATATTTTATTTGATTCTGGTGCTACAGATAGTTTCATTTCACCATCTGCATTAGAAAAGAGTGGGTTGGTAGCCTACGAGCACGATGACTTTGAACAAGTCGAGATGGCTTCGGGGGAAAAACAAGCAGTAGGACCTAGCGTTGATAATTGTATAGTAGACTTGGGAGTGTGTACTACCAGATTGAAGGTATACGTCACTGCTCTCGGGGCATATGACCTAATCATTGGAATGGATTGGTTAGAATCTCATCAAGCTTTGGTAGATTGTTTCGCAAAAAGGGAGCTCTGTGTAGACGACGAAGGAAGGCCAGTAGAGATCCAGGGTGTACGTCGAAAGGTGTCATTACGCTTTATCTCAACTATGAAGGTTAAGTGATGCTTGAGGCAAGGGTGTCGACTATATGTAGTGGAAGCAGTGAATGAAAGGAAGGGACCCTCATTAGATCAGTACCCGATATTGTCAAAATTTAAGGATATTTTTCCGAACGAGTTACCAGGGTTACCTCCTGAGAGGGAGCTTGATTTTACTACTGAGCTAAAACCTGGTGCATAACCAATTTCCAAGACTCTGTATCGGATGACAGCGCCAGAACTTGGTGAGTTGCAAATGCAGTTGAAAGAGTTACTGGACTTAGGGCTAATAAGACCCAGTGTCTCACCTTGGGGCACACCAGTAATTTTTGTAAATAAGAAGGATGGTTCCTTGCGATTGTGTATAGATTACATGGACTTGAACTGTGCTACAGTGAAAAATAGGTACCCAATGCCGCGGATAGATGACCTCTTCGATCAGATGAAAGGAGCATCGGTATTCTCAAAGATCGATTTGCGATCAGGGTATCACCAGTTAAGGATTAAGGAAGGTGATATTCCTAAAACTGCCTTTCGAACTCGGTTTAGACATTACGAGTATATCATAGTACCTTTCGGATTGACCAATGTGCCAGCAGTATTCATGAGCCTCATGAACGACGTATTCCAGAAGTACTTAGACCGTTTTGTACAAGTCTTTCTAGATGACATCCTCCTCTATTCCAAAAATGAAAGAGAACATGAGGAACACTTATGAGTGGTGTTGTCCTGCCTTAGAGAGAACAAATTGTATGGGAAGTTGTCGAAGTGTTCCTTCTTTCAAAACGAGATCCACTATTTAGGTCATATCATTTCCGGTGAAGGAATCTTTTTGGACCTAGAAAAGGTAAAGGCCATTATGGAGTGGTCAGTGCCAAAAAATGCCCATGAGGTGAGAAGCTTCATGGGGCTCGCAGTTTATTATCGGAGATTTGTGGAAGGATTCTCAAAAATAGCGAAACCCATCACCACTTTGCAGCGCAAGGGGGTCAGGTATGAATGGACAGAAGAATGTGATAGTGCATTCGTTGAGCTTAAGAGGTTACTAACTAGTGTGCCAATTTTATGAGTGCCAGATATGGAAAAGGACTTCACAGTCTGCACGGATGCCTCGAAGAAAGGGTTGGGGGCTGTGCTAATGCAGGATGGAGGAGCGATAGCATATGCGTCAAGGAAGTTGAAGAAACACGAAGAGCTTTACGCTACTCATGATTTGGAGTTAGCAGCTGTAATGCTAGCTCTGAAACTTTGGAGGCACTATCTTGTGGGGTGAAACTTTGAGCTCAAAACAGACCATCAAAGTTTAAAACATCTCTTCACTCAAAGGGATCTAAATGCCAGACAAAGGCGATGGAGTGAGTATGATTTTGGTATTTCATGCATCAAGGGAAAGGAAAATGTGGTCGCAGATGCCTTGAGCAGGAGACCACATGTCTTCTCCTTGGTACATTTAAAGGTCAATATGAGGGAACATGTGTTGACGCAACTCTAAGGAGACAGTTGGTATTTAAAGGTTACTTCAAACCTCCAGAGTGGAAGGAAATTAGATCCAAAGTATGAAGGATATAGTCTGGAAGCAGACGGACTGTTAAGATATCGAGGAATGATGTACATCCCTGAAGATGGGGATATTCGAAGCATCATACTGAAGGAAGCCCAGAGAGCACTTTATTGTGTGCCTTCGGGGGTGAAGAAGATGTACGCAGACATGAGGAAGCTCTTCTTCTGGGTAGGCATGAAGCGCAATGTAGTCCATTTCATCGCCAAGTGCCTAGAGTGTCAACAAGTGAAAGTTGACCACGATCACTCGGTAGGCCTCCTACAACCACATGATGTTCCTATGTCCAAGTGGGAAGTCATCTCTATGGATTTTGTTGTGGGGTTGCCGCTCACATCTCATAGACACAATGTCATTCTTGTGATAGTGGATAAGTTAACCAAGAGTTCTCATTTTATT
>ML789281.1:308157-334498 GCA_009831015.1 Picea engelmannii
CATATTTTCCATAAAACATCTTATGCAAGGTATATTTATCATTCTTTAGCTTAAGAATTGAGTTTTCTAATTTTTGGCATTAAAATTGAAAATTTATCAGAAATTACAGGATTTGACTAAATCCCGTAATTGCTCCTAGGTTCATGTACTTGCAGGACACCTGGAAGAAATATGAGACTTGGGTCATGATCCCTGATGTAGAAGGATGGATTATGAGCTATCAACTTCGAGATCTGAGCCTTCTAGGTGTCTGGTCAACACTGGCCACTTCAACAGAAAATACCCTGTTTTTGCCTTAAATCATGGACAATTTTAGATTTTCATGGAATTTGGTCATATATTATGGATCTGAAGGGGGAATTCAACCTTCCTAGAATATATTATGGATCTGATCATGATATTTAGGAGATTTATTAGCATTATTAGTTTTAAAACTCTTGTATAAATACTCTAAAGCATAGATTAGTATGACAACCTTGAATGTGAATGAAGAAACTTTGGAATTTGCAATCTTGAGATCAGTTCTGCATTTTGTTCTTGATAATGCCTATGATATGATGATGTGAATGTTGTTGGAGCTCTTTCTTAGCCGAGACAACTCAAGTGTACAAGTGAAGCATTGGAGGGCCCCCTTTGCCAAACTAGTACACTCTTCTTTTATGTTATTTTCAAGTAATCGTTGATACATGTTTTAGATTAGATCTTGATGTAGATGAGTTTATTCTTTGATGTAGTTATATGAATTCCATAGTTAAGTAGAATGCTTAATGTTTCTAAGCCTTATTCATGTTGTGAATGATTTCTTGAATACGAATTCAATGTGTAGTTTGCTTTCAAACATTAGGATAATCATGAATGTTTTTTGAGTTATTTACACTTTCAGTACTTTTGATTTAAATTGACGATAGTTGCTAATGAACGAAAGAAGACAATGAATGCATCTCTTGAATAAGAGTTTTTTCCTTCTAGCATTGATAAGCCTTAGAACTAGTTCGAACATCTCTTGAATGCTTACTGTTGATACTCTTTAGGAAAACAATTGTTGATTATTGTTATGAGATCTACGAATAGGACTTCTGAACAGAAGCTTAGCATCTCTTCCATATTCAGCCCTTAGAATATGTTTTGGTTTATTCTCATTAAAGAATAAAAGTTATCTCTAAATCCATATATTTTGGATGTGCCTCTAAGTCTTACAAACACCGGATTGACAATCATTTGCACTCTAATTTACATCAGTAGATTGGAGCCTAACAATGGGCTATGAAATAGCCAAGGGATAATAATGATGAAAGTGAATGACATGACCACTGGCCGAGAAACAATATGGTATGAATCATTGTATGTGAAAATTATATTGGTTTGGATACATTGCTATGATATGTGGACTAGTGAAGGATTTCAGATGATGAGACTACCCAAAACTGAATAAACGATGACAAAACTCCCAGCAACACGGTGCCACTGTATATTCCATTATAGGGTGTGGACCCTAGTGCTGTTAGGAGGGGTGGAGGCATTTCCCACCGTGTATCCTCCGAAACCTGAAGTCATGGGAGGACGATGTTAGCTCATGCTCCCCTAAACGTGTGATGATGACTGTCAGTTCCCTGTTGGGGAAACTTGGTCAAGATAGTGACACTTCCACTTACGGGTTCTATTTGGAGTTAGGTCAATATAGTTGACGCTTCAAGATAGCCTAGCAGAGGAAGGATATGAATGAAGATGGAAGTAAGTTAGGGAGGAAGGATGAGTAGAAATAGTTGAGAGAGTATGGATATTTGTCTTATGGTGGAAATTATTGTTTTTCCCTTCTGAAAAGAAAACGTGTATATATGAATATTCATAATTACGTAACTAAACCACAATTGTCTAAATAAAATTGTTGAACTAGATAATTGTAATTAAAGAATTTTACAAACATTTGATTGGTTTATTGTCTTTTATAAAAGAATAGTCTTGTTGATTGGATTGGATGCATACCTAAATTACTATAAGAGTGATAGTTATTGATTATTAGTACATGCACGAGACTTGTATGTACTAGCTACAAATGCATTTCTTGTACCTGTACACTAGTATGTATGAGTTTTCTTGGCCTACTTACTAATAATGTCGGTTAATGGTTATGAATGTGTGAACCATGTATCTTTTCCCTTGTATCATAAAATACCTTAACTTTGGGATGAAGTTTCCTGAAGGGTGGGTGTATGTAAAAACCCTAGTTAAATAGTTGCATAGGGTTTATTAAAGTATAGTTAATTAAATAATTAACTGTCTTAATGTATATTAGTTAAGTAATGATTAACTATTAATAATATTATTTATTTATTGTTTAATAAATGTCGATTAATTAATTAATTGATTACTTAACACATTTAAAGGTTTGTGTAATGAATTAAAGGGCTTAATAACTTTAATTTATTATTATAAGACTTTACATATGCAAGGGGGGGATGAAGCATTGAGTGGAGGGATAAGGTGATAAATGGAAGGATAAGGTAATAAATGGAGGGATAAGGTGGGTGGCATTAAAGGAGGGCAGGAGTCGGTGAATGGAGGGAGATATGACTGGGCAGAGGCCTTCGGAAGGGGATTATGAAAAATTGGGAGGAGAGGACTGTATTTTTGGCATGTTGGATATTTTTCTGGTTTTGGGAGTTTGGTTTTGGAGTTTGGGTGAACCATTGCAGGGGGCACCAGGTTGCTGGGAGTTTTGGACTTGGGGGCCAGGTATCCTGGAGCTAGGGAGCCGGATAGGATGCTCCTAGCTGGCTGGGTGGTTAGTCGGTTTTGGGCAGGGTTTGGTCAGAGCATCAAGCAAAGTTTGGGTAGAGCAGCAGAGAGGACAATCAGAGGTCGGAAATTTAGCATCAAACAGAGGTATTTTTATGTATGCATTCTCATGAACATGTGATGGTTATTTAAAATTATTAGCATGTTGTTCGCAAATTTAAATTTCTGTTGTTTATATGCTGAATGAAAGACATTACTTTTGTTTATGCGTCGAAGTAATCTTATTTGTTTAAATTTATGAATCTTATTAAACTTAATTAAATTTGGTTCCTATAGGGAAAGTTCATATACAATAATAGATTTAGGAAAACAGATTAAATCCATAAACATGGGTAATTCCCCCCTTGGACCCCTCTTGTCCATTATCTTAGACACTCCCCTCTCATGTGGATTAATTCTTCCCCCATCTCTTGTCCATGTCCCCTAAGCAACTGACATCACATTTTTATTATTAAAACATCGAAATATAATTTGCATATTACATCGCTTGGTCCTAGCCACATATTATATCTACATAAACATTAATCAAACTGGGGATTATAATGGGGATGTTACATCCCCCCTCCCCTACAATTGTGTGCCATCCTCGGTGCACTCTTTTACCGATATACATATATGCAAATTTACATCACAATATTTAGAAATAAAATTTATGTAATTTAACAACTCTAACAACAATTCCAACTAAAATCTCATGTTCCTCTCAACTCGTCGACCCAAGGAATGCACCATTCATTTATCAGGGATGCCTAAGGGATGTGTCATCCATTTATCAGGGATAACCCAAAGAATGTTCTATTCGTTTATCAAGGTCCCCAGTGTAGTTGGCCAAGACTCTAAAATGTGGTTCCAAAACTCTAGTTGCTCAAAACAGAGTCTTGCATTCTGTCTTCTTCAAAACTATCAAAAATTTGAGGGTATTATGTCTGCATGTTTTCTTCATGCTCCCATGTAGCTCCTTCAGGACCGTAGCAGGTCCATTGACCCTTTACCATCCCTATGGATTTTTTCTTGATCACTTTGAATTTCCAGTCCGGGATGTGTACTAATTCCACCCATAAATCCCCTTCGTGCTCCACTTGGATCACATTCCAATCAATAACATGATTAACATCATGTACATACTTTTTAAGTAATGATACATGAAATACATTATGCACTCTCATGAATGCAGGAAAAGCTAACATGTATGCAACTGGCCCTATCTTTTCTAATATTTCAAAAGGACCACATTATCTTGCTGCCAACTTCGGTCAACTTCTTAATCTTAGCGAACTTCTATTTTCCTTTACTTTCAAAAACACATGTTCTCCCACTTTAAAATCTTTAAAAACTTTGTTCCTGTCTACATAAATTTTATGCCTATCCTGTTTAGCCTTCGAATTCTTCTTTATCCTTTCCATCTGATCTTCCATTTCTTTTAGCAATTTTGGCCCAACAACTGCTTTGTCTATTGGATTATCCCAACTCACTAGTGTGTTACATTTCCTGCCATAGAATGCCTCAAATGGACTCATTTGCAACGAGGACTAATACCCATTGTTGTAGGCAAATTCAACTAAATGAATATAATCTTCCCATTTCGATGGTTGATCCATCACATACATTCTAAGTATGTCCTCAATTATTCTGTTAGCCCTTTCTGTTTTCCCATCTGAATCTGGATGATACGTTGTCATAAGATTTAAATTTGTCCCAAAGCCTTTGAACAAACCCTTCCAAAAATTGAAAGTAAACTTTGGATCTTTGTCTGAAACTATTGACTTAGGCGCTCCATGTAGCCTAACAACTTTTCTCATATAAACATCTGTAATATTTGTTGCCTTGTGTATAGTCTTTACTGAAATAAAATGTGTTGCTTTAGTTAACTTATCCACCACCACCATGATGGAATCATGTTGCTTCATTATTTTGACCAGCTTAGTAATAAAATCAACTGAGATAACTTCCCACTTCCATTCCAAAATGGGAAATGGTTGTAGAAAACCTGCTAGGTGTCTATGTTTTGTCTTCACTTTTTGACATTCCATACATCTGGCTATGTAATTAGCCACTTATTTCTTCATTCTTGGTCAAAAATATTGGCTTCTTACTGCTGCAATTGTTTTTTGATATCTTAGGTTCCTGACATATGACACATTGTGCATCTCCTTCAACATTGCATTTTTCAGCTCAATGGAATTCGACACATACACCTTACTTTTGTACATGAGAATTGCATCTTCTCTCAACTCATAATAATTAAATTTTTGCTAAAAATTTCCTTGCTATAATGTCTCTTTCATTTTTAGATAATTCTTATTTGAATTTGTTGCTGCAATAACTTTGTCTTTCATATATGTCCTGTACAAGCTAATGGATGCAATATGCACTTCATGAGCTCTCCTGCTAAGTGCATCAGCCACTTGATTTTCTTTTCCTTTTATGTGCTTAATTTCGAAGTCATATTCACTCATAAATTCCAACCATCTAGTTTGCCTAGCATTTAGTGTTGGTTATCCAAACAAATGCTTCAGACCACAGTGGTTTGTCCTTCACTCGAATTTCTTACCTACAAGGTAATACCTCTACATTTTCAATGCATGTACAATCGCTTCTAACTCCAAGTCATGGGTAGCATAATTCCTCTCATTCTCTTTTAATTTTTGAGATTCATAGCATACCACATGATCCTTTTGACTAAGGACTCCACCAAACCCTTCCTTCCATGCATTGATGCACACAACAAAATCTTTGTTTGGGTATGCAATCTTCAAGATTGGAGCACTTGTCAATATTCTTTTCAACTGTTGAAAACTCTCTTCACACTTGGAATTCCATTTGAACTTCACACCCTTCTTTTGAGAAGAAGTGTCCGGACTCACAATCTTTGAAAAACCTTTTTTGAATCTTCGGTAATAACCGACACGACCCATGAATGATCTGACCTCTATCACATTCATTGGCGATGTCCATACTCTAATGGCCTCTATCTTCTCATGATCCACTTCTATCCATGTTGCCGATATTATATGCCCCAAGTAGTGAATCTTATTTTGATAAAAGACGCACTTACTTAGCTTAACATATAATATGTGCTCTCTCAAAACTTGCAACACCATTCTTAAATGTTGCTCATGTTCCTCTTCTGATTTGAAATAAACAAGTATATCATCTAAGAACACAATCACAAACTTTTCCAGGTACTCCCTGAACACTCCATTCATCAAACACATAAAAATTGTTGGGGCATTTGATAGTCCAAATGGCACTACCGTGAATTCATAATGCTCATATCTTATTTTGAATGTTGTCTTGTTGATGTCTTCTTCCCTTATCCTTACTTGATGATAGCATGATCTCAAGTCAATATTTGAAAATATTCTTGCACCTTTCAGCTGATCAAACAAATCATCAATTATGGGCAAAGGATACTTATTCTTTATGGTAACCTTAATAAGTTGTCTGAGATCGATACAGAACCTTAAGGTTCCATCGTTCTTCTTCAAAAATAGAACCGAGGCTCCCCAAGGTATCACACTTGGGTGTATATACCCCCTTTTTTAACAACTCTTCAAGTTGCATCTGCAACTCCTTCAATTCTGGTGTACCCATTCTGTATGGTGTCTTAGACATTGGGGCAACTCCCGGCACCAAATTGATAGAGAAATCAATGTCTCTCTTTGGTGGCAATCCTGGGATTTCCCTAAAAACATCTTCAAAATACCTCAAGACCGGATGTTTTCAATGCTTTCCACTTTAGCTTTGGCTGCCTCCTCCATATGGGCTGCAAACACCTAACATCCCTTCCTGAAGCTCTTCTTCAACTGCATAGCTGAAATCTCTCTAACAACTACAACTCTTGGATTGCCTTGAATCTTCCCTTGCTTCCCTTCCTCATCGAGACATGTGATTGTCTTGTTGTAATAGCTCCTAGAGTTCTTCCTCTTCCTTGTAATATTTAAATGGAGGGTGACTCAACAACCAATCATAATAGTCATAGGCAACCTAGTGGGACTCATTGGGATATTGGCTAGAATTGAAGAGAAAATATTACGTGTGTGTGTGTGTGTGATGATGATGATGAAATCCCACTTCCAAGGAAAATATTACAATACCGTTCACCCCTTGATCAAGTAGATTACATATTTGATTCACCCAGAAATAATGCTGCAACGAATTCACTAGCCATTGCGAATTTGGCTAGAATTCGTTGCTTACTCTTGACAAACACTCAAAATGTGTTTTTGCTCATATAACTACTCTTCCTAACTTATTTGAAACTATGTGTGTGTACTCTTAATAACTCATTTAAATTAATGTGTGTGTGTGTGTGTGAGAGAGAGAAAGAGAGAGAGAGAGATTCTCTTATGGGCAAGAGGTTAAACTACAACCGAGTGTAGTATCTAGTCTGATGTATGGGGCTAAGGCTAGATGCTACTAGAAATCACATGACCCCATTGCAAGTAGCCTCAATGATAACCACAAGGGAGACTACTTATCTTGTGGATACTATCTAGGTTTAAACTTCATTTTGGTCCTAGAGGTAGTCTTCCTTGGACGTAAGGAAACAAGTTAACAACCCAAGACCTAGAGACATCTGGCATGTTAACAACCCAAGATAGGCATCTGGTAGGAGAGAAAAACTACCCCCTTATGGACCACCAACAAGTCATTTTAGGTGGCATGGTTTTCTTTGAATAACAATGATGACTCAATGCACATTTGTAAATAGTAGTCAATGATGACTATCCTCACTGCCATTTGTCAACTTAGTTCTTTTTTGGAAGGTGACAAAACCTATCATAACTCAATTGTGAATTGGTAGTGAGAACAACCATCATTGATTGCTATCCGTGAATGTGGGTCGACCATCAACATTATTCAAGGAAAAACATGCCACTTGAATTGATCCCTTGGTGGTTTGTAAGGGGCATACTTTACTTTTACCAAATACCTCTAGGTCTTAGACTATTAACCTATTTTGTTACATGTGCGGAAGACAAGCTCTTAGTGAATCATAAATAGATGTTGAATCCATTTATGCATTCAAAAATGCAATTTAAACAACGGAAAATATCGATTTTGTTCAAATTTATATTACCGTATTCGGCCTTAAAAAAAAAAAAAACAACAACAACAGGTAAAACGTTTAGCAATTCCCGAAAGGAAGTGTCACAAGGATTGAGAGAAAACAAGTTATTTCACTGTCATAAGTCAACGATCTAAAGAAGTCAAAACCCAAACTTGTATCCCCGGGCCGTTAAAACCTTTCGTAAACCCTTGGACAGCTGCGGCCTGTTTGTACAGAGGAGGAGGTCAATGGATTGAATCATGTAGTGACAATTCCAGCATAAGAACCGAAGCAGCTACTTCATCATATCTTTAATCAAAATGCAATAAAATTAAATAGCAGAAGCCTGAATAAAAAATGCTCACATCTTCACTCGGTTTTGTGATCAGATGCATATGCAGTTGCATGTGCTTGCCAGAAGGCATCGGGTTCGAACCATCACTACTACTGTTATTTCAAAACAATTAGCAAAAACGCAAGGATATGTAGACATCAATGATTCTTTTGCTGATTTTACTGCACGCTTTAAGTATGGTTCTCAAGGGGTTTTAATGGCGAATGCAGAGCAATACTGTATGCAGATAGACTACAATGCCAATGCCTTTGTTTCTATTATGAAACGATGCGCTAAGACGGAGGTCGTCTTAGAAGGTAAAATTGTTCATACCCACATCATTAAAGCTGGATTAGAGCATGATAACTTCATCGGGAACAATCTCGTCACCATGTACACCAAATGTGGTAGTTTGAAGGATGCACGCCAAGTGTTCGACAAAATGTCTCAACGAAATGTGATCTCGTGGACCGCTTTAATGACAGGATATGCCCAGAGAGGGTATGGTATTGAGGTTCTGGAGCTTTTCTCTCGAATGGAATGCGAAGGTGTGATGCCAGATAACTTTACTTTTGCGACGGTTGTCAAGGCGTGTGCAAGCCTAGCTGCCCTGGATCACGGAAAACAGGTACATGGTTATTGCCTTGGAGCTGGATTTGAGTTGGATGATGTAGCTAGGAGTGCCCTGGTTGATATGTATTCTAAATGTGGGTATATCGAAGATGCACGCAAAGTGTTTGACAAAATTACCCAGAGAAATGCCATTTCATGGACTGCGATGATTGCAGGTTATGCTCGAATTGGTCGGCTTGATGATGCATGGATGCTCTTTCGCCAAATGCCGAAGCCGGACACAGTGACATGGACTGCGATGATTGTGGGGTATGTGCAGATGGGCAATGACGCTGATGCTTTGAAATTGTTTTACCAGATGCTGAAGGAAGGTGTAAAATTGGATCACTTTGCTTTGTCTAGCGCTATTGGAGCCTGTGCAGGGCTAGCAGCATTGGAAAATGGCAGGCAGGTTCATACCAGTGCTATTGAAACTGGATTTGAATCAAGCCTGTTTGTGGGAAACGCTCTTGTAGACATGTATTCCAAGTGTGGTATCATAGAGGATGCAGTTGAGGTGTTTGAGAAAATGCGCATTCGGGATGTTGTTTCGTGGACTGCGATGATTGTAGGATGTGCGCAGCATGGTCGAGGCAAAGTCACCCTCCAATTTTTCGAACAAATGTTAAGTGCAGGTTTGAAGCCAAACAATATCACGTTTGTAGGGTTGCTTTATGCTTGTAGCCATGCAGGCCTAGTGGTTGAAGGTCGTCAGTACTTTAATTCCATGAGCCTAGAATATGGCATTACTCCAACAATAGAGCACTATACCTGCATGCTGGACCTTCTTGGCCGTGCTGGATTTCTGGACGAGGCAGAGGAGTTCATCAACAACATGCCAATCAAACCCGATGCAACTATATGGGGAGCCATGCTTGGTGCCTGCAGAGTTCATGGCAATATTGATATGGCCCAACGAACAGCAGAACGCCTTGTGGAGTTGAAGCTGGAAGATTCATCAACATTTGTGTTACTGTCAAACACCTATGCTGCTGCTGGTAGATGGGATGATGTAGCGAAGGTGAGAAAATTAATGATAGGTAGAGAGCTGAGAAAACAGCCTGGCTGCAGCTGGATTGAGGTCAAAGCCAAGACACATGTCTTTCATGCGGGAGAAATTTCACACCAACAAAAAGAGGAGATACATGCAATGCTAGAATGGTTAGCTGCACAGATGAAGGCAGTTGGGTATGTGCCCGATACAAATTTTGTGCTGCATGATATGGAAGAGCATCAAAAGGAACACCATCTCAGTTACCACAGTGAGAAGGTTGCTGTGGCATTTGGGCTCATCAGCACATTCCCAGGGATAACTATCCGAGTTGTAAAGAATCTTCGTGTCTGTGGCGATTGCCATACTGCGCTAAAGTTCATCTGTAAGATTGTTGGGAGAGAAATAGTTGTGAGGGATGCTAACCGTTTCCATCATTTCAAAGATGGTCAATGCTCTTGTCAGGATTATTGGTAATTCTAATGGAAGCAGAGAAGAACAATTTCAATATACAACCTTCTTGCAAGCCTTTTTATCTGTGCGGCAACACTCTCAACTTCCGTACAGCTTCAATAGCTTTGCATCTTGATTTTCTGATTGGATTATAGAGTTTCGTTGGATCATGTCTCAGCATAGTTAAACACTGCCGTTCTATTGGCTTATCAAGACATTTGACTCTTCATCATTTTGATGAGTTTTTAGGTTTTGGCATGGACAGACAGACAGAGAGGAAATGCTTGAAGAATGATTAGTAATTAAATACAGATTGTGCTTACTAGCAATGGACATTGGCTTTTATGGATCTTGAGTCTTAAGAACTGATAATGCTCTGCTATACACGGTTTCTGTCAGAGGTTGATATCAATATGTAACGAGAACTGAAATTATTCAGAATTGATGTTAACAGAATTCCTGAGAATCCTTTAATGCAGCAGAGAAGCTTGATGGTGATCATACAAAATATCTATGCACCACCCATTCTGTATAACAATGCAGTATTGACTAGAGGGACATTACTTTGAATAAGTGTCAAGGCATTTGGTTCTGACTGGTATCGATATGTAACAAGAATTAAAATGATTCATAAATTATATTAACAGCATTCTTAAGAATCCTATAACGCCACATAAAATCTTGATAATAATCATTAATCAAAGAAAATTTCTTTGCACCACCCATTTTGTACAAGCCACAGCAATGTGATATTAACTAGAAGGACATTATTTTTAATGTTGGCATGTGAGTCTTTAGATGATCACAAAGTTCTAGATTTCCTTTTGTAAGGGTTGTCATCCTTATCTATTGATGAGTTGTCAATGTGTTGGCACTCTTCAATTCATGAGGTGATTACCTCCATGTACTATATATTGATATTATTGGATGAATATATTATTAAGATGGCTAAATCTTTTTCTGTCAATCTTCTTGTATTGTGTATTGTTATAGCACAAGTTGTAGGTTGGGAAAAACCCAACCCAACCACAAAAACAAGTGTTACAACTTGAGAATCCTACACTCAATGTCACCTTGATATAGGTCTCGCATTTCAAGGGTGACTAGGTCACTCTAGGGAGGCGATCTCGATGACCCTAGGGTAAATGAGATGTAGAGAATGGATATGGAAGTGGAGCCCCTAGAGGTCAAATTTAAATGGAGTGAAATGTGGAAAGAGATGCCTTGTAAGTTAAGTGATTGTTACCCCAAAGGTATAGTACTTCTTCGGATAATTGTACCTGCCCGAGACACAAGAAAATCCATCTTGCAATGATATATGTTAGTATGGATCAACAAGTTAAGCTTGCTGTCCCTAATTTGCAGCAGTGGATGACAGTTTATATCAGCAAGTAAGACATTCAAATCAGCATGTAAAACATAAGATCAATCAATAATATTATCAATAAGTATGACAATCAATTATGATTGAAAAATGTCACTATGAGGCTAAACAAAGCAAGCTGTTGTAACATGTATTTTCTGCAGAAAATTGCAGCCTTATGGCTGTAACATTCATTCACTTTTATCAGCAAATTACACCATCAAAAGATCCCAACAAGTAGCCCAAAAGATGCGCCCTAGTTAGTAGAGTTAGTGTGCAAAATTTAGGAGCTAGTCTAGGGTTAGTTTAGGAGTTAAGAATGAATTAGTAGCTAGGGTTATGCAACCCTAATGGCTGTAGGTTAAAGTTTAGAACAACAATTTAAGTATTGGGAGAGAGGGGACACCCTAGTAGGGGAAAACTCCTCTCAATGTGGCAAGCCAACTCCAAGCAAGAGATCTTTCAAAAGACAGAAATTAATGTTTCCCAAGGCAATGATTTTGTATCTCCAATGCAAAAAATAAATGACTAGTGCCTTTACTATTGGGTTACTGGAGTCAAATAAATGAACTAGAGATGTTACTTCCTTGGGGGTGTAAATCCCCTTACTTCCCAAGACAAGTATCTCTAGTTAGGATTTGAGAATGAGGGGTGTAAATCATTTTACTTCCTCAAACAAACCCTTGCAACATCAATGAACTTTAAGCAATAAATGATAGAGACTAGAGTGAGGGTGTAAATACTCTTAATTCCCACTTAGCTCCTAGTACAACAATCCTTGACTTGAAAAAATGATAGCATAAGAGTAAAAGACCATACAAAAATAAAAAAAGATGCTAAGATGATCCACCATAAAAGCTAAAAAGCATTCATCCAAGGCTAGCGCCTCACTCCTCCATCAATCATTCACAAGAGATAGCCATAAACAAGTGCACAAGAGACAAATATAGTCAAGTGTAGTGAAAATTTCAGATCAAGTCATCTCACAAGAGGGAGAGTTGTGTTCAAATGAGATCTTATGATCTCTTATTTATACAAAATGTCACCAAGGTGACTTGTCCATGCATTAAGGGGTAAACCACAAGACTAGGGGTCAACAACCCTAATCTTACCCCTTTTAACAAAGTAATATTAAACAATTCATTTAAAATTTCACTTTTGCACAAATCAAACCTTAATTTTACATGGACGTCTCCCCTTTAGGGGATGTTTTGCCACTTAAAAGAAGTCGTTGGTGTTGGAGAAGCATTGGTAGGCCTCCAAAGGCCACATGTCAAGCATCTAGGCAATATCCTCATGGTGAAGAACTCCTCCTCCTCAAAACGTCCATGTGTCAATGAGTCGCTACATCACCACCAAACCCTAGCCCCCAAAAGTGATGTCATGCCCTAGGAGGTGACGTTTTGCCTCTGCTAGGCAAGTCGTTTGGCAAGTGAAGCATGGGCTAGGTCCATCCAGTTGTCCTCTAGGCCTTCAATATTTCATTTTTGTGATCCGACATGTGGACCCTTGACATCTAACCTGTGGGCTTGCAAGCCCATGGAAGCCCAAGCTAGGCTTGTTCTCCCAAAAATGCCCACCAACTAGGTCCTGCAAAGACAAATGAGCATGCCCTCCAAGGATCTCAAGTCATAACATCATGATAAGTGAATCTAATCAATAAATGAACCACCTAAGCATGTGCATCAAAGATCACTATATCAAACAATTGATTGCTCAAAGACACTATGCGACTTGTCAAGCTTGAATATGGGAGGGTTGACGAAGTGTCCTATTGGGTAGATCTTTTCCTAGGTCAGGGAGAGTTTCCAAGAGATCCCTCTCCAAGCCATGTAAAGTGGATGAAGTGGTTGGGGTCAAAACTCAATGGGCATAGGGCTCATGACATACAAGGGTTCGCAGTGTCTCATTCATGGGTGCCTTTGTAGAGGGTGTGTGGTACTTTCATCCGCAATGCACTTTTTTCAAGCCCATTAATTTTCATTCTTTTATTCTTTTATAATTTCAAGGAGAGGTTTAAGGTCACTGCTCTGGCGTGGTGACGAGATAATGGCAATGCCACCCACAAACACCTAGTGGAGATGAGAAGGTTGACTCGTGATGAGACCCTCTTTCTCTGAGCCATGCAACTGAGAGCCATTACCTTGGTTTGGTGACCAGATGATGACAATGTCATACCACTAGATATTCATGGACGTGATAGGTCGACTCGTGATGAGACCTCCTATCCTTCAACTAACCTTTTAAGCATTCTTTATTATATTGTGGGTCCCCTTTACTCAAAGAGAAGCGTTTCACTGCTTTCTTGGGTGATCCTTGGGCGAAGCATCTGAAAGGTTCATATGACGCTTTAATATTTTACCCAACATCAATCCCTCTAGGCCTTGATCCCCTTGTTCCCATAGAATGAGGTACAACCCCTTCTTGGGTCAATACACCCTAGAATCCCAAGAGATAAGGAAATGGAGGGGAATAATGATGGAAAGTGGTAAGTATGGTCGAGAACGGTACAATGGCTCTTTAAGGGAGTTCCTAGTAGCAAACCCATCCCCAAGGAAAACCACTTACTAGGGAAAAATGTCAACCACCAAGGTGAAGCAGGGAGAAAGACATAATGTCCAAGCATATATCATGAAATATAAAGCAATTTAAGATACAACATACTCAATTGGATTAAATATTGAAATGATGCTCACCATAATACTGACTTGTACGTCATGGAGCAAGGCCCACTGCCTTCCAGAAGCCAATTGATGTGGTGGATTCCATCTTGGAAATCCGTGACCATCTGTGGTGGTGAGAGGGGTCTCCAACTGTGCAAAAGGGTACTGCTGATCATGTAGTCTCTCAACACTCAATATATGCAACCTGAGGGCCTCGAAACATAATCTCCTTAGTTATCCACAAAATGGGGATACCATGTATGATTTTCATAGTTTAACATGGCATCAAAGCTCCTTTAATCTTAATGGCCTGATAACTCCATGGTAGTAATCCATGGAAGGTGAGGCATTGCAACTCCTCATGGTAGTGATCCATGAGAAGTGTAACTTATGGTAAAAAACATGCTAGTGTTATTCTATGTAATGAACCACTGTGGTTATGGTGACGATGTTGCAATGAGAGTGATGGACATATGACCATGATGGGCCAATTGAAGAAGAAATACAATGAAGAAGAGAGAATCCATGCTGGAAATGCATGCAATCTAAGGAGAAAACATCACAAAAGAGGAAATTTGTTGTTTTTGGAGTGAGTGCTGATAAAATTAAGATTTCTCTTTCATTAATTATCCATTTTGAGTGATTTTAGTTGTGTTGGAAAATAGATTCAGAAGAACACCAAAAGGTATTTTTATATTTTCAATATTTATCTTTGTTTTTTAGATATTAATCCGTAAAAATCAGATTATATGCAATCATGGGATATACAGTCATTAAAATGTAGATTACGACCATTATACACAACCAAATTAGGTATATAGTGTAGCGTTGGAAAGGTCTTTTATAGATGTATCAAATCCTTTTGAAGATTCACTGAAAAATCAACTTTGAAGGAGAAAATTTTGTTGAAACAATCTGCCCCAACTGAAAAAATGAATATTGCAAGTGGAAAACATGTTCTTTTCACTATAGAAACTGTCTTTTTTATGAGATAACAATTGCATATAGTATGTGCAAGTGATTATGAAAATGGGTATCATTCTTTTTTTTCAATCGAAGTCTTGATTAGTGAGATCTTCTCAATAAAATTTTGATGGTTTACAAAAGCTATAGTGAAATAGTTTTATGCAAGATTTGCAAATTGTACACACAGATTCAGGGCGATGTGAAGGTGTTTTTAAGATAGCGCCACTGAGATATTTAATGGTTCTTTCAATTTTTTCTGTGATTATTGAATTCATGAAGGTTTTCGGAGAAAAACATTTACTTTTGGATGAGCCAAGAGAATTTTTGTGAAAAAATGGAATCTTGCAAAATAGTTGAAGGCTAGTTTTCCAAACTTTGTAAAAGGCCTTTTAAAGCTATGTTTTGAACAAAAACTTTGTAAGTGTTTTGGTAAAAAATGAATGTGTTGCAAATTTTCAATTAGATTCAAAGACAAAGGTTGCATAGTCTCATTGAAAAGGAGAAATAAGCTTAATTGAGAGCTTTATGTACTACATTTTTAAATAAATATTAATTTATGAGCGGTGGACGTGTCCTAGACATGTCCTGAAATCAGAGTAAAGGGGTTTAAGGTATACATTGTGCTAGTGTGCAATGGTTGATGATTTCCTGATGGTGGATATTATGTGTTAAATCTATAATTGCAAATTATCATTCAACAATACACACATGGTTTAACAGAGTATACAAATCTTGATCATTCAAAACATGTAATAAGAGGACTAAGAATCTGAGTGCATATGTTTCACAGTTAGTCATAATCATTCGCTTGATTTATTCTTAGTCAACTCTAATTTCATATTTTTAGGGTTTTTAATTCTATGCTATAATTTTCTCGGATGGGGTGCCACGTAGCAATGGGAGGCCACGTAGCCTACCCAGGACTCAAGCCATAAATATGGCAGGCCGTCGCCCTTCACCTCAATATTGAATGAAGGGAGACCATTACTTTCTGCAGAGAATGAGAGGACAACTCCCTCGAGTTAGGATAATGGCAGCACTAAGTTTTAATTGCAGAGATCGTGCGAGTACAGGGGTCATGTCGGCCCAGAGGTTAACTCTCATGCTCGATGTAGTTTGGAACTATTTCTCCCTCACGCTCTACCACCCTGCATGCTCTGAGAAAGGGACCAACGAGCAGTGGGTCTTTCTCGCAGTCACTCTGCGAATTCTCAACCCTCATGGCCTAGCCATGCTGAGGGAGAAGGGTAAGCTGAGGCGCGACCCAACCTGGTATAGTTATGCCACCCGAAAGAGATGGGTGCAACAATTAGAACGAGCCCTATCCATAGCCCATACTCAGTGCACATAGAGGCCAAGGAGTCCATCGATGGCTTATATTGAGGAGGTGATTCTGGAGGAACCCATATAGGTTCCTCTAGAATCCCTTCTCTTCACAGTTCTAGACGACTTGCAGTTCCCTAGCCACAACACACCGAGTATTAGCGCCCAGACTACCATGGAAGGCGCCACTTGCATAATTGAGGAGGAATTCCCAGGGGAATTCCTCCACTTGGACTCAAATGTTTCAGCCCAGGATACCAACAACAAAAGCGTGGAAGAAGCGGAGATGGTCAGGGCTAGAGGACAGGGGCACCGTGCAGGTGGACCATCCAGTCTTGGCACCTCCACTGATCTATGCAATCCTTGAATTCTGCCCTGATCCACCTCTTCTCTTCATCCCAGAGCAACTAGAGCTCATCTTTGAGCTTAGGAGCCAAATGGCGGACCAGCTCAACCGAGACACCCTCATGATTTAGCGGATCGACATGTTGTATGACGCATTCTTGAATGCACCAGCTAATCAACGCTCCCTGACCTGTGCGAAGCCTTTCATTCTCCAACCTATGGATGACCCTCTCACCCGCTCTCTAGACGACATACCCCCAGGTGCCAATGATTAATCTCTAGTTCTTTGCAATGGGTTCCTCGTACAATTCCTTCCCAGATATATGTACTGGGACGATGCAAATTTAATTTTTTTTTTCTTTTTTCAGTTGTTAGTTTGTCTTAGACTCCTAGAACAATTCTGTAAGAACATGAATCCGCCACCTGCTCTGGTTTTCGTTTGGCAGGGCATATGGCGGATAACACTTAGGACCAAAAGTATCACAGTCTACCACATGTTATGGCTTCCGCTAATTTGGCAGAACATGTGGCAGACTGATGACATGTGGCATTTTTGTACTATAACAACATAGTAATAGGAAAGACCTTTTTTACTTAACAAAAAAAAATAATTCTACGCTATAATTTTGATACTCCCATCTTCACTATAAATAATTTTCCTTATCTTTAACCCTATTTTTCTCCCCTCTTCTTCACTTTAATAATCATTATTCGACTTGTGTCCTCTCTACGGTTCATTGTTTAATTATAACACTGTCAACTGTTATAAAAAAAAATCAACTTCTATAAAAGAAAATGACTTTCAACAAAATTGTTATAGATGATAATTTTAGGTATGATTGGGGCCCAATTCAAATTAAAAAATGATTCCATGACTCCAAAGTGGTACTCCCTTGCACCTTAAGGGGGGGAAACACACAATTGAAATGAGAAATGTACTATCTTTCACCTCAAGGGGTGGAGTACATTGATGAAGTAAAAAAAGTTAGCAATCAACCAAAACCACCAGATACATGGTATCAAGTGACAATGGTTAGTGGCCAACCAAAACCACCAAATATAGTGATGAAAGAGATATTGAATAAAATAATAGTTTAAAGCTCCGATCTGTAATATTCTATTGGACAATCTATCACAATAGATATAATCAAATATTGAAATATTTACTGTGAAGGTTAATTTCCTTTAGATTTTAGATTCTTTAACTACTGGTTTTTTGCCTAAAATTTATGAAATAATTGATATACAAAAAATAGAGAACATAACTAAATAAATACTCACACACCATCTACAAATAAAAACAAGATATGACCAAGGAAACCCAATATGGGAGAAAACCCAACTAAAAAGTGAGACCATTCTAATCTCTTTTCTTCAAAGGCAAGTACAAAGAAAGAGGCACTCTCTGTGGAGTTGCTTTTGCCATTGTAGCCTATATGGATTATATAGAATCTTTCATCCTCTTTTATGCTCATAGAATAATAATCTCATAGGTTTTTCTCAGCTATGGAACAATATACAATGCAAAAAAATGGAATCCCTTCTCCTCCTAGTGGCTCGGTATTTAACATAGCCCGATAGCTCTCTAAGGTTAGGGTATTGACTTCCTCAACCCTCAATTAGTGATTAGGTTTGGATTTTCTAGAATTTTCTATAAAATCCACTACGTGGCTATCCCCACACGTTTAAGTAATGGGCGCTAACGTGGCATCCACTCTCACCATGGTGATGAATACAATATGTCAATTTTCGGGGGACATAACTTTCGCATACAAACTTCGATTGAGGTGATTCTTGCACCATTGAAAATGTATTGGTGTGTAGAATATAGTCTCTTTCTCCATAATAAGGTTTGGAAAATAAAAAAGTGTTGTTTGATACCACAAAATGGATCCAAAAATTTTCCGACAGTTTTTTGGACCTAAATTTCCAAATTGGGACCAACCGCTAAAATGACTCTACAAGTTGATTCTTGCAATTTTTTCACCCATAAAGCATCGAGATAGATGATAAATAATATAATGATCCAATACAGATCAATCCCAATCTTGGATCCCTTCGACATGACTTCCCACCTTTCAGTTGATAAAGGGGAGAATATTAATGATGATTGTCAGACTCAAATTTTTGACAACAACGACAACCGAAAAGTTCAAATATTTCATCACTTGTCATAAATTGATGATTGGAATGCTATTTGACACTAGTTGTGTGTCATTTTTTAGTGAAGTATTTTGGACATTTCGTTCACCTCGATGGTCATTACTAACATTATTACTTGGTATTTGATTGGGTTGTGTTGACGAGCCTTAAAGATCCATTCAAGCAGTTAAGGGAGAACGCCTAATGACAGGTCCCAATTAGACCCACTCTCGTTTGGGGTAGCGTTTCCGACCAGAATATTGGTCTAGTCTTCGATCTAAAACAATTATCTAAATATGAATTAGAGAACATAATTTTCTCAGATGAATTAAAATTCTAGAGAACTAAACTAGACTAAAATGATTAATTGTTGTCCTAAGATGCATTCCTATTCTATCCTATCCTATCCTATATTGATCAAGAGCGAGATTTAAAAAAATAAGTGCAATTAAAAATTATATTACTTGTAAAGAAATAATTCAGAAAAACAAGGAATGTGAGAATTTAACAACATAATGAGTCAGACACAATTAATTGATTCATCAATTTATCATATTGTTGCTGCACTTGATATGAAAATAATGGCAACTGTGGACATACAAAAAATGGTCTAGAAATAGTTCATTAAACTAAAATCCACACATTCACAAAAATAAACATGCATAAACATAATAGTCTCATTCATACACATTTGTACCAAAATATTCAAAGTGTCTCTTGTTCAAATTCACATACAATAATAGTACTGTCCTGATACAATCCTAGTCCAAAATCCATTTCTCATTTACAGTCATGCCTTTTATAACTATACGATGGTTGTTTACATTCTTGAGATTCAATCATAAGCAAAAAGCAGTTTACAAAAGCGACTCTTCGTGTTCCTTTCCTTATTAGGATTACAAAAAGAAAATATGAGACAGGTGGTGAAGTTATGGAAATCAGGATCATCATGGGTTCATCTGCATCTACATTTGGTCTCGATATTCTTTCCAGAGTGAATAATTATCCATGATCTTTTGTAACTTCTTTGAATACATCTTTTCGATATCCAATTCACTATCACAAACCTTGGTGGAAACTTCTTTCTTCAGTTCTTGTGCTCTGCGTTTAATGAAATCTCAAGCCATAGTGATGAGTTTGACAGGTCTCAATAGACACTCTTCCAAATGTTCAATGTTCACCTTGCTACTTTCCCCATGCTTCTCCACCTCAACTAAACTGAATTTGGCAGGTGTTACTTCATCAATGGCGGGCATCAACTGCATCCCAAATTATTCAAGGAGATCATTAGAACTATTCCATAACCATTTAGATGTCTTTTGGACGACTTGGACATCTTCTAACAGAGGCTTCCAAGTATCGAAGAATACTTGGTATTTTATCCTTTCTTTGAATAACATGGCAATGTAGCTAGGGGATTTTTATATGCTCCTTGCTAATCGACAATCCTATCAAATGAATCATTTACCTTTTGGAATTGATCCTTGATTTCATCTATTTGGTCTTCAAGTCTCAATTTTTCATCTCGATCAACCTGCATATCATTTAGAAGGCACAAAAAATATTTCTGCTAAAGTATAAGCTTTTCATTGAGGTTAATATTCTCTGCTTTGAATGTTTCCAAAGTGAGAGTCTTTTCCTTGTTTTCTTCTAGCACCTCTTTAAGATTTTCCTTAGCTTGTTCCAATCCCTTTATTTGAAGGCTTTTCTATTCAATAAAATGTTTGGTTTAATCTAGCTCAGTTTGCAAATGAGATATCTCCTTTCATGCTCTCTCCTGATCTGTTCGATTTCTTCACAAATTTTTCTCTTTGTAGATTCTGAATCTTTCAAATGGGTGTCGTTCCAACTGTGTTTTTTGATTAAATTCAACATTAATTTCATCCTTTTGGGTTTGAAATTCTTTGTTGAGTTCCTATATCTTGACATTATCAACGACCTTGGTGGCCCTTTCGAATTGTGAAGTCAGCTCATCCCTTACAACTTGCACAGTCTTTACACGTTCTTCTTTATGCAATTTTTCCTTTTTCTCAATAGCTTTTAGGAATTCTGCAAAGATGTTATCCTTATGTGTTTTCAACTCTGTTTCTAGCTCAATGATTCTAGTTCGGGCTGCACTTAAGGAAGTGGTAACCTCAAGAACTGATGAATCATTTAAACTTGCAAATGCATGGAGAGTAGAAAATGCTTATATAACATTTTCCTGTAGATGACCTGGACTCAGTAGAATCTCCCCTTTTCCTTTTGTTCGACCTTTTTTCGATTCTCTTTGTCTTGTCATCGTAGTAATAATCTCCAATAGCCATGAAAACACCTTCAAAACTTAGAATTTGTGAAGAAAAGGTGGTATTACCTAGGATGACATTAAGGGGGGCGTATTCATGGGTGAAATGTTCACTATGCCCAGATTAGGAGTCGATGGGATGCTTGGGGTTTCTCTTAATTCCTTTTTCTTATGCTACTCCAATTGCTCATCTGCCTTTCTATTAGCTTCTTCCTCATCTATTTCTCTTTCATTTTCTCTTTTCTGGGCCTCAACTTCTTCAACGAGTCTTTTGGCCTCTTCCTCAACTGCATCTTTTTCACTTTCTTTTCTCAATGCCTCGACTTCTTTAGCTTTCATTTTATCTTCTTCCTCAACTTGTCTGGACCTTTGATACTCCACATAAGCTTTCAACCTCTTCTGCTCCAATTCATCATCTTTCTTGATCTTCTCTTTCTCTTTGGTGATTAATTTAATTTGACCCTCTTGCAACAATCTTAGAAACTCATTTTGATGAAACTTCTTTATTTCTTCTTGTTCATCTTGGAGTTCTTTATTAACAACATCATCAATGAATTTTTGTAATACTTCTTCATAAAATAAAACTCCTTTGAACCCGTCTTCATCAAAATATACCACCTGAATATTAGAATGATTAAGACCCATGTATTTGACGTGACTCATTGCGAGCTCATGTGGGTCATGTCCTTTTTCACTTCTTAGGCATAAGCATAAATCTTGTAGAGCCTCTGCTTATTTTCTAGTATGTTTTGCATTTAATAGACTATAGTTTCCTATGTGCACAGGAAACAAAGGCCAAAGTTTTTTACTATTGCTCATGAGAAAGGAAGTAACCCATGTTCTCATGGTTTGATGGGATATTTCTCTCATTACAAGGTGATTTGGGATGAAGAATGGTAAAATATAAGGGTATCCTATAGTGCCATATACTTTGACATAGGTATAATATTTTCCTAGATACCAATCAACTATCCCTTTCATCTTATCTCTAGCTTCACTTGAAATTCTATACCTTGGGAACCCAAAATTGATAATGAAAAGAGGATAGAGGAAATGATAAAAAATTTCATAGAAATACCTCTTGTAATTTATGTTCCAAATCTCAAAGAAATACACATGGACATGAGGCTGATCTAGGTCCCAATTCCATCCAAGGTTGGGAAATGGAGTTGACGAACATATGACATCAATTAAATAAAATGACATATAGAAACATGGTTTTTCATAATTGGTACATTTTTCACATTGAGACATATGTTGAAAGTTAATATCTCTTCCCAGTTGAACACTTGTCTTGTCTTCACAATTTTGTGGGCCATAGGTAACCAATCTGTTTGAAAATGTGTGCACTTCTCTTCACCATATAATCGATTCAACATCGCTATCATCATTTTGTATGGTTATTTGAACTCTTGTGTAGGGATAAGCTTCTTCCCTTGCTTGAAAATTATGTCCTCGTCTACTCACCAGTTCTTAATTAACTTGGTCGAGCCTTTGCTATTTTGAGAAAACCCCTTTAGGAATGGCTCATTAAGGGAGCACATAGGTCCATGAAGGTGATATATTGTACTGACTTCTTCGGTCCACAAAGATGCTATATGTTTCCTGGATTTATTCAAAATTGTGGTAGTGCTAGGGTTAAACCGCTTAAAACACCAATGGGTTGCTACGTTTTAAGGGAATAATGTAGGCCGTGCAACTACTAGGTGGATTATGCTCTTCTGGATGTTCTAGTATGCTTCGAGGTCTTCATCTTCAGGAGGAAAGTATCCATTATTGAATATTATATACATCTCTTCATATATTAGGGAATTATCTTCTCGGGTATGATAAGTCATGTCCGTCACTAAAACCTCTACCCGGTGGGCATAAGTTTTAGATGCAAAAGTTGAAGTAGAAGTTGCCAAATTCCTTGATATTTTGGATGTCTGACTAGCAATAACATGAAACCTATGATTATAGCGAAAACAATGTTTCCATGGCATTACGAAGATGATTAATGTAAAACAGAGTGGTTACTTAGAATATGACGAAAATATAGGATCTCAATGAGGGTTTCAGGGTCATAAGATAGGAATTTAATTACCCTAATGGACAAATTTAATGATACACGTACTATGACCAGTTCAAAACCAGAGCATCAATGTGCCATTAATGTGATTAGAAAGCACCGATTGTTGAAATCTGTGTATCCGAGTGAACATGGGTGAAAATTTGACATTGTGGTCTTTCAGAGCCGTTACTATTGGAGGAGGAACATTAGGAGAGTAATTTGCGCCCGATATAGAGGTATTGAAGAATATTCTATTCCTGGATTTGATTTGCATGCCAAAATGTTAGGGGGGTAGACAAATATATGAGCCTTCAGAGTCGTTTCTTTCAGAGTAAAAAATCTTATTGGTGTATTCACACTCCGATTCCAGAGCATCAAAGAATATTCCCTTTTAATATTGAATTTTGTGCCAAAATATTGGGAGTGTAAATGGTTATGTATAAGTCTTCCATAGTTGTTTATATTGGAGTGACATAGTTCATCCTTTTATTTATACTTCTAAGCAAAAACATTGAAGAGTATTCCATTTCTTATATCCATTTCCATGCTGAAAGTTAAAGTTTGAAAAGGTTAGTGGCATGGAGTTGGAGCTTATCAATCAAAGTTCAAAATATTGGGGAAGTTTCAAAGCTCTGACGAGAAGGGTATAGAAGAATATTCCCTTCCTCGGGAAAAGTGTTATCTCGAAAAAAATGAACAAAAAGTCCATGGATGAATATTTGTTTGCATAATGTGGACCAATTGACTTCGGTCAAGTTATAAAGCTGTCATCGTTTTAGCATAACATTTCGACATCCATGTGTTTATCTCTTCACCAATGATAGAATGACATATTAATCAACATCAGGGTAAGTTGTAAACATGAGCCGCCAGACTATGTTCATCGGAGTTGGAAGTTCACGAGAAATATTAATATGAAATGGAAAATAGTAGGAGTGGGTGTTGATATTAATCCAAATAAGACTTTGAAGGTTGAGAAAGAGCTGGTAAATGTATCGGTGAGAGTGATAACTCCACTTCAAAATTGTTAGGGTCCTAACCCGCACATAGGTAGAACAATATATTCATATGTAATAAAGGTCAATATCAATAAGGCCTTTCAATAAAATAGAATAAGGTGGATGTAAGAAGACCTAATAGAATCTTCCTCTAGATGCTTCTTTTTAGTATAAATAAGAGTCGAGGGTATGAGAACCCTAGCTTGGAGATTATTGTAATAGAGCTCTGCTCAACTGGAGTTTTCCCCCTCGAAGAGGCCCATGAACATTGCTTTCAGATTCAAAATTGTATTTCTGTTGTTATTCTTATATCATTTCAGTGTTATTGTGGTGAATGTTCTGGTTATATTGCTATTATTCTGCCATTACTAGCATTTTATTTCTATTCTGCATACATTTTATATCTGGTATATTACAAGTGGTATCAAAACAGATTTCCTCGGCATAAAGTGTGGGTTAATTTTTTTTTAGGGTAGAGACGTATTCTGGTGTCTTTAAGCCACAGAGATCTGTCGTTACATGCATAAACTCGCGGTTGAGGGATTCATAAACACAGGAAATACAAGTGGTACTTAAGTACACATCTGTTGACCACCCTTGTAACCCCTGTTGGTACCCCTTCGAGTGGTAGCGCATCAGACAACACCTGTGTACGGATCGACCTAGATTACCTGAAGCCCCCTTTAGATAAACTGATCGGCCGCCTGACTGCTATAGTGTCACCGAGAAAAACACTCGGGAAGATACTCTCTAGTACCTGGGTAATCGGGTAGTACGGCTAAGGGTACAATCTATCTTCCTTAGTTAGTGCCATGAGATATTGGGTCGAGTACTACTGTTGGACCCCGCATGTATATCAGAGAGCTATAGCACATGGCAAACCCTTGTCTGTAGAACCCTTGAATACCTAACCCTTGGTGACAGAAACATAAACAAATTAAAACAAACAAGATCTATTGTTGCGCAACTGTGTTCAGGTTGCCAAGTAAATACACATTTATTTTTGGTTAAGAATTTGGGCATTTCCTCTCTGCAGTATTCTTTAGACCGGAGTATAACTCCGTAAAAAAAAATAAAAAGTATGGAAATTTTTTCACCATTATTTCAGATCTATTCCATTGGATTCATCTCTTCGCCCTTATCACATTCATCCATATCATTTTTTCAGAATTTTTTTTTTACCCCGCCCGCTCCTTTTCAGTTCCCCCATCCTCATGGCCCATACTTGTAGCCAAGATTTGGAAGCTCACTTCAACACCTTGCAATCGGGTCTCATTGAGACCCAACAAGAAGTGAAACAACTCAGTGCCAATGTCGCCGCCATCAATACAACCATGCAGTCCTCAATGGGAGAAATCAAACAAAACCTCACCACCCAACTTGAATCAGTCTTTTCGACACTCTGCACCAAACTGCATATCCCTACAAATAACCCTTCCTCTTCCTCACCCCCACATACTGAAGGTGACCATTCCTCTCATTCCCATACCTTGCATAACCATCACTTTCAATGCGACCTACACCTTCCATGGGTGGATGTGACCAAATTTGATGGCTCAGACCCCACCGGTTGGGTAACCCAAATGGAACATTACTTCTCTTTATATAACATTACAGATGACTTGGCCAAACTACGGTATGGTGTTCTCCATCTAGATCAAGAACGTTGGTAATGGTGGCAATGGAGAAAAAAATCTCATCAAGGGTATATTCCTTGGACACAATTCGTGGCAGAGCTTTATGAATGCTTTGACACTGACACCAACCATTTGGGCCACTTGAAAAAGATGAAACAATTAGGAACAGTGGAAGACTTTATAGCTGCCTTTGAGCGCCTGGCTTTTAGAACAGAGGGCATGTCTGATGCCTTTTTTCGAGAGTGTTTTATCAACGGCCTCAAGGATGAAATTCGGGCCCATGTCCTCATGACTTGGCCTGAGAGTTGGGTGGAGGCTACCAAAAAAG
>ML789281.1:350064-364293 GCA_009831015.1 Picea engelmannii
ATTCAACAAATTCAACCTCACTCATCAATATTACTAGTCCAATTGAGATTTTCTCTCTGTTGTCCATGGTATTACTTCTAAATGTTGCATACACGAGTTTACATCGTCGGTGAAGAGCAATTCTTATGCAATCTCCAAGATTGACAAAGCCCTTTGGATGCTGGTGAATGTTAACTGATTTGAAGAATACATCAATTGGATGCACTTCACATAATTCTCAACATTTTTGCAACTAATAAGGGTTAGCTCTATGGACTGTATGCCACCACCAAAAGACAACCTAGTATCAAAGAACTTGAACCTATGAAGAGCTTTGAGAATGGACATAAAGAGGAGGTTGTTCAAGTCCTTCTAAAGGTACCAATATTAATATCACATCTGTTATTTATTTATTTCCAAATACAAGCTTATGCTGAGCCATTCAATTAGAATTGAACTTTTGATTTTAAAATCAAGCTCTCTAAATCATCAAATGCAATTTTAAACTGAAGTTTTTGAAACTCTCTAAATTGTCAAAAGCATATGTTCTGGATCTTCTTCAAATTAAAAGACTTGAGTGGAGCAGATTTACCAGACATGCCACTATACACAATCAACATCATATAGATGTCCCACCATGATCCAAAAATGTTGAATTCTCTTGATTGACCAACTGTATCTGTTTGATCATGGGAAGAACTATATTGCTATTTTCATAAGAATTGTGTTCTTCACCTATCTTTTCCATGTTCCACGCCTTCAAAGATGAATTAGAAAATCCTCCAACAACTGACGCTTCGCCCTGAGATATATATGCACAATTGAGTCTGTTGTGGTTGCTAATAAATGTGTAGAACCTGATAGAAGGAAATTCATTGTTGCCTAGATGAGCACAATATCAAAACCCATCTGTAGCTCAATTTCTGGAAATATTAGTTTAGAAAATTGATCATATCTCCCAGATCTTGCAAGATTTGAGGAAATCATCTTCAAGAAAATCAAATTGTCCCATCCTCCAAAAAACCCATGTGATGGATTTTCAGATTTCATCTTCAATTGCACACATTGACCCCCAAAAATTGTATGATAGTTTGGCCGTGAATTTCTGGGAAATATGAGTTTGGAAAATTCACCATATCTCTCAGATACCTCAAAATTTTGGCATACCGCTTGCAATGAACCCAAATGGGCTCGTCCCCCGCAAAACCGATGTGGCGGATTTGTAAGATTCGCTTCCATTTTCTCGCAATTTCCCCCGAAAATATGTCTCTCTGGAAACTGACGCGGATATTCATAACTGTTTGCAAAGAGAGTATCCTTGCAAGAGCTTTGTGGCGATCAACATGAATATATGACATCCATATAAAATTTAATGATTTGATGATATCATCAACACCTCTCACACTGAACCTCCTTTTGAGCTGAGCCAAATTTCGCTCCCCACAATTTAAAAATATCATCTGCATCACATCTCTGCTTATGCCTTCCAAGCACAGAAGAATTTCATCACTGCTGTCACAACATTCTAACTTATTTGGAGATATGAGTTGGGTGCCTGTTTAGGAATCATAAATGCAACTTCCATATTGTTTTTGAAACTGCTTCTTCAAGCATTCAATCATCAAAAGTAGCCTCGTATATCAGAGTTGTTGCCCCACAAACAACATCTATGAGAACCTGGAAAGGTCTTGTATCCCCAGAATATACAAGCTTCCAACTTGGAACTATTTTATTGGCATTATTCTTTCTTCTTGCAGTTTGTAGGAACAAAGATATCTAGAACAAAATCTTCTATATGAATAGCTTGTGAAGGAGGTCTTTATTGCATGAAATATGATGACTGTATTCAATTTGAGGACCTCTTCTTATTGCTAAGACTAAACTGTTGAGCTAACCATGCAAATTTTATTAAAATTTATTCACTATCCTACCCTGTCTTGAAAAGGAAAACCTCTTGTCAAGTATAGGAGTACTCAAATGAAACCATGTGGGTAACAAGATTAAGAATACACTCATATCAAAGTATGGAAAATGTACCTTGATGGCTATCTGGATATGAGAGGCTAGCTGATGTGATTGTTTTGATGTCAAGAAGTGTTGAAGGAGGAGGTAGTGCTTTGTCCTCATGATGGAGCCATTATTCAATACAACCAATACTTATTTGATTCTTTTCTTCATCAGTACTATTGGCTTGCATGCCCTCCTTTATCATACCCTGTGGATATTCAAACATTTGGATTTTGCACAAAGGATATGAGTACACATTTGCAAGAAACTCTTCAATTTCAGGTTCCAATGCCTATTCTCTTCGCCAAAAGTGTTAGGGCAATTCAATTGCTTAAATTGCTTTACTTTAAATTATCAACTAGGGAGCTCATAAGTTTGTGAGATGCCCAAAAAATATATGCAGGAGTAGGAAACTAACTCAAATATAATAAAGTTGAATGAAATGATACATAATTCAATTGAGTTCAATGGAATTATTCTTCAACTATTAACCACATTCCTTTGGTTGAAAATCAAGAGCATCAACTGGTTTTGAGATTACTAAAGAAACTTAGTCTTCAATGCCTAACTTTGTAGGGAAACCATGCTTTCATAAATGAAAGAGCATAAAGAAATGACTAGGAAACGAAATGAGCAACTACTAAAATAACATCACATGGAAAAAATAATCTATGAGGCAGTGTATACTAGAAAGAGGGGGCCCTGCATCTCTTGGCATATACTACCAAGAAGGACTACAATAGAGAACTCTTGATGTGCAACAACAAGATCTTTATCCCAACATCAAAATGATTACAATGATCCTTCTCTTCAATTCTATAACTATCTAACTCTCTAACTCCACCATAAACTATGAACTATCTAAGATGAAAGATATCCTCTCATATTTATACATACAAATTCTCCTTTACAAAAGGAAAATGAGTTACAACAAGATGAGTTCAGATCCTAAACAAGTGGATCTGCAACTAACAAATCCTAGATCCTTAACATATGGATATTTCACCACCAAATCCTAGATTTGAGATAAGATAGTTTGAATAAGATAATAACAACATATGCCATGAGATCCATGTGCCCATATTAGTGGATATGGGTCACCAATTGGTCAAACCACTTAGCTGCAAAATTACAGGCTAGTTAGAGCAGTTTTGGAAATCTCAACCATACGCCCCTTGTTTTGCATGTTTTGTAGTTTTTCCTTGAAAGTCACCTAAATGACCCTATTATTCACAAAACCCATATTTTATATCTTTAAGATTACTCTTTAGTTGATCAGAAATTTCATGGAAAGTTTGACTACCAGAACTGCCAATCAACTGCAGAATTGCCAATAGTTGCATAATTGCCAACAGTTATAGAATTGCACAAGTAAGTTAGGAAATAACAATATCTTCCCTAAGTAATCATCAAAACATGAGAAATCAACCGCTTTCATGTAATTATGCCATGTGAAGCTCATATAAGGTAGAAACGGTTGAATGCATAAATATGAGTGATAAAGGGAATGATGATGGAGGGGTAAAGTGAATGAAAAATGACATTGTAAAATGTGTTATTTTTGAGGTCCAACCGATTTACAAGTGAATTGATGCCAATTCATATTATGGCTATGAGAATAATGAGGACAATATCTTGGAGAAATTCAAGAGACCCACAAAGGAGGAGATGTGAGACAGAGCACTGAGAAAGTGGCAGAGGATCAATTCCATGCACTAAATTTTGAGAGGCACCGAAGAGTGATTTCCTTTGCATATTACAACCTCCACAAAACTTTAATTGTGGAATTGTGCATACATACTTGGTCAATTAAATTGTTTCTCGATGCATTTTTACATAACAACTGCACCGATGCACTATAAACAGTGTAGCACACATGTATATTGTTTTTTTCAAATCATGTTGATGTTGTTGTTTGATTTATAAAATGTATTATAAGTACACTAATATTAGATTTCTCTATTTTTAAATTAAATTTAAGACGTATCAGTCATTAGAATTTATAGTTGCCATATAATGTTTAACTTTAGTTTTATGAAATCGTTTACTTTGGATTGTAATTGTGAAAACTTAAAGCTATTAATGCCATATAAAGTTCAATTCTTCTTCAAGGTGAATTGTTTAATTTCCAACAACATACAATATGTTGATTAAACATGTTTATAAAGAAAATTACTTTTATGAAATGTTATTTTCTCATTTATTTTATTGTTCTTAACCATTAGGCTTGAGTGGGCCTAATGGTTAAGAACATGTGTTTCCTTGTGAGAGGTCACAAGTTCCAATCTAGAGAAGGGTAGGGTATATATACTTTTGTATACTTTACCAGTCAAATCACTGGGAGGAGGGGGTCCCTTGTCCCATAGACAAGGGGTCCTCATACACCAATTTGGTGTCTGGCTTGGATGTGACCTTAAAATTAGATTATAATTATTATTATAATTACTAATTGTTCAAAATTAAATTTATAGTTATTATATTTAAAAAAAATTCTTATAATCATAATTATTAAATATGGAAACAAAATCATTAATAATAATGAATTTTAAATATAATTTTTTAAAAAGTTATAATTATTAAATATGAAAATGAAATCGCTAATAATAATGAATTTTAATATGTACATAATTTGCTTTAAATAACCTAATGTTTTTTTGCTCCACCATCAATTTAACTAGGAATCTCCTCATAAGGAAATGTAAGTATTTGTTTCGTTAGTGAAGAAATTAATTAATTTGTTAAGGTTAAAAGAATATTAAATTAAATTAATTTACATTAATATTTAAAAATATAAAAAATATTAAACAAACTCAATAAATAAAATAATCAAAAGTCCATGTGTAGATGTTATAGGGAGCTTAGTCCCCATAATTGATGTAATGATTATACCATGCAACCAACCACTTTATAAAACAAATGTTTAATTAAGCAATACATTTACAGTAGTTCCATAGAAAATCAAAAAATACAATTACTCAATCATATTTTTCTTATGCCCCAAGGGGACGTTTATAAGTATACCAAATGCAAGGCGTTTTCGACGAGAGGTTGGTGGTCTACGAAAGTTATAGTTTATTAACAACTCGTCACTGGGAGACAAACTACATATTGCATGCACACCAACAAATATGGATGCCTTCCTTTTCGTAAAGAATTAATTTTCATTGAAGTGTTCCTAAAAGGAAAAGTTTGCACTAAATAATGAGGTGCTGCAACTATTTATGAACCTTGCGATGTTCCCATGAGTTCGTGGATGACCATCAATCTATAATAGGTTTTTCTTGTTAAAGTTTCTAGAAGCAAATATATTCATGCAGATACTATACATAGAAATGTTATGTTTGTATTTGAAAATATTCAAGTAATTAGACCGACTATAAAGAGGACCATAAAATGGCATAAGTGCCACTAATTGTTTGGGAGGAATGGGCACATGTGAAAGGATAAACAACCCAATATTTGCAAAATCTATTTTAGACTTGGAAATCATATAACTATTACCACCAAAAGAGAATTTGATTCCAACATCGGGCACAAACATGGAAGACAACCAAGCGCCATACAAAGCTCGGTTATAATAGGTTTGGTATTTGCTTTGCAGATGGATAGGAAGAGGGAGGTCAACCCTACCTTCCAACAATTGAACGGACTTTTGTGTGTACTTGGACATTTTTTCTTTTACCTCATACAAATTTTTAGATCTCCTAGTAGTGATGTTTTGGGTAGTATTGATATCATACTTTGGCTCACTATAAGGACTCTTCGTTGAATCAATAGAAGGAGATGCGTTGGCCAATTTAGGACGAAAAATAGTAGATATGGCTTCCAATTTAAAAAAAAAAGGAGCATATGAAAGCGTTCCTACGTGTCTTTTCTATATCATCTATTGGATTCTTGATTGCAGTGGTAGGTTTTAGACCATCAACTTTGGATAATCGATCATTAATATAATGAGACAATGTGACATGTCGAGGGTTCTTCTTCAACCCTTTACATTTTGAAAAACCACATACCACTGGCATGTCATAAAATAGATCCAATTCATGATGTAATACCATTTACCCAAGTTGCAAGTTACTAGAAGATGACATGTTACAATTGGAAAGGTTGAGAAGTTGTTCATTTTCATCAAACATTTGTCTACAATATCTATCTCTTGATGAGAGTTTTTGAAATTTTTGTATTGATGGAATATATTGCTCATCCGAACTCGATCCTCATTTATGATCATACAAAACTCAATGAACAATTATTCAACTAAATATGCATAAATAACATAAATTCAATGAGATAAATGAATTATAAATAAAATCTAGACTAACTTCAAATGGTGTGGGAGAAGTTGACAAACATGCAATAGTATGGAATGAGATGGAATCTGAAGTATTGGCCATTTGATATTATAAGCTTCTTTTCCTTGCACTTGTGCCAAAACTATCATCAACACATGCATGAATTTTATATTAAAAGATATGAGTGTTATTAATTATTTGCTTACACATTGATGCATTTTGATATAGTGAACGAACCGATGGGCTACATTATGAAACACATCGAAAAATGACATCCATTAAAACATCCAAAAAGGAAAATATCCATAAATTTTAATTCAAAGGTTTGCATTTATATTTTGTCAATTGAATTATTATCGGTGCATTTTTATGTATATGCGCACCAGTGCAAATTAATTCATTATTAGTGCATTTTCATGGTTGGCTATTCCATTCGGTTTATGTAATTCACCAACTACATTTATGAGACCAATTAATGATGGTTTACACCCTTATTTAGATTTATTTGTTATTGTATATTTGGATAATATATTGGTTTATAATGCTACTTATGAGGAGCACATCTCACATCTTATGCAGGTGTTAGAGATCCTGAAGAAGCACCCGTTGTTGGCCACTCTCAAGAAATGTGAGTTTTCTGAACATTCTTTGATGTATCTGGGGTATGTGATTGGTAGAGGTGATCTCAAGATAGATCCCACCAAGATGGAGGCCATCATGAAATGGATAGTTCCTACAAATTGCACAAAATTTAGGAGCATTGTTGGGGCCATACAATACTTGAGGAATTTCATAGCTTCATTTTCAGTAGTAGCCGCACCACTCCATACAATAACAATGGGCTATAATATTTTCCAAGGGGGGGGAGAATCAACAAAAGGATTTTGATGAGATGAAAATAAATATCATTCAAGCACCAATGCTTGTGCTACCAAACTTGCAGAATCCCTTAGAAGTGGAGATATATTCAAGTGGGTATGCCATGGGAGAAATCTTGATGTAGGGAGGAAGGCTTGTCTATTATCATTATGAAGTATTTCATGGGGCATTCCTCAACTACCTTACCTATGACAAGGATCTCTATGCCTTGGTACAAGTTGTCAAAAGGTGGAAGCAATATCTGATGGGAAAGGAGACCATCATCCAAACATATCACTAGCCATTCAAGTATTTACAGGCCTAGAGTAAGTTATAACAAACTAGGCACTAAAAATGGATGGGGTTCTTATAGCAATTTCATCTAGTCATCAAGAAAAAGGGAAGCACAAAAAAGTTGGAAGAAATGATTTCAAGTCTACCCACATCCAAGATTACAACTTTGGGAACTTTGATGCACATGGATCCTTTTACCCATAGTGGATACAAAGAGGCATACACATAATATGGGGAATTCAAGGAGGTGTTTAAACAAATACATGGCCAAATCCATATAGAATAAGGTGATAGTAAGGAAAACTATCATTTCCATAATGTTTTACTCTACAAGCTCGAAAAAGTCTATGTCCCTAAAGGTGAACTATTGTATCTTATTAGAGAGGTTCACACCTCCAAGGTTGCAAGACATTTTGGTGTTTTGAAGATAGTTTTCAACTTACAAAGGCATGTGTATTAGCCTAGAATGCAAAAATATGTAGCCTGATATATTAGAGGATGTACACTTTGTTGTACCAACAAGCCTTAGTAACATGAAGCAAGGTCTATACCATCCCCTTACTTGTACCCACTCTACCTTGGGAAAGTATTTCCATGGATTTTTTGGGAGGTTTCCAAAAAACCATGAAGGGATATGACAATCTATTTGTGGTAGTTGATTGGTTCATAAAAATGTGCATTCTCATGCGTTGTAAAAAGACCATCAAGGGATAGGAAGCAACAAAATTTTTCTTTGAATAGGTTTGGGTTCACTTTGGGATACCAAGGAGCATCATATTAGAAAAGGAAATTATATTTATTAGTTCCTTATTGACTATATTGTGGGAGAATATGGACACTAATATCAAGAGTTCTACAACATTCCATCCACAGATAGATGGGTAGTCAAAAGTAGGAAATGGGACTTTGGTGCAACGTTTTAAGGGAGAAAATCAAAAGCATACAAAGACTTGTGATAAAAATATGATATCTATTCAACACTCTTATAGAGTAGTACACACTTCTATCAAGTCTCCTTTTGAAACTTGCTTTGGATATTTTCCACATTCACCCTTAGATGTTGTATATAGAAAACAAGGAGGAGTGAGGGAGGACCTCATAGCAGATGCATTAAAATAAGAAAACAATGTTGAGAATATCAATCAAATCCATTTACAATTACATGATACATTGAAGAATTCATAGGAAAAGCACAAGGCTAGACATGACCAACACAGAATGAAGAGAAAATTTAGAGTGGGAGACATAGTATGATTATAACTGAATAAGGAGAGACTATTGGGTCCTGGTAAGAACATAATAGATCCGTGGTATGATCCTTTTGAGGTATTGGAAAATGTGGGATATAACACCTACAAATCCAATCTACCCCCATACATGTGCATTTACTCAGTAGTGAATGTGGAGAATCTCAAACTCTATGAGCCCTCCATGTTGGATAAGTAGGAGGAGCATGTCCTACCTTCCATAGAGGATTTAACACCATATGATTAGGTGGAGTTGGCATAGGAAATGGTTCATTATAAGTGGTATATAACTACAAGATAAGGGAAGCATTATCTTTGGTAGGTTTGCTTGAAAGGAGAACTTCCAAGCAAAGCAAAGTGGTACTCTAGGGAGAAGGTAGAGGAAAACTTTCCTCACCTCATTCAGTAAATATTTTGGGGACCAAAAGCCTCCCTAAATATGGAGGTATGATCCAAATAGGATCATTATATTATTTATCATCTATCTCAATGATTTTAGAGTGGAAAACATTGGATGAATCATATTGGAGGGTCATTTTAATGGTAGGTCCTAGTTTGGAAAATTGGGGTTTGAAACCTTCCTAATCCATTTTGAGGCATCAAATGACATTTTTGGGGGTCAAAACTTTCCTAGCATATATAGGACCTTGTGACACTATTATTCACACTGAGACCTTTCCAATGGTGAAAAAATTGCTCCAATTAGAGATCATATGAAAAAGTTATGCCTCTCGTAAGTTGACCTATTGTGTTGACCACCATGGTACAAGACAATGCCATGTCAACCACTATTACTCATGCATATGGGGATATCCGCATGAGGAATATAAAGAATATTCTATAAGGTCCAAAACCTTATCTCAATTGAGGGCTGAGGAAGTAAAAACCCTAACCCTAGACAACTATCAGGTTATGTTAAATACCTGGCCGCTAGAAGGAGAAGGGGTTCCATACTATGCTATTGTATTTTGTTCCTTAACATAGTAGAACTACTGGGAGTGGGAAATTAGAGAGAATAAAAAGGGAGTTAATGTTTTGTACCATCCTAATAGGCCACATGTGTCAGGTAAATCCATAGAAAGTGCCTTCTCCTTTGTAATTGCATTATTCCCATTCTAGAGAAAAATGAGTAGAGTTGTTGATACTGAGAGGGGGGTGAATCAGTATCAAGTACAATTTGAATTTTTTTTCAACTTATAATTCAACCATATTATTTATTCAATTATATCCAATGAGAAATGAACAACATTAGAAGAGTTACACCAATACACCATGCACAATATATGATAAATAATCAATAGTTATTGTTCAAGGGAAGTAATGACTTCCAAGGTAGCTACAACTTCCAAATATAAAGGGAGGAATAAACCTCCAAAAGGAATATACAATCCTCCAATATCAATAGAGGTTTGACCTCTCCATCCTTTCCCCTTCCTTCCACTCAATAATATATGAGAGATAATAAAAATTTACATTAAATTATCACCGTCAACCAACCATCACATAGAACCTGATAATGCTTCCCGAGACTTCTTCAACTTTTGCAATTATTCACTTATTGGAATACTCTGATCCTATAGATAATATTACTCAATGTATTCTCTGAAACTCCTCCAAGTTTCACTCCTTGAATCCTCCCAGAAAAGGATTTATAGAGAAAATGGTAGACCTTATTCAATTTTAGTTTATTCAGGAGAGCGAACTTGTACAACATGCCCTGCGCTCAATATTTAACATAAGATTCTAAAATTTGTACACAGAAAACTACAGACCGTACTCATTACAATTTAATTGGTCTCACTTCATTTGGATTCTCTATGAAGATGTTATGACTGTTTTACCCAGAACTCTTGTTTATGACTAGCTTTAGGACTAGTCAAAAACCCTTTCTTCAATAGAGTGTATCTCCAAAATTATAGCGAATAAAGAGCTGAAATTTTTACCACAGGTACCTAGATATGTCTTCTCAATAGCATACCAATTTCATCATCTGAATCGTTCTAGAAAAAAAGTTACAACGAAAATGGTAAGATGACCTGTAAATAACATACCTTAGAACACATCACCAAAAGACTTCATCCTCCCTTGAAATTCGGCCTTCTTTACTTCAGATTTCCTCTGAAATTCGACTTATATCTCCTTGTTCATTAACAGGCTTTTGTATGTTGAAAAATGAATGTATAATGAGATTTATTTATACCCTTTGTGTCACTTCCTTTTAACATTAGGGCCGACATGTAGTTTATGCTTCAATTCACATTGTCATATTCAAAAATTCATTTCTCCTCAATCATGAGGATCCATGTGACGTGCCACATACCACCGAAAGAAACATGAATTATAATATCCATCCATGGGTGTTGTATCTGCATGTGTAATTTCATTCATGTCTATCTACTTCGATCAAGTGTGGGGTCCAAGAGACAATGAATAGGGTTAACATCAATGACAACAACCAATCTTCCAATAAGAGAAACCTCACCTTCTAGATGGGTTTGTCCTATAAGGTTTTCCTAGAGAATATATATATATATATATATATATATATATATATATATATATATATATATATATATATATATATTTGGATGGTCTGTGATTTTAATTGACTATTCTCTATTTTCCACATTTTATCTATTTCGTGCATAAGAAGAAAATCTATAACTAAATATTATGGAATCTAAAGGAGTTTAACCTTCACAATGTAGATTTCAATTTTATTTATCACATTTGTTGTGATAAAATATTCCGTTGGAATATCCATGATAGTTTATAGATCACCCTGGCCATGGTGAAAAATGATGTCCAAAATGGAAACTTATCCCAAGAAAGAGGTGATGGTTTTAGAACCCTTATAGCCACACACTCTAGAGAAGTGGAACCTTTCTAGTAAGTCTCATTATGATTCTAACATTATGACTACCTATAAACTATAATATGTAGAGAATAAGTGGTAACTCTAGAAGAAATCTCAAAATTACCCCATCCCTTGAATAAGACAAAGAATTCCATTAATATTTTGAAGGGTGTTTCTAGGTTAGGTCTTGCTTTAGAGAAGCCTAATAAACCCTATGACCATAGCTCTGAGTTAGGATGATTCCCACTCTTACATCTAGATAATAATTATTCTTTTTTGAATGGAAGTTATGGCTTGGGGACCTCTAGGGGAAGGGGACATTATGAGTTAATACCCAAAAATATTAAGGGGGACCCAAGGGGTTATAGCTAGAGGATTAGGGTTGACCATCATCAAAGAGATAGGTTCCAAGCATGTTGGGAGGAAAACTAACTTATTCCATACATAATCTAGAGTAGTTAAGGAAATACAACAACATTGTTAGTGACCCATAACTAGGGTTCTTAGAGGGAATCAAACCTTGATGGAGAGTTTGACATGAAAATCTTCTATACAAACATTCAAGGTATGGGTAGTCTTGCTAGGAGACTATCCCTTAACAGACTTATGGAGGTTGATAAATTATATATTATATTACTTTAGGAGATTGTCTAAGTGTGTTGAGGTATTAACCAAGATACAAAATTATTTCAAGGGGTGGGAGTTTACTTATATTGATTATGTTGGAATTCCTAGAGGCATTTTCATTGGATGGAATTCCAACTTAACCCTAATTAATTATTTTATTATAATTTCATTTCTACACACTAAGCTATATTGAAAGAGTTTAAATAAGAAAATTACTATGTTTAATGTGTATGGATCCTATGAAGGGAAATCCGAATTTTGAGAAATATTCTTCAGATTACCGTGCATCACTAAAGACAAGGCTGTAATTGGTGGTAATCTAAATTTTACTTTGAATAGGTTATAAGTGTGGGGAGATACTATTGTTCCTTAGGATATTCCTAGCTAGGGAATAGTGCTTAGGCACTATATGAAGGCTCTTAAAACCTCCCCTCTTTATGTCTCAAGTTAGCTCTTCGGCTAGAGGGGGTAACCATCAAATAATTTCAACGTTAACTACCCATTGTTACTTCCAATAGTAGAAAGAGTCTACAATATTTAATTTCCATATTCTGATGATTGGTACATTAAATGAGATGACAAAATAGTGAAGACTAAAAACAAGCCATTACATTCAAATCCTCAGACCTGAGCCTTTCCCATTAGTCACCTTTTCCCTACACTATAGGCACATTAAATTGATTGGATGGAAGATGCATAAGAAATTTAAAGAAAAACATGTGCCTCAAATACCAATAGGGACGACAATCCTCAATACTTAAATAATCTACAAAAATATTAGAAATACTAAGGAGGGGTGGAGGCCTCTAGTATTTCTTGATATGAAAATAAAATATGTTGGGCATTAGATATTGAAGCCAACAATTTAGGTTCAATATTGGGCCTCTAAGTGATATTCAACTATATTCAAGATATAGAAGACCCTAGTACATAAAACAAAATGATAGTATATATCAACACTTGCATAAAAACATGTTAAAAACTCCTTTAAAAATACTCATAAACTTGTACAAGAATTCATTGCAAAATCTCAGAAGGATAGTGTATATCATTAACTAGATATAAATTTCCTAAACCTTTTACAATAACAACAATATCAATCAACCACTTGTATAAAAAATGGATTTATGAGATTGTGGAAATGAGTGAATCTAGACCAAAGATTTTAACAATGAATAAGAAGAAAGAGTTACACAAATTAAGAGGAAAAATACAAAAAGTAGAGAGGAACAAGGTCTACAAAAGAGTGATGAATCCCACAGGTAAATCCATTGATCATCAAAAAAATAACATAGGCCCCATAGGGCTCATAGAACTCCTAGCGTTTAGCTGCATAAATTACCAATCCCCACCAACAATACCCTTTGTTACCTTATTTATTTATTTATCCTCGAAATAGATTCCTTGCCTCTTTTTGTGTAATTGGATTCCAAAAATATAATTTAGGATAAGGTGGTTTGGGGTGGCTTGACAAATCAATTTCTAGCTGTCCCACTTCATAAATATAGGAGAGTTTGTTGTCACCAACTTCCATCTTCCTTTAACTTTTCTTGAGAAATATTTTGTTGTTTCTCCTTGTAAGGTTGTACAAAAACATCCTAGATCATATTGTTTCTACTATATTATAAATATATTTTTCTTCCTAGTTTAACTTGTAGAGAATTTGATACTTCTTCAACCCTTTTTGAATGGTCACTTCAATTCTTCATGATGCCCCCTCTTATGAAAGCTTCAACTCTACTTCTTTCTAACGGCTCTAATAGATTGTAGAGTAGTGAATAAAAAATATTCAAACTCAAGAAACAATACATAAATGTGGCAACAAGAGTATCATGAGGTTCTAGACCAACTTGAACGACCAACTTGAACTTAATTAATTGTACATTTTTTCAGAAAAAGCCTCTTCTTCTCTTCTTCTATTTTTCTATCTTGCTCTTGCCCAAATTTAGTTTCCATTTCTTGTGTTATATCATATTATGTTAGGATTTCTACATATATATCATGTTTAGAGGTGTTATTGTTTATCTAATGACTAAAAACATCTCTTTCAACAATAACTACCTCATTA
>ML789281.1:374388-409938 GCA_009831015.1 Picea engelmannii
GAATAGATCCTTCTGATATAAATAGTCTTCCATCTGCATCTTCCATAACTGGTAGTTTTGGCTGTTAAATTTCTCGACCCTAAACTTTCCATCTTCCGACATTGCTCCCACTCGAACCAGGAACCCTCTTTTCCTGCGAGTTAACTTACGCTATGATACCAGTTGTTAGAAAAACAGGACCGCGGAGCAATAAAATAAAACAAATGCAGAAACAAAATACAGAAGACACACAATACAAGAGAGACACAGATTTACATGGTTCACCCAGTGTGGGCTACATCCACCAGAGAAATTGCCAGGTCCTTCCTTTATTATTATCCAGAAAATGAAGGGATACAACCTACAGCAAAACCCGCTGTAACTTCCTCTTCTTTCTCTCACAGTCTCCTCTCTCAGAATACAATATTCACACTCGTACATAGCCGCAATACATTTCCCTCATAAAAGAGGGTTGCCTTCTAGGGAAAAAACCCTAACATAATCTCTACCGTTAGATCTGCGACCTTATAATGAATGGTCCAGATTTACAATGAAATTACAATATACTTTTATAAGGCAATTTTTGCTTCAGGGGCTTCGCCCCCGAACCCCCCAGCTGGGGGGGATGGACCCCCTGAACCCCGCAGAGGGGGTACCCCCCCTTTGCACTCCCCCGCGTGGAAGAGTGTACATACCTCTGGGGTGTAAATACTTCATGGGGTATAAACACGGTTGAAAGCAAGGACCTCTGAATCAGGAAGATAATCAGGCTCCACAACCAACAACATCACCACCACATGCCTCTACCAAGTATGTACCGATATCACCAACATACCATCGCAACATATGTGTCTCAACCATGTACCAAAGCATGTACAAATCCATCAACTTGTACCATACCAAGCATCAACCATGTACCAAAGCATGTACAAATCCATCAACTTGTACCATACCAAGCATCAACCATGTACCATAACTTGTACCACAACAAGTGCATCACCCATGCACCAACACCTGTACCATGTACCTCAACCATAAATCATGTACATCAAAACCATACAAAGTATCAATCTTGTATCAACCATGTACATCAAGAATGTACATCAACACCATACCAAGTACCAATCCTATACCATACCATGTATCAACCATGTACATCAATAATGTACATAAAAACCTGTACCATATCATGTACCAACAATGATCTAGATTTTATGAGTAGAACGAAATGAATACAGATTATTAACAGGTGCTTAACGCAAAATAACAGAGATACAGTAAAACTGGTTTTCTATTCAATAATGAAATAAGCTGAAACTGTAAAATGCAGTGGAAACAAGCTTGCTAGAATGGTGGCGACTTATCTTTGAGAAGAGATGTGATGGCTACACGCATTCACAAGAAGAAGATTACAATGAGGCTCTGAAGGCCTTTTTACAATAAAAAAGAATTCAAAAAACCGTAGACATCCAAAAACCTAATCCTAGTAGATGAAGCACCAAAAGTCATGTGGGCCCCGTTTGGGTAAGTTAGTACATCAACTTCCCGGGGTCGTAACTTTTGCATACGATCTTCGTTTTAGGCGTGTGATAGCCCGTTGGAAAGGTATCATCGAGGAGATTCATTTTGGGGGATCAATTATGCCTTCAACTATTATTGATGAACTCCATCCCGAAAAACCTTCATTTAGGCCCTCAAAATGGCCCCGAAAGTTAAAACTACTAAAAATAGTAAATTGCCAAAATTGTCAGAAAACTGTATTGAGCCAGTTTGAAAAGGTGGGTGGCCAAAAATATCCATCTGTATCAAACAATTTACCTCAACGAAATACCATATCACTCAATGATTCCATACACCATATACTATAATATATACCAAATAAGTACTATCAATGGTGTACCTCAACCAAGTGCTAACATCACCAAGAGATGTATCTCATACATGTGATTCCATATACCAAGTGTATTCCTCAACAATGTATCAATATTAATGATATGCCTCTAACATAACAACCATACACCATATGAAAATGCTTGAAGATTATACCAAGAATAAGCCTCAAGCATGTATCGTAGCATCATCACCATGTAACCAAACTGGATACCAAGATAGCCACTAATACTTCTAATCAATGTACCATAACATCACCAAGGTGTACGATAAAAAAAATGCCTCTAAAGTATGCACCATACCATAACCAAGCATAAAAAATAATTACATGAGTGTACCTATAACTTGTAGTTGACCTGCTATCTCAAATATCAGATAAACATAACCTCCTTAGCCTCAACAACCAAGAACAAACATCTCCCTTCACTTTTGTCTTGTTCTTGTGGGACAAAGACTACTTGTCACACAAGGCATCACGTGATGAGAACTATGCAACCCTCGGGGATGCCTCACGAGACACTAGCTATTTGACCTGCGGGGATCAACCAATTAGGGTTTTTATAGAAAACCTTGTCTCTCCTCTGTAATATTGAAAATCTTTCACTTCTCACTACCTCATATTTCATTGTTATAAACTTGCCAAATAGATCACTAGTTCACTAGAAGTTATTCAATAGAATGTGTAACTGAATGTACTTGTGAATGACTCCTTGAGGTGTATTTATATTTTTGTCGGGTAACCTCTTTCCTTAATCTTAGGGGCTTCTTGAATTTTCTTGTTGCAACCACTTTACCCTTTCATTAAATACTTGTAACCAACTAGGGGCTTCCCATTCTTTGGGGCTTCTAACTTCACAAGGCCATATCTCCCTAACCATGAGGAACCACATGGAGTACCACTTATCAACGAAAATGACACGACGAGGACTATCCATCTATGAGTGTGTTACATGCATTTTCACTTTCCTTCATGTCCTTATTCCTCAAACAAATTTAGGTCACATGACCACATATTCAGGTCTTCGTGTAGACTTCATCAAATGCACCCATCACATTTGTTGACATCAACCATGCTTGTTGACATCAATGAAAACTAACTCACCATCAATATCGATGACAACTATGGGGTATCTCGAACACTCTAAGGGTTGAAATCAATGACAACCAACTGTCCAACAACCAAAGTGATTGAAGAAACACTCAAGAGAGAACTGGAAGAAAAGAAGAAAATAACAGAGAATCTGGAAGTTGAAATAGTCTCACTAAGAAAGGAACTACAGAAGAAGGACATCCAAATAAAATTTGGAAATAACACCAAAATACTGGATGAAATCATCTGCAATAAAAAAAAAACTCTATGACAAGTTTGGACTTGGATACAAAAAAATAATATTGATGAGGGTTCAAGATCTATGATTACAGGAAATGAAGCAGAGCAAAGAAGTTATGAAGATACTATCAAGGGTTCCATCAAGAAAGAAGAATGCAAGCCTCTAAAGGAGGACATACAAAAACCAAAAATAAAGAAGGATCAAGAAGAAGATTGTGCATTCAAAGGAACATGGAATCAACAACCATCAATGAAGAAGACCCAAGAAAAAGACTATGATTTCAGAAGAACATCACCAACTCGAAGACCTCCCACACCCAGGTACCAAAATATTTTTCTTGGCTTGTGTTATTCTTCCAATAATTTTGGGCATAAAGCCATAAATTGTAGAGCCTTTGCAAAGGGTAGAAACACCTGGAACATAAGTAACTATGAAAATACCAAGAATTACTATGAAATAAATTATCCTAGAAATCCCCATGAGGCGTTTGATAGAAATTATAGTAGTTTTGATGCTCTAGGTCATGAAATTGAATGCTACAAATGTAACAATTTTGTACACATGGGCCTAAATTGCAGAAGTGATTTGATAGTTTCTTCAAGGGAAACTAGGAATGTTCATATAGGGGAACAACAAATAACTTGGAAAAGGAAACAATAATATTTGAAGGTTGAGGAATGTAGGTTTTCCTTACAATCCCAAAATAGAAGAAGTGATTGGTCTATTGACAGTGTATGCTCAAAGAATAGGACTATAGACAAAAATAGATTTGTAAAATTAAAGAAATAAAAGGGGGTTCTGTCGTGTTTGGAAATGATAACTTAGCCAAAATTATAGGAAAAGGCACAATCGATCTTGGAAACAAAGATTTCGTGGCATGAAATGCCCTACTTGTTGAAAATATGAAGCATAATTTTCTAAGTGAGAGCCAAATGTGTGATTAGGGACACACACTTATATTCAATTCAAAAGAATGTGAAATAAGAAAAGAAGGATTAGGCAGACTATTGGAAACAATGACAAAGACTCCAAACAACATATACATATTGAATGAGATTGAAGAAGAAATATGTTGTTTGGGAAAAGAATATGAAAGTTGGATTTGGAATAGGAGAATGGGCCATATACACTTTGATAATATTATCAAGAGAAACAAGAAGCAAGCTATAAGAGAAATGCCAGAAATTACAAAGCCAACGAATACTATGTGCAAGCACTGTCATTATGGAAAACAAACAAAAGTTGAATTCAAGACAAATGAATACTACACAAAAAAACCATTGGAAATTATACACACCGATTTATGAGAGAAACAAGAAGCAAGCTATAAGATAAATGTTAGAAATTACAAAGCCAACGAATACTATGTGAAAGCACTGTCAGCATGGAAAACAAACAAAAGTTGAATTCAAGACAAATGAATACTACACAAAAAAACCATTGGAAATTATACACACTAATTTATGTGGGCCCATGAGAACAAAAGGACTAGACAATGAACAATACTTCATGCTACTCATCGATGACTACACCAGAATGACATGGGTTTGCTTCCTCAAGAAAAAGTCAGAATCTTTCAAATGTTTCAGGGTATTCAAGGAACTCGTTGAAAATGAAATTGATTTGAAAATCAAATGCTTAATATTAGATAATGGAGGTGAGTTTACTTCAAATGAATTCAGGGATTTTTATGAAGAAAATAGAATAAAAAGACAATTCTCAACAACTAGAATACCTTAGCGAAATGGATTTGTTGAAAGGAAAAACATAACTATATGAGAAATGGCTAGAACCATGCTGAATGACTCAAATTTAAGTGATATCTTTTGGGGAAAAACAATGCATGCAACCATTCATATCTTGAATAGAGGATTGATCATAAGTAACAATGATAAGACTCCATATGAGTTATGAAAAGGAAGACCTACTAATGTCAATCACTTTAGAGTGTTTGGAAGCAAGTGTTACATAAAAAGGGAAGACAAGAAGATTGGAAAATTTGACTCCCAAGTGGACAAAGGCATATTTCTTGGGTACTCATGCAAAATAAAAACATGTTTGTGATACCATATAAGACTCAACAATATAGTGGAAAACATCAAAGTAAAAGTTGATGAAATAGACTTGCTGAAGACCAGGATGGAAATAAAAAATTCAAACATCTTTGAAGAACAGGAAAATGAAGAGCTAAAACAAGAAGAAGAGGAGGAAGAAGAAAAACAAGAAGATAAGCAACCATAAATAGAATAAGAAGAAAAAAACCAACAATATTTCCAAACACCTTCTAGGACACCTAACCTACAGGTTCAGAAGAATCATCCACCAAAACAAATCATTGGAGATAGAAGTGCCATAGTAGAAACTAGAAGAAGAAGGCAAGCACAAACACCTAAACAAGGACATTTTTCATTATTGTCCACAGTTGAACCAAGTAACTTTGAGGAAGATAGAAATGAAGAACATTGGATCAAGGCTATGGAAGAAGAACTAAATCAAATAGAGAAGAATGAGACATGGGAACTAGTTCCAATACCAAAGGAAAAAATATGAATGGAACAAAATGGGTCTTCAGAAACAAGCTAAATGAAGATGGACATGTAATCAGAAACAACGAAATACCATTGTGCAAAGGATCTGCTCAAGTTGAAGGAATAGATTTTGAAGAAACCTTTGCTCCCAATAGCCATAATGGAAGAAATCAAAATGTTCTTAGCTTATGCATGATCCAAAAGGATCAAAGTGTATCAGATGGACATAAAATTATCTTTTCTAAATGGGGAATTATAAGATAGAAGATGACATAGAACATCCATAAGGATTTCTACTATTAGAAAGGGAAGACTATATTTGCAGATTGAAGAAATCTCTGTGTGGACTTAAGAAAGATTTGAGAGCTTGGTACTCAATATTGGACATGTATTTACAACAACAATGATTCAGAAGGGGAAATGTAGATATTAAACTCTACATAAAATTTGATCAATGCAGTATGATTATTATTGAAGTGTATGTTGATGACATCATCTTTGGAAGTGATGATGATAGATTGAGTCAGAATTTTTCCAAGGATATGCATAATGAATTTGAAATGTACATACTTTGCGAGTTGAATTTCTTCTTAGGACTCTAGAAATCTCAACTAGATGAAGGAATTTTCATTTCCCAAACCAATTACATCAAGGAAATGTTAAATAAGTTTAAAATGGAAGACTATAAATCTGTGAGTACTCCTATGGTTACCGATTGTAAGTTGAGAAAATATGATGAATGTAAAGAAGCAAATAAAGGAATATACAGATCAATGATTGGTATTCTACTCCATCTGATAGTTTCAAGACCAGATGTAATGAAAGAAGCTGGATAGGTCACAAGATTTCAAGCAACACTGAAGGAAACTCATGATTTAGCAGAGAAATGGATCTTTAGATATATTAAAGGAACATCGGATTTTGGGCTATGGTATCCTAAGGGAAATGAGTTAACTATGTATATTGGGTAGGAAGTATTGATGATAGAATAAGTACAAGTGGAGAATATTTCTACTTAGGAGACTGCTTAGTGTCCTAGTTGAGAAAAGAGCAATATTCGATATCCTTATCCACAACATAAGAAAAATATACCGCAACAACAACATGTCGTGCTCAGATTCTTTGGATAAAGAAAACCGTGCAATACATATAAGTGATATATGATGAGCCTATTCTGATACTCTGTGACAACACTAATGCTATAAACATCTCCAAGAATCCAATGATGCATTCCAAGACCAAACATATTCCTATTAAGTTCCACTTTTTGTGGGAAGAAGTCAAAGAAAATAATATCAAGTTGGAGTACATTGGGACAAAAGAAAAATTTGTAGATATATTCACAAAGCCTCTTCCTAGGGATACCTTTGAGTATCTTCGACAAAAACTGGGAGTAATTTTTTCTCCAAATTGATTTCCACAATATTCTTCAAGAACAAAAAGGGGAATACTGTCAGGGGGATTTACCATTTTCCATTGATGTCAAAGGGGGAGAGAAAAAAAGTAAAACTAGAAGCACGAAGAAAGGGGGAGTCAACATGAAGATAAGAGGACAGTATAATCATTGGGATCAAAGCATGAAGACAGGGCAAGTCAACATGAAGATAAGAGGACAGTATAATCATTGGGATCAAAGCATGAAGACAGGGGGAGCACAATTGTTTTACTAAGTTTCCATCAATGCCAAAGGGGGAGATTGTTGGAAAATTGGTTTTCATTGATGTCAGCCTTAGAAGAATCCCTAAATAAAATCCCCAAATCCCGTAAACTTTATGATGATGTGTCCACTTGAAGAATCCTTGAAGAGCGTTGAAGGAGCCTTGACATAAGTGTGTATAACTCCAAAGTGGTCCCCTTATGGCATAGATTTTAAGCATGGCCCTCACAGGATGAGATAACATGTGATTGTTTCCACATTTCCACTTTGAGTTGTACACAAATGGTGCCTTGAATGAGCCTTGAAGAATCCCTAAAATCACATGAATAATCCCCTAAATCCAAGAGAAGAATCCCCTAAGGTAGTCTATCCTTACGAAAGAGGTGTGACCCAAAAGTTGCGACCCTTGGTTGCACCCCCTCACATGGAGAAGACTCAAATTAATAAGAGGAGCCTCATTTGGCATTTGGATCACACCAATTTAACCTAGCCAAGGAAGAGGAGTGAATTTCATCCTAGAGGAGTGAATTTCCAAGGGAAGATGAAGTGAAGAAGGGAAAAATTCCAAGGGAAGATGAAGTCTTGTGATGATTTGTTCTAATGTTTTCTTTGAAGGTCATCTTGGAATTTTCGATATAATTTTTTTTCTATAACGATTCAGATAGTTAAACTTGGAGGTGTTTCAGAAGAGAGTGAAGAATCTTGGGTATGAATTTTGGAGTTATACTCCATGGAAGTTGAGGTTTTTAAAACTAGGGTTTTCTTCTTCAAAACGAGTCATCTTGCCATTTTCTCTACAATTTTTTCGGGGATAATTCAAGAAGAAAAACTTGGAGTAATTTCAGAGAAGATATTGAAGAATATTGGGTACAAATTTCAAATTCTAATTCATTACATGTATGGAGTTATACTTTTCGGAAGTTAGGGTTTGTGGCTAATCCATAAACTAGTCCCATAAATACGTTCGAGATAAAAAAAATATATCTGAAACTTGGTAGGTCCAAATTGAATTAAACTTGTTGAATTTGAAGGAGAAGATATCCTAATATCTGATTTCCAAGTTTCAGAATAAAAAACGGAAAAATAAGCTCATGGCGAATATTACAAGTTTGCATATTTGAGGTACAATTATGAGTAGTTTTGTATGCACATTTAAGAAGTGATTTTGGGATTGTATTTGAAGGTTGATTTGATCCTTTATAATCATTTAAAATATTCCAAGGGGATTGGTGTCTCCTTCTAGTAGGTGCTAGAAAAATCAGGGAGTGGGTGCTTCCTTCAAGTTGGTGCTTGTAAAATCTTGATACTACTTAAGAAAATTTTATGTGGTTTTCTCCCACTTGGGTTTCCATGCAAAAATATTTGTGCAATTTTTATGAGTTTATGTGATGATTAATTACATGATTAATGGTTAATTTTTATGTAGTTATTGAAGGTTATTTTTTTTTAAATAACTCTATACCAATTCACCCCCCCTCTCAGTATTCTTGAATATTCTAACAAATGTACCATTTGGTGGCAACACACATGAGGGTGTGTTGAACCAACCTCAATCCGATCAAGTCATTTTTTATTTCATTATACAAGCATCAATGGTTGAAATATATGATATGATTCGATGGATCCTCTCCAACATGACCCTCAAATTTAGGGAATTTGAGGGTAGCTTGGTCAACATGGAAAGCCAAGCAATGTTATGCTGAATATGATCATTAATAAGTTTAGTGAAATATGGGAGATTCAACCTCACAATATAGGGTAAGATGGTTTGGTTTTTCATTTGAGTTTTATTCGGTTGATATTGGTTCCTTCCATGGTGACAACTAGGGTACTAACCAAAGTAGACAAAGGTAGACTATTTGAAGTGGGACTAACTTTGGGAACACCCAAACTAGATGGCCTCAAAGGGGATGAGGGTTCAAAATATGAAGAATAGGAACTTCTTGAATTCAAGGTTGATAATATTGAAGGATGGCTAGGATTATTAAATCTAACTCATTGAGCAAGAGATAAGAAACGACTAGGTATACTCAAGGGATATAATCCATGAAATATATGAGAGAGTCTCCTTTAGAGTGCAATGATTCCTAGGTGTAAATATATCTCCTAAAAGACAATTAATATATAAAAGTACTAGAGTCACCAAAGAAATAAATAAAGAAAAAAAAATGATCAAATAAAAACACTACATGTTCAAATGGTGCAACAAGTGGTTTGTAGTGTGTTTGAGTAAAAATATGGATGTACTAATTGAAGCTTCTATCATATCAAAGAAAAATATTGATCCGAATTTTATGAGAAGAATGAAATGAATACATATTATTATCAAAAGATGCTTAACACAAAATAACATATATACATTAAAATTGGTTTCTATTCAATAAGGAAATACGCTGAAACTGTAAAATGCAACGAAAAACAAGCTTGCTAGAATGGTGGCAGCTTATCTATGAGAAGAGATGTGACCGTTGCACTCATTCACAAGAAGATGATTACAATGAGGCTCTCAAGGCATTTTTACAATAAACAAGAATGTCAAAAACCCTATATATCCAAAAACATAACCAGAGGAGATGAAGTGCCAAAAGTCATGTGGGCCCCGTTTAGGTAAGTTAGTACATCAATTTCTTGGGGTCACAACTTTTGCATACACTTTTCGTTTTAGGCGCATGATAGCCCGTTGGAAAGGTATATACGAGGAATAAACATGCTTCCTGTGGTGAGCCCTACACATGTTGATTGTGTCGATCCCTAAAAAAACTTTAGGGCCTCAAAATGGCCCTGGAAGTCAGGGACCCGAAAACTAGGAAAACACTACCAAACTGGAAAACTGCCAAATTGAGCTAGTTGGAATAGGTGGGAGGATACTGAAATACATATGGATCAATCATACCCCCTTAGGAATCAATGGTATCCATTTTTTTTAGTTCCCCCATTAGATGAGGAAATTTCTGCTGAATTTGGCCTTGGGTGAGCCACTTGCCTTGGTGAAGGAGCTGCCCTACTTTGACAACTTGATAAAGCTGAATCCTTTGTTGGCGAGTGACCTTGACTTGGTTTTCCACAATATGATCACTGGATTCATGTTGTATGAAGTTAGGGTTAAGCTCTGTTGGTGTCAACAATTATGCTATCTCTGAGGTGTCTAATAATGGTGGGAAATAAGGTCAAAGGAGATCCATGTTGAACACTGGGTGCATGCCAAGGAAAGGAAGAATGTTGAGCTAAAAAGAATTATCACCCACGACCTTGGTGATGGTGTATGACCCATAATGGAGTGGGGGAAGCTTCCGATGGGGTTCAGTAAGATGTTCTTTCTGCAAATTCAACCAAATTTTGTCGCCCACCTAAAACTTATGTGGCACCCTATGTTGATCATGGGGCTGCTTGTACTTTTCATTGGACTTCTATAAGATATCCTAAACCTATTGACGGATGTGATGGATCCACTCAATGAACCGGGTGGTTTTGTCAGCTTCAATTGGAGTAGGAGATGAGTCGGCCGAGGTAACTGCAAGGGGTAGTGCAACATCTATGGGACCCAATGGTTGGAATCCCAACCCCACTTGAAAGGGGATGTGGCCAATTGAGCTATGAAAGACTCGATTGTAGCTATGATGGACATAGGGAAGACTCCCATCCCATGTGCAAGGGTGCTTGGAATTATACATGCGCAGGATATGCATGATCATTTGATTTACGACCTTGGTTTGGCCATCTTTCTAGGGGTGGAAGGCCATGGATTTGTTGAGCTTGGTGTCCAATAGTGACCAGAGGCTTGACCAGAATGTGCTACGAAATCGACTATCTCGATATGAGACAATGGTTTGTGGGATTCCAAAATGTACCCATAATCGTTCAAAGAAGAGCTTGGTAGTGGCCTCTATTGTGATGCTCTTCTTACAGGCGACCAAAATTGCCATCTTAGAAAAGTGATCGACAACCACAAAAACACAATCATTTCCTCACTTGGTTGATGGGAGGCCCAACATGTAGTCCATGGAGATGGATTCCCATGGCCTGTTAAGAGTAGGTAGAGGGGTGTACATGACCTATTTCTTAGTGTTCGGTTTGGTAATAACGCAGACAGTGCATGATATGATATCCTTGCTGACCTCCTATTGAAGTTTCGGCTAGTAGAAATGTTTCTGCAACATTGCCACTGTCTTTTCGATGCAGAAGTGTCCTGCCACCTGACTATAGTGGGCTTCCCAGATTATCTTCACTCGCTCGCTTGATGGAACGCTGATATGGCCTAGACGACATGACAACCCATCCTGAAGATGAAAATTAGCGACAAATGCATTTGCACACAACATTTGGTAGGTGGTGGAGAAGTTCGGGTCTGTCTCATAGAGTTTGGGCCATCTAGAGGTCTCATGACTGCAAGAGTCTAGAACTGTGGTGAGTGCTACAACTGGAAGTCTGCATAGGCAATCAACAACGTGGTTGGTGCTTCCTATTTTATACTTGATGTTGAGGTGGAATTGCTGCAAGTATGTGGACCACTTCTGATGGAAGTCATTATGCAATCTGCCTTGTGTTTGCATGAACTATAATGGCTTAGGATCAGTGTGGATGACTATCTCCTTCCAAAGAATGTAATATCTCCATTGGCGACATGATTGCACAATGGAGTACATTTCTTTGTTGTAAGTAGGGTACTTACGTATAACATCTGATAGTGTCTCACTATGATAGGCCACGGTGTGGCTGTGCTGAGTGAGAATGATGACTACAACATAGTTTGAAGCATCTGTCTCGATCTCAAAGGGATGATACAGGTCTAGTAGTGAAAGTACTGGGACTGAGCACAAGATTTTCTTAAAATTATCGAACGCTTGTTGTTTGGACCGGACCCACACAAATTTCCCCTTACCACCACCCTTGGTTACTTGGATGAGGGCCCATGAAATATGGAAGAATCCCAACACGAATCTATGGTAGAAATTGGTAAGGCCCAAGAAGCTTCGAAGCTCAGTGAGTGTGGTTGGGGCTTACTAGTCATGGATGACTTAGATCTTGGCTAGATCCACATGTACACCATGTTGATCAACGATGTATCCCAGGTAATGGACCCTACCCATGTCGAAGGAGAACTTTTCCAAGTTGGCGTATAGCTTGTGCTATCGCAGGGTGTCCAGTACCTGTTGAATATGTTGCAAGTGTTTTGCCCAAGTCTTGTTGTAAATGAGAATTTCATATAGATACACCACTACAAAATTATTGGTGAATGGTTGCATGATATCGTCCATCATCCTCATGAAAGTGGTTGGAGCATTTTTCAAGCCAAAGGGCATGACCAACGATTCAAAAATATATTCCTTTGAATTGAAGGCAGTCTTCTATAGATCTGTATGTTCTATTGGGACTTGGTGGTATTCAGACTTCAGATCAATATTACTGAAGTATTTTCCCCCCATGAGATGATCAAGGAGGTCGTTGATTCAGGGAATTGGGTACTAGTTTCTGACTGTGATTTTATTCAAGGCCTAGTAATCAATGAAAAGTCACCGGTTCCATATTTCTTTTGTACTCGCACGATTGGTCTCCTACAAGGCGATGATTTGGGATGGATGTTACCCTTGTGGAGAATTTCTTGAATCTTCTTCTTGATCTCCTCATTCTCTAATAGAGAGTGGCGGTAGATTAGCCCATTGGGAAGCGGTGTGCTGGAGGTCAGATCGATGGGGTGCTTGACCTGATAGTGCAGAGGTACCTTGGTAGGCGAGGAGAATATATCTGAGTATGCTTCCATGAAGTTATCCACTTTCTTCTGTCATTTGGAGAGGTCAGCCGCAGAGACCCTGGGTGTGGCTGCAATCTTTCACTCATTCTGAGAGTGAATCACGAAGAAGAAAAACTTCCCCGTCTAAGAAATGACCTTCCTGCATTTCTTGGCAGAGATCAAGGAAATATCACTAGGTGGGACTACCTCCGGTATCCTATACAATTTCTTGTTCAAAGTAATAATAACACTCCAAGGCCTAGACTCATATACAACATGGTGTTTCCATAAATATGGTTGGACCAAAAGAACATTACAAAATTTGAGAGGGGAAACATCACATAATACTTCGTCTTTGAAGGGTTGGATGTCGTATGACTGGTGAAATTGTTAGTTGATGCGGATGTCACTTCCTTGGTGGAGCCATACGATGGTGTAGGGTTGTGGTTGTGGTGTTGTCGGTAGGGAAAATTGCTTGAAAACCTTTGTTGAGATGAGGTCCTTCTTACTACCGCTATCAACGATGAAGTGCAATGGGGTACCCTTCACCCACATCTGTGAATAAAAAGGTGTTGTTGGCCCTTGGTTATGGAAGGAAGCAAATATCAAGGAGGAAAAGGTGAAATGCGAACTGTGTGGAAGATATAATGACTGTTACTGGGTCGAAGTGGGCAAAAGAGAAGAAAAGATGGAGTGAAGCCCGAGAAAGCAAGCCATTGGACGAGGAGATCGAGGATGATAGATTAGCAAGGAAGAAGGATCGTGGACAACTCAACAAGTAGAAAATCCACCATTAGATGTTTTGGAGCACAATGTAAGAAGGAAGGAAAGACAGGCTGGTGAAGCCCTAAAAACACGGGTCAAGTTGACCTAGGGTTTAGACACCTAGGGTTTTGGTATATAGGGTTTTAGACACCTAGGTTTCGACCTAAGGATGTTGGTGAGCTATTGTAATGTATAAATAAAGGTCAAGAGGACCTGGGTTGGGTTGTTGTCATTATTACTAGACTCGATCTAGTTGTTGGTATGTTATGAGAGATTATTGTTGTGTGAGAGAGAAGTGCTAAGTGTGAGAGCCTTCTGGTATTGTAAGATCTTCAGCTGGGTGTGAAGATCAACCTTGTAGCTGGGTGTGCAGGAAGGAGGAGAGATAGAGAGAGGAGAGAGATCTACTGGTTAAGAGCGTAGATCAAAACTGTATGCTTTCATCTTAATATATTATAAATCACAGTTCTGTGGAAGTAGCCCTAGAGAGAGGGTGAACCACGTATATTTGGTGTTGTGTGTGATTGGTATTCTGTCTCTATCCTTGATATACTATGACTACATTATTATGCTAGATTTGATAAGTAGTTGTGCATAATAGATCTAGGCTGATAAGTGATATATGCATGTTGTATTGTTCTGGTATTTGGATCCACTTGATATTCCCCCTGGTTGTAGACACTTCTATCCTGCAACCCCCCCATAGATTCTTTGGGTGAGACTGCATCTGCTTCACAGGTGTAGCTGAAAGGGCCAGTAGTTAGGGCTTGTTGGTGTGCTATTGGAGTTGAACCCTAGGTCTGCCCCTTGTGCCAACAATTGGTTCCATTTCCAGGACAAGAATCTTCCTAAGGGAATGTCAAGGTGATTCCCATCAAAGACAAAGATTCAAAAGTGGATAGAGGATCAAGAAAAGGACTTCGTTGAAGACTAGAACAAGAATCCTAATCCTAGTATAGAGGATTGGTTGGAGAGACATATTTTTACTGATATACATGAGATGTTCTTTGGAGGAATCCATCAGGAACTATATGAGTGGTTATCTAGGTTGGCAGATACCCAGTTTGAGGTCAGATCTAGACCTCATGTAGTTTGGATGTTGATGTTGATCAAGAAGTTCAAGAGAGTTGATAACGCCATGTCAAGAGTAGTGGATCATTGGTTCTATAGCACCATTGGAGGCTACATCACCAAGTTTGCTGTTGATAGAGTAGAATCGTATAGCCAAGCCGAGAGATATTTTTTCAAGGGACCCAGAGGGAAATTTTTTCACTTTCTGAAGTTGAGAATCAAGATGTTACTGCATGAGAAGAACATCTTGAAGATACAATAGATTGGTCGAATTTGAAAAGGCTAATGTTAAAAAATGCAGACACGAAAATGACACAGAGGCTGGACATACGCACAGTGGGAAAGTGTTCAGAAAATTTCATCTTACGAACCTGTTCAAGAAGAACTACGTAGACGAGGGTTTCTACAGTGGAGAAGAAGCAGATCTAACTGACAAAGAGCATTCAGAACCCACTAGGGAAGAGGAAGAGGAAGCTGAAGAACTTCGTCGAGACGAGCCAGAAACTTTAGGAACTGCGTAGAATGTTGAAGTAAGTTCTATTATCCCTCCTATTGATTTAGTAGTATTAAGAAATCAGAGTAATCCAAGCCACTAGAGTGTCCAAAGAACCATCACTAGTAGTCCACCACGTACTTAGTCAGGGACCCTAGGAAGATCTATGGAAGATGAGATGAGACTCCCTATATTTAGGGGAGATGGATTTGAAGATCCTGACCAGCACTGGTTCCTATGTGAATTCGTATGGAATATTAAGAATGTCACCAATGAAGCAGTTAAAAGAAACTAGTTTAGTACTACCCTAAGATATCACGCACTAGGCTAGTACACGAAGCTTGTCCAAGGACTTGCACAACCTAAGCCACTGAACGAGATCCGGAATGCACTGATTGTAGAGTTTAAGAAACCTAAGTCAGAGTCACAATGTATTACAAAGATGAACGAGGTCAAGAAGACGGTATCTAAACCCATTTGGGAGTTCGATCAGAGATTCAAGACCTTAATAGGCTGACTGACTTTCCAGATCCCATATGAGCAGAGCAAGGAATGGTTCATTGCTTCCCTCTTACCACACATCATATTTTCTATGATGTAACAAAAGATTTCTTCGTAGGCTGAGGCGCTGGATATCACCATGAAGATAGAGTCAACCCCCATGGGAGAATCCAGCTCAGGTATGAGTCAGATCTTGAGTCAACTGACTATTTTGTCTTTGCAGGTAGAAGATATGAAGAAAGACAAGGGAAAATATAAAAGAGAAGACATCTGGTGTGTCAGATGCTAATTAGAAGGCCATGACAAGGAGCACTGCCCTCTATTCCATGAGTAATTGGCCTCTGGAGCACTGATCCCTTTGAAACAAGTCACCTTACCTTGGTGCATGGTATGCAGAAATAGGCATTTCCCTGGTGAGTTCTATTACATGAAAAAATATGTTCAGACACTGACAAATTTGTATTGCACATTCTGTAAGTCTGTGGGACATGATGATAGCGATTGTAGGGCTTATGATCTCATGCATGAAAGGTCGAGAGACATATACAAGATTCAAGGCGAAGTACAACAAGAAGGAAACACTATGCAATACAACTCCCCTGGGAGAGGAAACTTCAATCCTCACGGTGGGTTCAGAGGAAGAGGACAAGGAGGAGGTATGGGTCGAGGCCGAGGACAGATCATCTATTATAACTATGCACAACTAGGAAACTTGGCAAGGGACTATCAGAACCCTTACACTGCTTGTAGCTACTGCAACTCCTTCGAGCATGTTATTGAAGAATGTCCAACACTGCTAGATAAACTTCAAGAGAAACGATGACCTCAACAGAACCCACATATACAATTGATCAAAGCTAAAACTCATGAATAAGACCCTAGATTCGTTGTTATTACTAGAGGATGCGTTGGTACAGGAGATGACAAAATGACCCAAGGGAAGACTACAAAAGATTAAGGAATTAGGAAAGTTGCAGAGAAGACCCAAACCTTTGATGAAAAGAAAGAAAGACAAATATTTGAGGAAGCAAGAAAAGAGTTCAAAGGAGACCAAGGTTCTTCATCAAAGACAAGACCAAAAGTAAGAGAGTATGGAATGCCTCAGGCATTTGATCAGTCTACTTCACCAAGAGAAGGAAAAGAGGTAAGCAATCTCATGGAATTTTTATATACTTGTGTTAAGTTGATTAAGTATGAGAGCGTTGTCCAAGAATTACGAACTTTAATCATACAATATGAGCTAGTTAAGATAGACCCCTTACTTAATAGAGAAGTACATCAAATCGATAAGAAGAGAAGGACCAATAAGGAATTACATTTGAATGCTCAAATATGCGAATATGATATAGACTATGTGGTCCTCGACTTAGGGTAGGAGGTCAATGCCATGACGAAGTAAACTTGGGCATTGATGGGAAAACCCAGGTTGATATATTCCCCTATCAGGCTCAAGATGTCTAATCAACAAGTTGTCAGCCCCTTTGGATGATTGGAACATATCCATGTGGACATTGATGGAGTAAGAACATTTGTAGATTTTGAGGTAATTGAGATAGTTGACGACAGTTTCCCTTATCCTGTGCTATTAGGAATTGATTGGGCCTTCAACAATTCCACTGTGGTTGATTTAAAGAACATAAGTATGAATTTTAAAAAAGATGGCCTTAGGGTCATTGCACCCTTAGATCGAGATGAAGGTCAGCGATACACAAAACCCATCAGAGAAGAAGACCGTGCATATGAACTGGAAAATCTATAAAAATTAACAACCATACAACATAATTACATTAATCCTATGGCCGATGGAAACTTAAGCTGGTGAAGTGATAGCGCATGTTCATCATACTCAGAAGAAGCACTGGAAAATTGGAAGAATAAAATGTATGAAGTATCTATAAGAATATGTGCTAGATTAACTAGATAAGTTCGCTGGACTGGCACAACAGTAAGTAACTTACCCACTTTTGATGGTCTAAATCCTTTAGAAACGTTCTTGTCGGACTTTGAAGAGAGTGTACCAATGCAACAAATACTGTTGGCGATGTATGAGGCCATGAAAACAACGCAAACAAGATGGTGAGGGGCACACAAAAGTAATATTATAGATTGGGTATAGTGTTGTACCTTGATGGCAATGCAGTTCTCAGCACAAGTAAAAGGCTGTGAAGGCCGATACATAGGTCAAAGATTCCCAAAGGACCATGTACAAATTTGTGAGGTACCTTGGAGCAACGTTCCTCAAGAACAATGGGTACAAAAATTCATCAACACACTGGACACGACACCTATCAACTGGTACCTTCAAGCAGATCTTCGCCTCATCACTACAGATTGGAAAGGTATGACTCATAATTTTGTAACCGCCTTCTTATTTGAAAGTCAATATCCTTCAGTAGATTAAGCACTACATATATTCAGACATAAAGTATTTGAGGAGGCCTCTATCCTCCCTCTAGAGAAAGATGAGAATGAATGGACTGCACCTCTACAAAAACTACAAGGCTGTTACAATATCAATACTGATGAAGATGATGATCCAAGAAAGGTGAACATTACATAAATAGAAGGCCAAAGAGATGTGGAAGGACCATGAGTTGAGTTACCATTCATTGGACACCCAATCAAGATTAAGAAGGTCAATATTGGAATAGAACAGACACCGAATCTTGTAAATGTTGGAGAATATTGGGATGCTTCCACTATTGGAAAGATTACAGAATTACTGCATGAATATCAAGACTTGTTTCCAACCAAGTTGATTGATATGAAGGGCAGTAAAGGGCCTATGGGAGAGATGAGGATCCCTTTGAAGCCAGATGCTAGACCAGTCAAATATAGACCTTACAGATTGAATCCTAAATATAAGGAGAAAGTGAAGATTGAGCTCGAAAAAATGCTGGAAGCAGGGATCATAGAACATGTCGAAGAGTCAGAGTGGATTAGCCCTATGGCGATACAAGACAAGAAGACAAGAGAGATCAAGATCTGCGTAGATCTTAGAAAGTTGAATGATTCTTGTTTGCAGGACCCCTTCCCTACATCATTCAATGATGAAGTGTTAGATAATGTGGGAGACTAAGAAGTATATTCTTTTACAGATGGATTTTCAGGATACCATCAGATCCATATTGCCAAGGAAGATAGCCACAAGACCACATTTGCAATAGAATGGGGATATTATCAATATACAATGATGCCATTTGGATTGAATAATGCCCCAACCATCTTTTCTAGGGTGGTGGTTGAAGCATTCAAGGAGTTTTTGCATAAATTTCTAAAAGACTACTTTGATGATTGGACTGTCTTTACTTTATTGAAGAATCATATTGAATGTCTAAGGATAATATTGGACAAATGCAGGCAGTGTCAAATTTCTTTGAATCTGAAAAAGTGCATCTTCTTATCACCATTTGGAGTGTTGTTAGGTCATATTGTATGCACACAGGGATTGCTGGTTGATCCATCTAAAATTGCCATTATAGTTGATCTGCCACCTCCTACTTCAGTCAAACAGCTGCGCACTGTTCTAGGACACACATGATATTATAGGAAGTTCATCAAAGGATATGCTAATATCACATCACCTATGCAGAAATTGTTGAATAAATATTGTCAGTTCAGTTGGACAGAAGAATGCCAACAGAGCTTCAATACACTGAAACAAAAAATGGTTACTGTGCCCATTCTGGTTTATCCAGATTGGAGTAAGGAGTTTTATGTGCATGTCAATGCATCTTCTATTGCCTTAGGAGCAATGTTAGCACAACCTGGTGAAGGAGAGATTGATCATCCATTATCTTTTGCTAGCAGAAAGATATCAACTGCAGAGGTCAACTACACCACCACTGAGAGAGAAGGGTTAGCCATGGTGTATACATTGTAGAAGTTTCACCACTACTTGTTGGGAGGACACTTTAAAATGTTTACTGATCGCTCTGCACTGAAATACCTAGTCAACAAGATAGTGTTGGGGGGAATAATATGCCGATGGCTTATGCTATTTCAAGAACATGACTTTGAGATCATAGTAAAGCCAAGAAGAATGAACAAAGGTCCTGACCACTTGTCGAGGTTGGAACAGGGAGAAGAGCCTACTAGTTTGGAGGATGCACTGCCAGATTCACAACTGCTAGCTATTAGAAAGATTGATGACCACTTCGCAAAAATAGTCTAGTTCCTGTCAACAGGAATGGCACATAGTGAGTACACAACTCCTCAGAAGAAACAACTAGTAGTGTGCGCTACAGACTTCTCACTTATAGCTAGACATCTATACAATATGGGACCTGATGAGATATTAAGAAGATGTTTTATGGAGGCAGAAAGACCATAGATCCTCACAGAATCTCATGAAGGCATCACAAGAGGACATTACGTAGGGAAAGAAACTATGCAGAAGGTTTTGAGAGCTAGCATTTGGTGGTCTAAATTACACAAAGATGCTAAAGACTATTCCCGAGCCTGCGACGTATGCCAAAGATTTGGGAAAGCGCACAGGATCAAGGCACATCATCATTGCGATGAAATACTTGACTAGATGGGCTGAAGCAAGAGCAAACAAGGAATGTAGTGCAACTAGAACTGCGCGCTTCATATTTGATGACATCATAACCAGGTTTGGATTCCCCAAGATCCTTATGAGTGATCAAGGCACACATTTTGATAAATAAGACTGTTGAAGCCTTGACTGAAGAATTTGCAGTCCACCATTAGAAGAGTACATCGTACCATCCACAAGCAAATTTGGCAGTGGAAGCATTGAACAAGATATTGGAGACATTACTAACCAAGATTTGCAGTGTGATTAGGGATGACTGGGATTTAAGAGTACCAGCAGTACTTTGGGCCTATAGAACCACTTGCAAGAAGTTAACAATGAAGACCCCCTTAAAGTTGGTTTATGGTCTCAAAGCTATTGTTCCAATGGAATACTTGGTGCCAAGCTTATGAATTGATGTCTTTATAGATATGGATGACATTGGCGATGTTCAGGAGAGGCTTGCAAAGTTGGTCGAATTGGAGGAAGACAAATTTGTTGCAAGATTCCATCAACAAGTAAAGAAGGAAAGAGAGAAGGCCTACCATGATATGCACATCAAGCAAAATTCATTTAAATAAGGTGATTTGGTACTGGTATACGACAACAAGTTTATGAAGCATCCTGGGAAGTTCATAATGCATTGGCTTGGGCCATATGAGATTGCTTATGTTACAGAAGGAGGAGATGTGTAGTTGAAGACTTTAAAGGGAGAATGGAAGGAAGGATTAGTGAATGGGCGCCGACTGAAGTTGTACTATCACAACCAAATGCCTCGCAACTCTCAGTAGAAGCATAAGTAAAAGGGTCTAGGTACCAAGTGTAGTTCAAATTGGGTACCAGACACATAAAAGACAATCTGCACAAGGAGGAAAAAGGATGCATATAGCAAAAAGCAAAGGCTACTCTGTGTGGTCCGCATTCAAAGTAAAATGGAAGAATCAGATCTAAAGTGCCTCGGGATGAGTCACAGGTGAGTGTTGGGGTCCTGTTGGCCCTTGGTTATGGAAGGAAGCGAAGATCAAGGAGGAAAAGGAGAAATGCGAACTACGCGAAAGACATAGTGACTGTTACTGGGTCGAACTGAGCAAAAGAGAAGAAAAGATGGAGCGAAGCCCAAGAAAGCAAGTCATTGGATGAGGAGATTGAGGATGACAGATCAACAAGGAAGAGGGATCGTGGACAAATCAACAAGTGGAAAAATCCATCATTAGATGCTTTGGAGCACAATGCAAGAAGGAAGGAAAGACAGGCTGGCGAAGCCCTAAAAACGTGGGTCAAGTTGACCTAGGGTTTAGACACCTAGGGTTTTGGTATCTATGGTTTTGGAAACCTATGTTTCAACCTAAGGATGTCAGGGAGATATTATAATGTATAAATAAAGGTCAAGAGGACCTGGGTTGGGTTGTTGTCATTATTACTAGACTCGATCTAGTTGTTGGTATGTTATAAGAGATTATTGTTGTGTGAGAGAGAAGTGCTAAGTGTGAGAGCCTTCTGGTATTGTAAGATCTTCAACTGGGTGCGAAGATCAACCCTACAACTAGGTGCGCAGAAAGGAGGAGACATAGAGAGAGGAGAGAGATCTACTGGTTAAGAGCTCAGAGAAAAACTGTATGCTTTCATATTAATATATTATAAAGCACATTTCTTTGGACGTAGCCCTGGAGAGAGGGTGAACCACATATATTTGGTGTTGTGTTTGATTGGTATTCTGTCTCTTTCCTTGATATACTATGACTGCATTATTATGCTAGATTTGATAAGTAGATGTGCAAAATAGATCTAAGCTGATAAGTGATATATGCATGTTGTATTTTTCTGGTATTTGGATCCACTTGATATTCCCCTTGGTTGTAGACACTTCTATCCTGCAATCCCCCCATAGCTGCTTTGGGTGAGACTGCATCTTCTTCGTAGGTGTATTTGAAAGGGCCAATAGTTAGGGCTTGGTGGTGCACTCTTGGAGCTGAACCCTGGGTCTGCCCCTTGTGCCAACATGCACTCTCCTTCCTCTTTCTCATCTGGTTCACTGGACTGGAGCTTGGTGGTAGCAACAATAGCACTGGGTTCTGCATTAATGATGTGTCTCCCCCTTTCTAGTTATGACTCAGAGTCATAACCCACAACTAATTCATAGGCTTTCACCTCAGCCACCAATGATTGCTTTGAGATAAAATCAACAGTGTTATGCCAGGGGCTCATATGGAAGTCACACCACTTATCGGTATATTTCTTTGTCTTCCTGGTGTCCTTCGTTGCTTATGACATGGATTGGTTATCCTGAGTTAGTCCTTCTTTTCTCTTTTCTTTGTTCCACGGGTTGGGGCCACCCTTTCCTGGCTTTTACTATGAGGGGTTCCCAGCCCCAAATTGTTGCATCTTTTGTTTGAGCGTCTTCTCAATTTTGACAACATATCGTTAGGCCGTGCCCAAGGATGAGATGTCTAGAAACTCCATTTCATATTGGATGTATCTATCTAGACTGCCATGATACTTGAGAACTAGATTTCACTTATAATATTTGATACCCATCTTGGTGCGCAAGGTATGGAAGATATTTTTGAACTTGGGCATTGCTTGGTATCTTTCCTGTCGGAGTGTGGTCCATTTTGTATATAGGTCATCATAACTTCCAACAGGGTAGTATTTTTCCTTAATAACATCCCTTAAGGACTCCCAGGTGACCGGACTATAAATAATGAGGGTTCCTCTATTTCCTTCTGCTCACAGAAAGCTTCCCACCAATCTTTGACATGGGGAATGACTTTGAGGAGTGCAAAAGTAATCTTTTCTCTATTCGAGAAGTTATGGACAGAGAAATACCCTTCTAGCAGATTCAACCATTTTTCTACAACATCTGCATCTATGTTACCTTCAAATATAGGAATAGTGAAGTTGATTTGTACCTTGAAGGGGGTGGTGCCTTCATTTGAGGAAGATGCGTCACCTGTTGGTAGTCGCCGAAGGATTTGCGCAAAAATATCCATCATCTTGTTCCTTTGTTGCATGAGGGCTTCCTCGAGAATTTTTTTGAAGGGATATCCTATCCCGTTGTCTTTATTTTCTCCCACCATGAGAGATCTCTTGGGCATGCGAGAGCTTTTATCCTCAAGAGAAACAAGCTCAAGACCCAATTTTTGGTACCTTGACCTTGTTGGAGACATGCATTAAGAATGACATGGAGAAGACCACTATGATACCATTGATCCAGATTATATGAGAAAAAAAAAATGAATACAGATTATTATCAAAAGATTCTTAACACAAAATAACAGATATACAATAAATTTTTTTTCTATTCAATAAGGTAATAAGATGAAACTGTAAAATGCAGCGGAAAACAAGATTGCTAGAATGGTGGCGACTTATCTCTGAGAAGAGATGTGATAGATGTGCTCATTTGCAAGAATATGATTACAATGAGGCTTTCAAGGCCTTTTTACGATAAACAAGAATGTCAAAAATCCTTTACATCCAAAAACCTAGCCCTAGGAGATGAAGCACCAAAAATCATGTGGGCCCCGTTTGGGTAAGTTAGTACATCAACTTCCCGGGGTCATAACTTTTGCATATGATCTTCGTTTTAGGCAGATGATAGCCTGTTGGAAAGGTCTATATGAGGACTACGCATGTTTTCTGTGGCAATCCGTACACATGTTCATTATGGCGAGCCCTAAAAATGCTAGTTAGGGCCTCAAAATGGCCCTGGAAGTCAGGGATCCGAAAACTAGGAAAAAATTGTCCAACTGGAAAACTGCCAAAATGAGCCAGTTGGAATAGGTGGGAGGCCACCGAAATCCATATGGATCAAACAATATAGCCTAAATATAAACTAAGAGTTCTCAAACAAGCCTAATATATGACTCTTCCAAACCCTTTCATCATGATGGTTTAAGTTAGTACCAAATAAAGAGGAAGAAGAGTAGAAGAATGGCCCTCCAAAAAACTGCCATTAGAGGTGATGAAATACCCTGTGGACAGGAGTGAAGGTATACATGACATAGTTATAACTAGGAGACAAAGGGTGATGAAATCCCATTGGCCTATATAAATCTATCTCAACTTCCCTCCTTCCTATGAGATCCACTGAGGTAGGGACCTTGGAGAATGACCACTAAGCTACCTCTTCATATATTTACGTGCAACGTATTACCTTTCCTTCAAGATGAAACAAAATAGTCCAGGGATCTCCAATATTGAAAGAGTTAGGAGTCTGAATCAAACCTCTAGTCATAACCTTGGAATTATCCACTTCGAAGAGTGTACCTATTGTTAAATGGTTCTTGATAATATTTGATAGAAAGGATTTCAAGTTCCCCAAAAATAAACCACTATGTTTTAGATGTGAATGGTTGTGGTGAATTATTTGGATTCCTGTCCCCACAACCCTAAATTAGGTACTAGATTATTTTGGTCCCAAGGAGGGATTTAGTGTGTTAAGTTAAATGGTTAATTTTAGGTTTAGATTAGGGTAATGAACCAAGCATATGATTAAGGGGTGAAGTGTGTGTACATGTGGTGTAACCAACTTCAAAAGAAAATGTTTTGAAATATAACTACTTTTAAGTAGTGAGATCTAAAATTGAAATGCAAATTGGAAACCAAAAAAAGTACGAAAGTAAAAGAAAAAATTCCATTATCTTAATGAATTTTCTAAGGATAAACAATCATCAAATAATTTGTATTGGTAAATATAAACTCCTACTTCAACCTGGATAAGGAATATGACTAAATGAGCATCTACTTTCAAATAGAAAAGTAATTTAAACAAGCCAAATACTAGGAAGCAAGCAAGATTGTTTTTTGTAACTTGAAAAAATTCTCATTTTGAAATCAAATACCTATTCTAATAAAAAACATGCAAGGTCTGAAATTTGAAAAAGAAGCATGTTCTAGCTAGTTGGAAAAAAAATAAAACACCAAGGTTTTTGTTATCACTCCAGGGAACTCTCCTAGGCTGTAAGTCAAAGATGCCTGGTAACTTAATCTTTTTGGAAACTATTTTTTCAATAATTGATGTGGGTTTGGATCAAGATGAATATCTAAGGGCTGGACTGTGTCATTAAGACTGTCTAGTAATATCAAATATTATGAGGCCTTCTAAGAATGCAATCAGACAAGGATTAATCAAATAGGACAGAAGATAGTTGCTTGAACTAGATTATACTCATTTAAAACAATAAGCATAATGGGTTTAGAAACTAAGGCAATGAATTATGATCTTTAAATTTATCAATCAAGTAGTGAGATGACAGTCACATGTAGATCAAATAAGCATCAACAAAGAAATCATTCACTCATAAGATATCATAGAACAGAGAAGAAAGGTCTGAAAACATAGATGAAGGAAGCTTGTAATCTTTCATATATTAAGAATAAGTCTCATTAACAGTAGCAGCATATAGAAACCAAAATCGAAACCTGTGTTCATCTTCAGTTTTTAGCTTTATAGCCTTTACAACATAGTATCTAGATTCTGAATTAATGGATAAGATATGCCTAAAATAGAAAGTCAAAACTAACATGCAAAATATAAGGAATGATCCTCAAAATGAGGTCAATCCCACATTTCATGGTTTTCATATCTTGTAGAGTCCTTGCGCAATGTAGAATAGCCTTCCAAGGCTGATTGATGACTCTTCCAAGAGATAAAATTCAAATTTGTTGAGATGTGCAAAAAATCCCAATTTGTTGCCACCAAAATAGGTGCCAAAACCAACTTGGCTACTTTTTCTAATCCTTATGCATAAAAAATGGATCTTGGAATTGAATATATAATTCATCATATATCCATCATGAGTGTTTTCAAATGATTTGGATCGGAAAAACCTTGATCCGTGCAAAATTTAGCTTCCTCTGTCCAGTTACAGGTTTCAGTGGTTAACATAGAGGACTTCTGTGTGTGTTATCTACCGAAAGCTATGCTTTCGGTGGTTAATGAAAAGTCGTCCTATTCGCCTAAACCACCGAAAAATTAGCTTTGTCAAAACTTCAAAATTTTAAAAAATGATTACCTTGATGCTTTGTTGAGTGTTCAAGGTCTTTTGGTTGATGCAGTTCTTCCTCGTGCAGATCTGCGAACTTCAACTTGCTGTGTGGAAGACTGTGGTATATCTACCATTGTTGTAGCTAACTCGGTTAGAGTTTCCAAACCTATTTTCTCTTATGTTGGAGGTTGAGAATCTTTTAATTTCAGCCTCATAAGTCTAAGCTGCTTGTACAACTTCATGTTCTCCCTTATCAACACCCTGTTCTTGTCCTTGATTTTATCATGCTTTTCCTTGAGACTTTGGTTCATGTTGAAAAGTTCTGCATTTCTTTGAGTCAAGCCTATATTTTCCTTTTTAATAACTCTTTCTAAGACTTCCATCTCATATATTTGTTTCAGGAGTTTATTGATTTTCTGAGCCTTGGATGCTATAGGCTTGCTTGCAGAGGCTTTTTCTAATGGTTGAATGTGTTCATCTGGAGGAGTTGGTGAGGGAAAGTTGGGATAATCTTTTGCAACTTGCTTAGCCTATTCATCACCTTGTGTCTCTACTAACTCCTTCTCTGGCTCTGAGTCACTGTCTGGTAAGTTTAAAGGGTTACCTCCTTCAGCAAGGTCCTTGGTCTGCTCACCCTCAAACTGTAACTTTCTTTTGGTTCTTTTTCTTTTAGCAGAGGATGATTCTGTCAGCTCTCTTGGTGGTGAGATAGCCTTCCTCTTTCTTAGGCTGCTCTTAGGGGTGAGAGAATTCTTAGCAATGGACTTCTTCCCCTTTTCATCCTGTTGAAAATTGGTTTGGAACTCATTCCAAAATAGGAAGTAGTTCCATTCTACTTGTTTCTTCTTCAATGACTCTTTAATAATAAGTGTAATCAAACCCTGGTGTGACAATCTTATGGACACCTTGGTAGGATTTTCTTTGACTTGTCTGGCCATTTTTGTGAGAGATTTGTGTAGGTAGAAGGGAAAATTGATGGGAGACCTTCCTGTAAAATGATTCAATAACTTGAAGCGATAAAACATGACTCTGTTGTATCTACCTTCACAGGTGATATAGACAAAGATTGCCTTCAGGAGAGATTGCCACTTAGGTTCTAGATAAGACATTGGTATGTCTTTTTTCCATGTAAGATCCTTATGCAAAGGCTGTAGGTAGGATCTAAATTCCATGTTTGAAGGAAAATTTGATTTGAACTAGCAATCCCCTATTCTAGGGAGACCAGTGAACTCAGCTATGGCTGCCTCATCGACCACAAATTCCTCTTTTCCCACTATTGCTGCTTTTCCATCATACGAGATAGAAAAGGATTCAAACACCTGTTGGTGGAACTCCACTAGTTTTTCACAGTATGCATAGACTCTTTCTTGCTTGAATAACTCAACCACCTCAGGGTGAGCCTCAAGGTACCAAACTCCATCCAATTCAGCCCTTATAACTGGCCCTGCTTTCAGCATTTAGTAATTGCTGACCTGTACCTGTGACTTAGGAAAATCTTCATGCTAGGGGAACAAAGACTCTATGATTTAGGGTGACAGGGAGTATGACTTAGAGTAAAAAAAATGAGATAGGGTGACTCAGAGTTCTGATTGCATAGCTCAATCACTAACATAATCTAGACAATAGATTGACTGAATACAAGCCGAAAATTGCGAGTTTCGGTGAGATTTACAATTAAATTGAAACAGTATGGGATTCAAACTACCTGATGACTTGAATTGGATTGATTGGTATGACAATTGGATTTGATAACGATCTGCTGAAATCGAACTCCACTCGAAAATCACCACAAAAATGGGATTATGGTCTCTGAATATGCGTTTGCTTGATGAAATCACGGGCTCAAGACTGTCGCAATGACTCTCGGATTCGAATTGATAATTAATGGAATAAAAACAGAGATTAATCGGGGTCATAATGGATCTGTGTCCTCATGACTGGAGATAGTGGGGGGCTATGTGACTAATCATTTCTGTTAGTCGGGAATCACACATGATTTTTTGTGTCTCTGTCGAGCCTTAATTCTGAAATGACAAATGTAGTTAAAAAAGGACAACATGGTATCAATCTTCAGATAGATGAAATAATATTGTGCATACCTTACCACCTCCATGGAATTTTGACGATTATGTCTTCATGATTACGCCAATTGACAGCTAGCTCGTGCGAAAGCATGGGCTTTTCATTTTTCCCGTGGAAATCTTTTCGGTGGTTAACTGGGTTTTTGCTTTCCACCTTAACTATCGAGAACGAAGGTTTTCAGTGGTTAATGAGTGCTTTTCAGGCTCGCCTAAACCACCGAAACCTAAAATTCTTTCTTTTGCTTGACAAAACCAAATCAAAAGTTATTTCCAAGTTTATTTATAGAAAATAGACTCTCTAACATACCTAAAGAAATTTTCAAATAATTTTTTGGACCACAGTCTATCACCTAAAAAGAAAAATCTCCATCAATTTGTTTGAGGAGATAACTTTGGTTCCTATTGGGGATGAACACATCCCTGCGAAGTTTCAAGAACCATAGAACCAATGCCTTTCCTGAAAAAGAAAACCTAAAACTATCTGCTAGTGTTTCCATTGGGCATGGAGTTATTCTGTAAAAATAAAGACTGAAAATAAAATTACAACGACAAGGCTTCACAGCCTTAGACAAAATAGAGTTTTAGAAATCACCCATTGAATGGGCCACTGAACATTTCTTCACCTCCTAGACTTTGCAGAATGAATGTATTATTGTGCTGTACTTGAGTTATCATGAAAGGGCCGGTCCACAAAGAATCAAACTTGTTATGTTTACCTTTATCCTATCTGAGGGCGTCCCATTTCAAAACCCAATCACCAACCTAAAAAATTATCTACCTTTGCCTTCCTGTCAAAGGTATCCTTGATCCTCTTTTGATGAGCCTCTGATTTATCTACAAACTGCTCGCAGACCTGCTGTAGTTCTACCAAATCGAGCATTCTTCTTACCATATCATTTGACTCAATTTTCTCTTCCTGAAAGAATCTAGCCACTGGTAAAATTAACTGAACAGGAAAAATGGCATCAGTACCATAGACCAATTTGAATGGAGAGGTTCCTATGGAATTTTTGATAGTTACTCTGTCTACCCACAGAGAAAATTTTAGTTTAGAATCCCAATTCTTTTTGTTCTCCTCTAACAACTTTCTGATGATTCTGATTAAGATCTTATTGGATGATTCGGCCAAGCCATTACCTTGAGGGTAGGAGGGGGTTGAATGTACCAAATGGATTCCCATTGATTCACACATGTCAACCAATGCATCGGATTTGAAATTTGTTGCATTATCTGTTACCAGCATTTTGGGGCAATCGAATCTTCTCAAGATATTTTCATAAAGAAATTTCCTGACAACCTGGTGAGTGGCATTCCTGGTGGGAACTGCCTCTATCCATTTTGTAAAATAATCTATGGCTACTAAGATCCACTTATGTTGACCACTAGACGAAGGATTTACCTCACCTATAAAATCTAAACCCCACTGCTGAAAAGGGCCATTCACTACTATAGGTCTTAGGGGCATAGATTTTAGCTGCTGTTTTCCTGTGAATATTTGACATTTATCATAATCTTTGACAAAGGCACACACATCTGAGAAAAGAAAAGGACAATAGTACCCAACCCTTAGAATTTTATGAACTGTGGTCTTCCAATAATGATGAAATCCACAAACACTTGAATGAAACTGATGCATAACTTCCACTGACTCTTCTTTGTCTAAACATCTAAGTAGTAAACCAACAGGGTCTTTCCAATATAACAGATTATTGTAAATGCAAAATTTCATGGCTCTGAGCTTAAGGGCTCGGTCTCGAGTCATGCTGAGTTCAGGAGGAACCTCTAGCTTTTGTAAAAAATGTATAATACCTGAGTAGCATTCACAAGAAGACAAATGCTCTGCCACCTGTTTATTGTTATGTTGTGCTTCTACTACCACCTCCGTCTGCAAATTTGCTGAATTTTCTCCTATGTAGTTTATGTCCAATAGCTCATGGTTTTCCTCTGTTAAAATCTTAGCAAGGCCTTGGCCTTTTACCAATTTGGTGGGCTTCACTTCAATTTAAAACTCGATCAACTTTACAATCCATTTAGCTCTCTTTCCATCAATATCAGGCTGAGTCAAAACATCTTTCATAGAGGGTGAAGGAACATATGCAATGACTTTTGAGTGGAGGATATAAATTCTAAAAGTTTTTAAAGATTTTATGAGAGCATAGGCTTGTTTTTTCAATAGGATCATACCTTAGTTCAACATCTTTGAGTGTTTTGCTAAAGAAGGCAACTGGGTGATCCATACTGTCATCATCTTTCTGTAGCAGGACTGCTGCCACTGTGTCATAAGAAGCGAAGGAAAAAATGTAGAAAATCTTGCTGTAATTCAGACTAATCAGAGTCAGGGATTCCATGATAGCCTGTTTGATACCTTGAAATGAATTCCTTGCATTGTCTGTCCATTTTATCTCAGAACCCTTTTTCAACATACATGTTATGCGTTTTACTAGCTCGATGGAACAAATCTTCTAACAAAATTAATCTTACCGAGTAGCGATTGAATATCCTTTTTCAACCTTGGTAAGGACAACCTCTGAATTGCTTCCACCCGAGTTGGATCAATTTTCATGCCTTCTGCTGAGACAATGTGGCCTAGGAGCTTGCCTTTCCTAAGAGAAAAATGGGACTTTTTGGGATTCAATGAAATTCCGAACTGCCTGCACTTCAGAAAAACTATTTTTAAATGCTTTAGATGTTCTTCATGACTGATGGAATAAACTGTGATGTCATCAAGATAGATGAGGAAAAACTTGTCCTTCTCACCCACGAAAGCTATGTCCATGTCTCTTTGAAATGTGGCATCGACATTCATTAATCCGAATGGCATTTTGGCATACATAAAGGTACCCCAAGGAGTAGTAAAAGCAGTCTTCTCTTGGTCATCAGGATGGACAAAAATCTGGTTATAACTAGAAAAACCATCTAGGAAAGACATAACAGTATCCCCTGAAATTCTTTGCAACAAATGTTCCATCTTAGGTAGGGGATAGTTATCTTTCTTAGAGCATCTGTTTAGGTTTCTAAAGTCCCCACATAACCTGACCTCACCATTTTTCTTTCTCACTATTACTAGATTTGCAATCCATTTAGAGTATCTCAAAGGGATTATGATCTTAGCATCAAAAAGCTTTTTGATTTCTCTTTCAATCACAGGAAAAAGAAGAGGACTGATAGGTCTGAGCTTTTGTTTGAAAGGGATGGTGTCCTTTTCAAGTGGGATCTTATGTTGAATGATCTCAGGGTCATAAGTTTTTAGATCATTATATTCCAAGCAAAAACATCAGAAAATTCTTTCAAAATGCTACAATATTCGGACTTTTGATCAACAATCAATTCAGAGGATAGATTTATGAATTTAGGCTGTATTTCACTTCCTATGTTGTGCTCATGAACAACGGGCTCTTTCTCCTTCTTATTTGGCTTGTAGGGGACATCGTTATGATCAAATAGCTTTTCAAGAGGTACCAAACCCCGAGGTATATAATTGTTAGGTAGTTGAACAATATCTTGCCGACCCAATTTTTGTTTTAGCTTAGGCTTCTGGGATTCCTCTATATTTAGATTTTGCTGGTCAACATGCATATCAGAAAATTCATCTACCACCTGGAGAAATCTATTAAGTTCATCATCATCTTCAAAAACTTTCTAGTATTTAATATTGTCGGGCAAAGATGGCCTATATTTGACTTGGATTTCATAATTGAGCCTAGGAGGAATGGGAGGAATAAACATGCTAACTGAAACAACAAGGGAATCTTCAAGATGATTCATATCTCTCGGTATATAAGAAATCTCAAAAATGGAAAAAGAATCTCTAATTTTCCATGCCTCATCCCTGTAGGCTTTCAATCTGACATGCTTTGCTTGGAAAGTACTGTTTATTTGTTGTATGATGAGATCCACATCTCCAAACACCTTTAATCCTTTAATCCCCATCTCCTTGGCTGTGTTTAAGCCCAATATCAAAGCCTCATACTATGCTATATTGTTAGTAGTTTTGAAATCAAGCTTAAAAGACAAATGCATAGCCTTTTCCAAAGAAGAAATCAAAACTACCCCTGAACCTGTTGAATCTTTGGTATTGGCACCATCAAAATACATGGTCCAAACTGGAACACCCTTTTCATCAGTTTGTTGTTCAGTGGGCTTCACAAGCTGCAAAGGAGCTGATTGAGAATCATCTATTTGAAGAATACATGAGCCAAAGTCTGTGTCTACAACATAAATGGGATGATTTACAGAAGTTTTTGCATCACTGATGATGTAGGCAAGTTGATTCTCTCTGTAAAGTCTTTTGAGCTCTCCTCCAAACACCGGGATCGTAGCATACAAAATATCCATCTGCAAGGTACCTAACCTTTTGCTCCATGGACGTGACAAGAGGAGTCCTAACTTGGGTGGGATATCAACAACCACGACATCCATTACCATGCTTCTCATTGGAAATTGGGAAAGGTTTATAACAAGGTCTTTTATGAGGCCAAGGCATCTAACTTTCCTAGAGTCAAAAGAGAAGAGATCATGATATGGTTTGGTGACCTCAAGCCCAAGCTCATCCAATACTGCTTTGGGCATAAGATTATGTGATGCTCCTGAATCAAGCAAGCAATTGTGAAGGATCTTATCATGAACATTTAGGGATATATAGAATGGTGGACAAGAATCATCTCGGTCTTCTATCATAGGCCCTATAGTTACTGTTGGCTTGTCATCTTGTAAGTTTACAAAATTAGTAGATGAAGAGGTCTTTGGTTCAAGGGGCTTCTGGATGGCAGACTTGAAAATGTCATTCTTCATAAGCTCGGTCAATGGCATAGGTGTTTTTACTTTCTGAATTTCTGATTTGAAATTGAAAGAGTATGATGATTTGTCCAAAGTTTTTACCTCATTAGAAGGAGCTCTGAGGATAGCTTGTTGATCCAGGGGATCAAATTTTGCTCAAAAATTCAAAGTGATCAGAATTGTTTCAAATCGAACGGGAGCATAGGCCTCATCGTCATGAACTGAACGCAACTCATTTGGGTTCAAATGGACGTCGGGAGAGAGAGATATCGCATTCTGTTCAAAACGACAAACATGCAAAAAAAAAGGATGCTGATTGTATAGTCCATACGGATGCTGATGTGGCAGGCCGTATGAAACATGGCAAGAAATTGTGTGGATAGTTGGCATATGATGTGGCATGTTTGCAACGAATGGGATGGTGACACGTGGCCCAATCAATGGCTGCCACGTGTCACATATATATTGGTTTAAAATTTGTGCAATCAACAGGACTCGACCCCACGACCTCCGAGCAGGGGAAGAGACTTGGGAAGGGCCACCCAACCAATGCACCACTGTATGTGCCTTGTTATATATGTGGAGAACATTATATTTAAATTGAAATGTGTTGAATTTTGGGGCGTGGACCGGGTCGGGGCTTAGCCCCGGCCCCCGATCTCGTTTGTATACAATATAACCACGATACTATATGCGTGCCCTCCGACCGTTATCGTATAGCCTTTTCATGTTAGCCGTCAATCATATGGGTATGTGATGTGACCATGGGCGTGCCTTTTTCTAACCGTTTTGAACTTTGGCCCTTTATATATATATTCGTGCGGTCATATGGCGCTTCACATGCCCACGAGCCTTAGATGGTTAAGGGCCAGCGCGTAACCATTTGAAAATTTGTACCGGTTGTGCGATTGTAATCGATGCTAGGTTTTAACACATAAAAACGCGTGTGGGCTAGGTTGAGCCAACAAGGGTTCATTTTGGCGATCCAGAGACAACAAGTTTGAAGGGGGACTTCCAGGAAGCCTATCTTCTTCAATTTTTGGCCAAACGAGGTGCCAAAAAAGCCCAGCTAGGGGTTTTTGGATGTTCTGGAGCCATTGGAGCCATCTATTTGGCATTTTGAGCATTGTAAAACATATTTTTTATCACTTTGAGAAAACAATACAAGAGATCCATTGGAAGCTGGACCAGGAGATGTAGCCCAAGAGAGGGGTGAACTCCTTTATCATTTGTTGTGTTATGTGTTTTCTGTTCACTGTTTATTGCTGCTATTTATATGCATCTTGAATGAGAAATTTATATAAAAGTTGTGTTGCAAATTTGATCCATTTTCATTTTAACACATGAATTGAAATCTTGCAAATAATTTCAAGAATACAAGTCTTCTTCATTTTTAGATCAAGTTGGTATTAGAGCATAGGTTTTTGAAGACTTGATTATTTGCAAGTGTTTTGTTTTCTATTGCTCACAAGGTTGAAACTCACAAGAGGAGAAGGTCAACTTGTAGAGCCAAGTTCACATCCTTCAAGGAGGGAACTTATATCATCACTGCAAGTTTCAAGGAGGCATTCACCAAGTATGGCTCATGAAGAGAGTCATTAACATATTCCTACAGAAGATGAAGATCTCAGAAAGGATGTCATGGAAATGAGAGAAATGATGAAAATCTTTATGGAAAGGAATACAAGGTTTCAAGGTGAAGGCTCCAACCCTTCAAATCACAAGGGAGACAGTGGTGATACAACTCCAAATGGAAATGGAGGGAATGGTGCTTCTCCACCACCCTCACCTCCATCTTCTTCTTCTTCTATCAATTCAAGACCTCTTCCGAATTCTCCAAAAGGACATGGTAAAACTCCTTCACAAATTCCTTTGTTAAAGCTTGATATTAAATTCAAATTGCCAATGTACAATGGAGAAGCAAATGCTGAGAAATTAGATAATTGGATTCGTTAGATTGAGGTGTATTGTAGGATACAAAAAATTCAAGATGATGAAACTAAGATTCAGCTTTCTTCTTTAAGATTGGATAGTGCAGCACTCATTTGGTCGGAATCCAAGACTCAGGAGGACATGAAGAAACATGGTAAAATTTTAACCTCTTGGAATGACTTTATTGTTGCAATTAAAAGACAATTTTACCCATTGGCATATATGCAAAAAGCTACTATGGATTGGCAAAATTTTAGACAAGCTAAAGGAAAAAATGTGCAAAGATTTACT
>ML789281.1:426423-461867 GCA_009831015.1 Picea engelmannii
ATGCAAGCAGCAGATAACCACGGTAGGTGTGTCATAACCAATTCGAATTACCATATAGATTGTGTTTCAAAATGTTGCAAAACAATTTTCCTATAATAGATACAACAGAACCTTCAATCGTAACAAATTTAAATCAAACGGATCCAACAATTGATTACTAAAATCAAAACCAAATCCAACTCAAACTATAAACAAAATTCGATTTAACAAATCAAATCACATATAGCAATGCATGTTTATGTAACCGAGCAAGTCAATAATGCATACAGAGTTCACGAATATGCCATATAAATGAGCAAGGGTTATACCAGCTAGACCGCTGAGATTATGTCAATTTTGAATTGACAATTGTTGTAGCAGACTCGACATTTTTGAACAGGATCGAACCCGTAGTTCGTTGCTTCTTTTTGTTGGGTTGTTCTTTTGCATTCTGACCAGTGAGCTTTGCCACTTGGTTTTCCAAATCGTGAATTTTGGATTGCAATTTTGGGACATCCATGTAGTATCTCTCCAACCACAACCCACACTGACCGCAAGGTGGAGCAACAGTTTGAACAGAAGGGGGTTTTGATGATTCCCCGAGGGTTTCATGGAGTAATTCAATACCAGAAAAATCAGGGTTATCCTGCAGACATGGAGGTAAGTTCTTGATGAAATCATGAGGAGGTTTGCCACACAATCCCTCGGAGTAAGGATACTCTTCGGCGAGAAATCGTTCAATGTCTGAATCAGAGTCCTCGCTGACCACGATAGGCTCTGATTTGGCAGGGGGCTTAGATTTATTCCTCGCCATGTGAGATATCAACCTTGCATTTTTCTTGCTTCTAGTATTAGCACCAGTCTTCACTCTAGTCTTTTTGGTTGTAGGCTTAGCAACTTCGGTCTGTTTAGTCACAGCCATAGGCAAACTCGTAGGTGAATCGGGTTGGGGTTTGGGTAGTAAAACACTATAAGGCACAGGGGTAGGTTTTCTCTCGGTCACCATCGGCTTATCCACCTGTGGAGGGTTAGACTCCTCAAAGCCATTACGACTGAGAAAATCATGCCAAGAATCACGACGTAACCCTAATTCATGAACCAAAATCATTTTAATCAACCCCAAATGGAAGAGGCTAGTGTCATCCTGGCTACGCTTGTATCATTTAGCCATTTTGAACAAACTTCGGTGCAGATAGTGAGGCATACTTAGTTCGAAACCCATAAAAACCATTAATAAATGCAGGTGGAACAAGAAAATAAACCCGTACTTGCCTTCACGAGTAACGAATTTCTTGATAATCATCAAGAGATCATACCAGCGGGGTTTCAACATCTTTGCAGGCAAACCTCTGTCGCATGAGTTCACTGTGCGAGATTGGAACAGTAATGCCCATGGGACATCATCTACCTTGCAACTTTTCGACCATTTTTGTCCCTTGACAGGCAGGCTGGTTGCCAAGCTGAGAAACTGTTCAGTGATTTCAAGCTGGACATCTCCAACTTTGGCTCGACAGCCATCAAACGATAACACAAATTGCTGAGCCACAGTGAAGTTATAACCATCGAACTTCCTTACGAAAGTGAGCCACCCATGATTTTCCAGGTCGCTATATGCACCATCAAATGTCAACAGTGCTTGGCACCCATTGGGCTCGGACCTTACGAAAAGAGCCATGGATTCTGTACATGGTAGGGTTTGAACTGAACGAAACAATGCACAGAGTAAAAAACGATAGGGTTTGACAACTTCAGTGCTCAAAGAGACCGAAATTAATTGCATGCGTGGGAAGGTGGTGGGATTACCACCGCCACACATTGTATTATTGACTGAGTACAGTGTTGTTATAATCATAATCGTTTATACTATGTGTATCGACCAACAAATAGGTGTATCATCATATTAACGTGCTATTCACCCGAAACAGAACCAACACCATACGTTATACTCATGCGCCAAGTGTACAGTTCAATCCAACACAATATCCAACACTAACCATCGATCCATCGTGTTATTAAATCACGCCAATACATAGTTTGAAACTATTGATCGTTCAATGTAATATCAAACTCATAAAACAATACACCAAGCATCGATTGAAAATCGAAATCCATAATGATTAATCAATGCGCCTTCAAACCATTGCTATTTCTCAAATTGACCTTATAAACTTACCAATGCATTCGTTTGTGTAATCAAATGTTTACATTCCAAAGTTTTTAGAACACTACAATCCAAAATTTCTCATATAATAAATGAGTCAAGAGCTCATAGCAATAAGAATAAAATCATATAAGACCAAATCCATCATAACCTTTATAAGATCAAAATAAAACCAATAAATATTCATGCTCAAAGGCTTAGTAATCAAACAGATCCAAATGCGCAATCAAGGTATGCTATAGGACACAAGTTTGAAAAATCTTTTGCAGCCACGTGATAAACCAATGGTCAAGTGTCTTTTGGAGAAATCAATAAAAGACGACTACAGTCCAAATGATGAAAGAGGTATTTTCACACTTTCAGTTGTGAAAATCAAATCGAAACCAAATTGCAATTGTCGCAAAATTGAGACAAATGTCTAGAAGCACAATGCGACGATGATTTGTCATTACTACCACAAGGGGTGTAGGCAACTTTTTTAAAGAGCAGTTAAAAAAATGAATTGGCTGCCAACAGAGTGGTAAATAGAATGGTGGTGCATCTTCTTCGTGGTTGTTACAGCAAGCATCCTAAACTTTGGGATGAGCATTTACACTACATTCAACATGCTTACAATTGAGTTAAGCACTCTTCAACTCAAATGTCGCCATTTGAAGCATGTTTTGACTATTTGCCCAAATCTTCTTTAGATTTTATCTTTGGGAGGATATTGCTATTGAAGGTCAATATGACATTGATAGGGAAGAAAAGTTCATTGAACAAATTTAGTCGATACATAAAATGGTGCAAGAGCAGTTGGAAAAGAGTTAAGCCAAGTACAAGACAAGACATGACAAACATCGTGTTGATCACAATTTCCAAGTTGGTGATGAAGTTTGGCTTTACATTAGTAAGGAGAGGCTTAAAGGGGAAGGTAAAAAATTGAAACCAATTCGATATGGTCCTTTCAAGATTATTGACAAGATTGGTAACAATGCCTTCCATTTAGATTTGCCTCCTTATATGCAAATGTATGCAGTTGTTAATGTTGAGAATTTGAAATTGTATGAGCCTCATTTAGTTGATGATCAAGGAGAGCATGTTCAGATTCCTTCTATAGATGATTTTTCCCCAGAATATCTTACAGAACTGCATGAAGACACAATCCTTGATAGGAGAATGAGAACTTCAAAACGAGGAAATGTGGAGTATCTTCGAGTTGGTCTTAAAGGTACAAATCCAATCAAAGCCAAGTTGATTGAGGTTGGAAAGGTGAGGGAGCTATACCCTCATCTTCAGATAGACTGAAAATAGTCTTTTGGAGGTGCAAAATCTTTCCAATGGGGAGGTGTGATCTAGGGGATCAAATTTTGTTCAAAAATTCAAAGTGCTTGGAATCACTTCAAATCGAATGGGAGTGTAGGCGTCATCGTCACAAACCCAATGCAACTCGTTTGGGTTCAACCATACATCGGGAGAGAGAGAGATACCGCGTTCTGTTCAAAACGAGAAACATGCAAAAAAAAAAGGGATGCCGACTGTACAGTCCGTACGAACGTTGACATGGCAGGCCATACGACACGTGGGCCATATGACACATGGTAGGTAGTTGTGTGGATAGTTGGCATATGATGTGGCATGTTTGTAGTGAACGGGATGGCAACACATGGCCCAATGAATGGCCACCATGTGTCACATATATATTGGTTTAAAATTTGTGCAATCAACAGGACTCAACCCCGTGACCTCTGGGCAGGGGAAGAGACTTGGGAAGGGCCGCCCAACCAGAATGCGACTGTATGTGCCTTGTTATATATATGGTGAACATTATATTTAAATTGAAATGTGTTGAATGTTGGGGCGCGGACCGGGACGGGGCTTAGCCCCGACCCCTGGTCCCATGTGTATACAATATAACCACGATACTATATGCGCGCCCTCTGACTGTTATCGTATAGCCTTTTCATGTTAGCCGTCGGTCGTATGGGTATGCAATGTGACCATGGGCACACCTTTTTCTAACCATTTTGAACTTTGGCCCTTTATATATATATTCGCGCGATCGTATGGCACTTCACATGCCCACGGGCCTTAGACGGTTAAGGGCCAACGCGTAACCATTCGACAGTTTGTACTGGTTGTGCGGTTGCGCCCGATGTTGGGTTTTAACGCATAAAAATGTGTGGGGGCTAGGTTGAGCCAACAAGGGTGCATTTTGGGGATCCAGAGACAACAAGTTTGAAGGGGGACTTCCAGGAAGCCTATCTTTTTCAATTTTTGGCCAAACGAGGTGCCGAAAAAGCCTAGCTAGGGGTTTTTGGACGTTCTGGAGCCATTGGAGCCATCTATTTGGAATTTTGAGCATTGTAAAGCAAATTTTTGAGAACTTTGAGAAAATAATACAAGAGATCCATTGGAAGCTGGACCAGGAGATGTAGCCCAAGAGAGGGGTGAAATCCTTTATCATTTGTTGTGTTATGTGTTTTCTGTTCACTATTTATTGCTGCTGTTTATATGCATCTTGAATGAGTAATTTATATAAAAGTTGTGTTGCAAAGTTGATCCATTTGCAATTTAACACATGAAGTGAAATCTTGCAAATAATTTTAAGAATACAAGTCTTCTTCATTTTTAGATCACTTGTTCCTTGACTTGGGGCTGAGATTGATTCTGCTTCTATTTTGCAAAAATAGGGGTCTTCTTTACAGGAGCAGCAGGCTGCTTGGCAGCAACTTCTTTGTTCTTCACAGGAGCAGTGGGAAATGGTTTAGGGGTAACATTTTTTTATCTTAAATTATAACATTGCTGATCATCCGTATGATAGACAGATTCTTCAATACTTGCCTCATGAATTTCCTGATCCATCAGGGCTTCTTCATAATCTACTTGTGTCAAAAAGGAGGAATCATTTTCATCACCAAAACAATTTATGTCATCTGCTTCTTCAACGTCATCATGAGATATCTGTTGTTCCTCTTCTAGCATTGCATTTTGGAAAGGGGGTCTGATTCTCTGATCATCAGTAGCATTCTTGTCTCTCTGAAGGATCTGGACTTGTTGATTGTTCCTTCTGTAAGGGAAAGAATTTGGATTTCTAGGGACAAAAGCATTTGTTTTTTTTGTCCTTGCTGGTTGTTGGTTCTGAATATTCAATTTTGACATTTCAGATGTCAAGTTGTCCAACATCTTGGCCATATTTTCCATTTTACTATTAGAAGAAGAAGGAGGCTCAATAGAAAACTTCTTTCTCTCAACCTTTCCTTTGAGTTTCTAAGATGCCATAATATTTGATTCGACTTCGAGGGCAACATCTTGCATTAAAGAAAGTGTGGTTGATCTTCTTTCTCTAAGGATTAGACAAAAATTTGGATCAAAAGCAATAGAAAATGTGATCTTTGCTGATGCATCACTTGGCTTGATCTCTGTAGGGATCTTGCCAAACATTCTATTAAATCTTTTGATGAAGTCTGAGACCAAATCCCCATCTTCTCTTCTTAAGTTTCCGAATTCAGAAATGTAATATAGTAGTTCTCTTCTTTCTCCCCAATGTTTTAAGAACATCTCATCTAGTTGCTCAATACCTGTCATTGAATTTGTTGGTAGCTCTTTGAACCACTTCTTGGCTTGTCCATCCAAACTCCACACAAAAACTCTGGTCCACACATCTTCTTCTGAAATGTTAATATTTTCAGCATAAGCATAAAAATCTTCTATATGTTCTTTGACAGTATAATCCCCAGCTCCGGTAAACTTTGGCATATATTTCTGATAATATCCGGTTGGCATGGTAGATAAGGGATTGGGAAAAACAAGTGGAGCATACCTATTTGCTAAGATTTGTTCCATCTTGGTTAAATGGATAGCGATGGAAATCTTGGGGGTTGATACAGAGGAATTTTTTTTAGGAAATGAAGGTTGAGATGGGATAGTTGAGTTTAGACAAAATGATTGTTTCACTTCAATTTGAGCAAAATTTTCCGAAATGGGTGGAAAATAAGAGGCCTTGTAAAAATGACCAAGCAATAAGGCTAAGATATCTTCTCCCTTAGAGGACAGATCATGTAAAATATCTTCGAGAACAAGCAGATTAGTATGAATATAGAAAACACCCTCTATAGGCTTTGTGGGTAAGGAATTCAAAGAAGAAGAAGAAGAGGCTTCTTTTTGCCGAGGGGACCCTGTAATTACCTCTTTAAGGTTGGATGTAATATCATGCTAAAAAACAGAGTCTGTAACATTAGAGGAAAGTGAAGGCTCCTCAACCTTCAATTTTTCAGATACAATTTCAATTTCCTGAGAACTATGAGTTTCAACAACAAAGGATTCAACTAGAGGTCTTTTAGATATGAAAGAAGAAGTGTCGGTTTGAATACCTGGATTTGATGTCTTTGTAGATCCGAAAGCCTGTCTTTGTAAAGACTTTCTTCTACTGATGATCTTCTCAGGGTCTAGAACTGGTGCTGCCAGTGGGCCTTCTTGGTTCGCCCTGGTGTGAGCTCTTTTCGGAGCCACTTAATTTCAATGGAGTCACCAGATAGATGATTACAAACCAAATGATGTCCAGGATTTGTCTATCATCAAAGATGGATCTATGTCATCTCCCAAGGAAGCTGAGATTAGATCTCCTCTCCCCGGCAACGACGCCAATTTGTTATCACTCCAGGGAACTATCCTAGGCTGTAAGTCAGAGATGCCTGGTAACTTAATCTTTTTGGAAACTATTTTTTCAATAATTGATGTGGGTTTGGATCAAGATGAATATCTAAGGGATGGACTGTGTTTTTAAGACTATCTAGTAATATCAAATATTATGAGGCCTTCTAAGAATGTAATCAGACAAGGATTAATCAAATAGGACATAAGATAGTTGCTTGAACCAGATTATACTCATATAAAACAATAAGCACAATGGGTTTAGAAACTAAGGCAATAACTTATGATCTTTAACTTAATCAATCAAGTAGTGAGATGATAGTCACATGTAGATCAAATAAGCATCAACAAAGAAATCATTCACTCATAAGACATCATAGAACATAGAAGAAAGGTCTGAAAACATAGATGAAGGAATCTTGCAATCTTTCATATATTAAGAATAAGTCTCATTAATAGTAGCAGCATATAGAAACCAAAATCGAACCTTGTGTTCATCTTCAGTTTTCAGCTTTATAGCCTTTACAACACAGTATCTAGATCCTGAATTAATATATCAGATATGCCTAAAATAGAAAGTCAAAACTAACTTGCAAAAGATAAGGAATGATCCTCAAAATGAGGTCAATCCCACATTTCATGGTTTTCATATCTTGTAGATTCCTTGTGCAGTGAAGAATAGCCTTTCAAGGCTGATTGATGACTCTTCCAAGAGAAAAAATTCGAATTTGTTGAGATGTGCAAAAAATCCCAATTTGTTGCCACCAAAATAGGTGCCAAAACCAACTTGGCTACCTTTTCTAATCCTTATGCATCAAAAATGGATCTTGTAACTGAATATATAATTCATCATCTATCCATCATGAGTGTTTTCAAATGATTTGGATCAGAAAAACCTTGATCTGTGCAAAATTTAGCTTCCTCTGTCCAGTTATAGGTTTCAGTGGTTAACATAGAGGACTTCTGGGTGTGTTATCTACCGAAAGCTCTACTTTCGGTGGTTAATGAACAGTCGTCCTGTTTGCCTAAAACCACCTAAAACTTAGCTTTGTCAAAACTTCAAAATTTACAAAAATGATTACCTTGATGCTTTGCTGAGTGTTCAAGGTCTTTTGGTTGATGCAACTCTTCCTCGTGTAGATCTGCGAACTTCAACTTGCTATGTGGAAGACTGTGGTATATCTACCATTGTTGTAGCTAACTCGGCTAGAGTTTCCAAACATGTTTTCTCCTGTGTTGGAGGTTGAGAATATTTTAATTTTAGCCTCAGAAGTCTAAGCTCCCTGTACAACTTCATGTTCTCCCTTATCAACACCCTGTTCCTATCCTTGATTTTATCATGCTTTTCCTTGAGACTTTGGTTCATGTTGAAAATTTCTGCATTTCTTTCAGTCAAGTCTGTATTTTCCTTTTTAATAACTCTTTCTAAGACTTCCATCTCATATATTTTTTTTCAGGAGTTTATTGATTTTCTGAGCCTTAGATGCTTTAGTCTTTCTTTAAGAGGCTTTTGCTAATGGTTGAATGTGTTCATCTGGAGGAGTTCGTGAGGGCAAGTTGGGATACTCTTCTGCAACTTGCTTAGCCTGTTCATCACCTTGTGTCTCCACTAACTCCTGCTCTGGCTTTGAGTCACTGTATGGTAAGTTTAAAGGGTTACCTCCTTCAGCAAGGTCCTTGGTCTGCTCACCCTCAAACTGTAACTTTCTTTTGGTTCTTTTTCTTTTAGTAGAGGATGATTCTGTTGGCTCTCTTGGTGGTGAGATAGCCTTCCTCTTTCTTAGGCTACTCTTAGGGGTGAGAGAATTCTTAGCAATGGACTTCTTCCCCTTTTCATCCTGTTGAAAATTGGTTTGGAACTCATTCCAAAATAGGAAGTAGTTCCATTCTACTTGTTTCTTCTTCAATGACTCTTTAATAATAAGTGTAATCAAACCCTAGTGTGACAATCTGTTGGCCACCTTGGTAGGATTTTCTTTGACTTGTCTGGCCATTTTGGTGAGAGCTTTGTGTAGGTAGAAGGGAAAATTGATGGGAGACCTACTTGTAAAATGATTCAATAACTTGAAGTGATAAAACATGACTATGTTGTATCTACCTTCACAGGTGATATAGACAAAGATTTCCTTCAGGAGAGATTGCCACTTAGGTTCTAGATAAGACATTGGTATGTCTTTTTTCCATGTAAGATCCTTGTGCAAAGGCTGTAGGTAGGATGTAAATTCAATGTTTGAAGGCAAAGTTGATTTGAACCAACAATCCTCTATTCTAGGGATACCAGTGAACTCAACTATGGCTGCCTCATCGACAACAAATTCCTCTTTTCCCACTGTTGCTAGTCTTCCATCATACGAGATAATAAAGGATTCAGACACCTGTTGGTGGAACTCCGCCAGTTTTTCACAGTATGCATAGACTCCTTCTTGCTTGAAGAATTCGACCACCTCAGGGTGAGCCTCAAGGTACCAAACACCATCCAATTCATCCCTTAGAACTGGCCCTGCTTTTTGAATTTAGTAATTGCTGACCTGTACTTGTGACTTAGGAAAATATTCGTGCTAGGGGAACAAAGACTCTATGATTTAGGGTGACAGGGAGTATGAATTAGAGTAAAACAAATGAGACAGGGTGACTCAGAGTTCTGATTGCATAGCTCAATCACTAACAGAATCTAGACAATAGACTGACTGAATACAAGCCGAAAATTTCGAGTTTCATTGAGATGTACAATTAAATTGAAACAATATGGGATTCGAACTACCTGATGACTCGACTTGGCTTGATTGGTATGAAAATTGGCTTTGATAATGATCTGCTGAACTTGAACTCCACTCAGCAATCACCACAAAAACGGGATTATGGTCTCTGAATATGCGTTTGCTTGATGAAATCACGGGCTCAAAACTGTCACAATGACTCTCGGATTTGAATTGATAATTAATGGAATCAAAACAGAGATTAATCGGGGTCATAATGGATCTGTGTCCTTATGAATGGAGATAGTGAGGGGCTATGCGACTAATCATTTCTATTAGTTGGGAATCACACATGAGTTTTTGTGTCTCTGCCGAGCCTTAATTCTGAAATGACAAATGTAGTTAAAAAAGGACAACATTGTATCAATCTTCGGATAGATGAAATAATATCGTGCATACCTTACCACCTCCATGGAATTTCGGCGGTTATTTCTTCATGATTACGCCAATTGATAGCTAGCTCATGTGAAAGCACATGCTTTTCATTTTTCCCGTGGAAATCTTTTCGGTGGTTAACTAGGTTTTTGCTTTCCACCTTAACTACCGAGAACGAAGGTTTCAATGGTTAATGAGCGCTTTTCAGGCTCGCCTAAACCACCAAAACCTGAGATTCTTTCTTTTGCTTGACAAAACCAAATCAAAAGTTCTTTCCAAGTTTATTTACAGAAAATAGACTCTCTAACATACCTAAAGAAATTTTCAAATAAATTTTTGGACCACAGTCTATCACCTAAAAAGAAAAATCTCCATCAATTTATTTGAGGAGATAATAGTTTCAAATGAAAACCAAAAGCCAAGGACACACACTAATGCAATAAGGGAGGATTTTCTTTGTCCAAAGTTTTTGCAAATTGAATCAAGTCTAAGGGATATTAAAAAAAGCTATGGTTCTGAACCCAATATACTGAAACATAAAGATTTAATGAAACAAAAGGAAATCCTAAAATACTGCTAGTACCATAAAAGTTTAAATGAACCCTGCAAGAGTACTACATGTCACAAAGAAAAAACTAGAAATAAAAAAATTAAATTATGAGAATAGTGCAAAAAAGTACCCTAAAATTTGCACTCGTAGTGTAGAAAAAGGGGATGGGAACTCCATTGAATGATTGCAGAAAACACCCTCAAAAGATGTGTTGTACCAATGCAGAAAAAGGGTGAAAATATATGATGAATGGGTGCAAAAATATGCATCAAAATCTATGATGAGTGAGTGCAAATTAGGGGGTAAAAATTGCGCTAGCCTAGAAAGTGATAGTGGAAGTCTCTAGTCTGTCCTCAAGGAAGAAATGAAGGATTTTGACTTGGTGACCTATGAAACAATAGAAAAATAAAAAATAGAGAGAAAATACAAGATCTACACTATGAGTGAAAGCGATGAGGGGGAAAACAAACACACCCACAACGAGAGAAGAAGATATGGATATTGTCCCCTTGTTGGTATACTGAGAGGGGGGTGAATCAATATTCTATGAAAAAAATTTCTTAACCAAAAATTACTTCTTAATCAAGATATGTTATTTCCAGTTAGTCAATGATGAGAAATTAAATCATACAATTCATAATACACAAAGATTTACGTGGAATCTCAGATGGGATAAAACCACAAAACAATTGTTTATAAAAATTTGTAAGTACCAAATTACAACAAACACCAATCTGCAATAATTTTGCAGGAACCAACCTACATGGGACACCAATCCCCTTACTTAGCACCAACTTAGCCAATGGGCACTGACCCACATAATTATTGTTTAGAGGCACCAACCTATAGGAGACACCAATCCCCTTTCTTGTTCCACCCTACCAGCCTAAACAATTTGTAAATCATAGTTTTCTTCAACTTCCTTCCATCACACGCAGTTCTTCACACACTCCTTAATTCTCAAGAGACATCTAATTTTATCCCTGAAATAATAATGACCATCAATATACAATCACATTCATCTAGACATTGGGGATTCTGATACACTCTACACCATCTTGACGCATTGCAACCGTCAAATCTATCCCTCATTAATTCATGAGCATTGATATTTTCTATGGCATAGGTCTCAATGAGGATTTAATCCCCTTCTCATACATGTGACCATGTTCCAATTCCACAGGTTAATCCTTTCTCCCAAATTTTGATGTCTTTATTCCTCTGGTTAACCCATGATTTGTTCCTAGTGAGAAATCTCCTCACGGCCATTGATTTGTTTTTCGAATGGACAGTTTGATCTGCATCTCGGAATATATTCAAAAAACTTGTACCAATTGTTGATCAATTTCTATATGGATGAAAATGATCTCTCCTCAGACTATTTCATCTTTTATTCTCCATCATTGACCGTCAATGTGAAGGACGATCCAGATCTTGTCTTGCATTTTGGCCTTTAGAGTAATTTTAAAGGCGTAGCCTAGAAAGATCTGAAACTACTTCCGCGATGGATGGTAGATATTTCTTCTATGCATGTCTTGATGGACGGTCTGGATTTACTTCCGTGTCCATTTCTATTAGATCTCGTCATCAGACTCTCTTGCACCAATGCACTCCGAAACATCCACTATGACGATCTTTAATCTTTCTCCTTGGACTTCGAACACTACTAGCCTCTCCACCATTGATTTGTCTGGATATAACGGTCATGGATCATCATCCCAATCACATTGCACCATGCCTATTCCACAACACTCACACGTGGATGTCACATGTAAACCTCCTACTCGTCAATCTGAATGACACACGTTGCTTGCTCATTCATCCACGTCACCACCACATGCCACAATTTCATTCATTGTTTCTACATCCATGATCTATCAACTGCCACATGTCACTTCCTCATTCATTGATGCCACCTTTCTTGGTCTCTGTTAGCTTACGCGTGTCTCGTTCTAATTGCCACATAATATTATTCAATTCTATAGCTTTAGAGTGGTGGAACTTCCCTGGTTCTTATTGACGCCAAATGAATAGTATTGAAAAGGAATATTCTTTGATCCTATGTCTTTCAGAGTGTTGTAACAAAATCCCTAAAATGTACTCTGAAATTCTCACTTTGAAGGTTAATAAGATGTCTCCATGTGTCACATTCGTAGCCTTTGATTTGTCTACTCCGAATGGATCTCATCCATTGATCTCTCCTCTATTTTCATACCAAAAAAATCTAAGAAGAATATTCTTTGATACCTTCTATCGATGCTATGTGACTTTCCCATTCCTCTAGATGTTGAATTATACAGTATCAAAAGGAATATTCTCTTCTTTTCTCTTGCTTCAGGGTGTTGGAACAAACTACAAAATTTGAACTTTGAAATGCTAACTCCGAAATATTTCCCACCGTCGCATATGAATATGAACTCGAACTTCTTTTGACTATTTGATCTGATGGAGCTTGTATCCCATATTTAATCATAGCCGTCAATTTATACACTTCTATAGCTTTTGGATTTCACACAATTGGACTCTAATCTCACATTCGATTTCTACAATTATGTTCTCGTGTAACTCTCTGCTCTTGATTTCACTATGAATCACTTCTCCATTCAAATCCTATGTGATCCTAACTTATCTCAAGTTTGGTTCATCGATTCTTCAATTTCTAATTCAACATTGTCGCAGATCTTTATTGAGCGTGGAACTCAACAGTACATAATGTTGGCATGTCGCAGATCCTTAGTGATGGGTTATTCCACTGCGATAAATCCAACTCATATAACCATGCTAGATTAAATTGCATGCCAATCTCGTAGAGCCGTGCCAGATTGAAGCATCACAATATTCCTAACTTCTACCTTTATTTATTCATTTGACATTAATGACAACAAAATTTCCAACAATATCCCTCTTTTTCATTGTTGGAAACTAATCTCTTCAACTACAAATCTCCTTAATTTTTGTTCTCTTCTAAGATGACTGCTTCCTATAAGATCTCCTCCATTCTTTGTATTCTCCCCCTATAATATCAATGGAAAAGGGTTTCCTATGCTATGGCCAAGAATCTTCTTGTATTTATACTGCTTCACTTAAGCTTGTGCACTTTTATCTTTCTGTATCTCCCTCTGATTTGATGCTCTTCCTTACACTTTACTCAAATGCATTGCTCTTCTCTCCAACCAGAAACCATATGCACTCTCCCCCTGAGATTTTGGTTATGTTGAACTCCCATTATATTTCAACTAAATTTTTTACTGAGAAATGGGAATGACTCCCATATTTTGTCTGAGATACACAAATGTATCTCTAGGTAGGGATTTTGTAAATATGTCTGTGGTTTGTTCCTTGGTAGGAAGATACTCCAACTTGACAATATTATCATTTACTTGTTCCCTCATAAAATGATAGTTGATTGGGATATGATTTGTATTTGAGTGTATCACTGGATTCTTTGAAATTCTTATAGTGTTGGTCTTGTCACATAGTATTGAAATTGGCTTCTTTTATTCTATCTGAATGTTTTTTTCATCCATAAGATCTGTGTATAGCAGGATGCTGATGAAATGTACTTTTCTTCTATTGTTGACAATGATATTGAAGGTTGTTTCTTTCTTAGCCAAGATACTAAACAATTGCCCAAGAAGGATGCTCCTCCACTTGTGCTCTTCCTGTCATCAACACCACCTGTCCAATCTACATTAGTATATGTTGTTATGGTAAAGTCTTCTCCTTTTGGATACCATAAACCAAAGTCCAAAGAACCCTTTAAATATCTAAATATTTGTTTGACATCCTGTACATGTGTTTCCTTGGGTATAGCTTGAAATATTCCAATTGGTCCTACTTTCTGCATTATGTCTAGCCTTGAAGTTGTCACATAAAGTAGGATGCCTATCATTGACCTGTACAAATTTTGATCAGTTTCTTTAGACTCATATTACTTACCAAGATTACATCCAGTGACCATGGGTGTGCCAATAGGTTCAAAATATTTCATCTCAAACTTATTCAACATCTCCTTGATGTATTTGGTCTGAGAGATTAATATTCCTTTACTAGTTTGAGTAAATTGCTATCCCAAAAAGAATGGAAATTCTCCAAGCATGGACATCTCGAATTCCTTTTGCATTTCTTCTGCAAACTTTTGGTTCATTTTATCATCATTACTTTGTTAAGCCCTAAATAGTGGCCCATTAACCCTTAATTGGGACATATTACATTAGTAATGTTATTTTATTTATGTCATCTTTAGTCCATTAGTTGTAAATATACCTCCTAGTCTCCTATATATATATACCAAGGAGACATTTTCATTTGGAATCATCTTGTAATTGGAAATTTATGTGGGCATAAGGAGGTTTCCCCCTCGAAGAGGCTTATTATCTGAATTTTTCTCTTTTTCAAGGTGTTGAGTACCTATTCTAAGGTTTTTCTATGCTATATTGATATTTGGTTCTTAACATATGGTATCAGAGCTCAAGGTCTTGGGGTTTCGCTGCTACATCTGAGACACCTTGGAATTTTCTCTATAACTTGTTTTCTACAATGTTTCAAAAGGAATGAATTCGAATATATTTAGTAGACAGATCAAGATATGTTGGGTTAAAATTTCATCTCCTGGGGCCTTATACTTTTGGAGATATAGCCTATGTAAGATAGGGTTATGGAATCATCTTGAACTGAGTCATTGCAGAATTTTCTCTATAAACATTTTTATGTAATGTTTCATACCTTGAACTCTGGATTCAATTCACATAAATTAGTAAGGTATCTTTGGTAAAATATTCAGCTTCTGGGTCATCTTACATTTGTATATACACCCTGTGGAAGATAGGGTATCTGACTAGTCCTATTGACTAGTCTCAAGTATGGGTTCCAGGTAAAACAATCATAACTTCTTCCTAGAGTATCCAAATTGAGTGAGACTAGTTGCATTGGATAGTGGAAAGTTTATAGTATTTCGGGTAAGGGTTTCAAAATTTGATATCAATTATTTTGTGCAGGGCACGCTATAAAAGTGAGATCTCCTAGAAAGGCCAAAAATCAACAAGTTGTGGGGAAGTTACCATCAATTCAACTTGGCACATCCAATTTTGATTAGACTTGTGGAATTGTAGAGAAGAAATATCATAGAACTACAAAAAATAAATTTTCATACCCAGAAGGGCCGAAACTTTGGAGATACAATAGAAGAAAGACTGTCTAGCAGAACCACCTCAAAATCAAGGTTCAAAAGTGATACTTGGCCAACATGCCACCCAAAAGGGGAACTTCTACACCAAATAAGCCTCCAGACATTCCTACTTGGAATCTTGATGAAGGTGAAGAAATGCGTAGGGAAATAAATGATTACAAAATAAGACAGTGACAAAAGATGAAATGGAGGCAATAATGGATACTAAGATGGATGGTTTAAAAAGGGAGATCATGGAAGGAATGAAAAATTTCCTAATAGAGAGGACACCTGAAAGTGAAAATGTGTCCCATGAAATTCATGATGAAGACACAAGGAAGATGAATCAAGAATGGAGATACTCCAACTTTGGGTTAAAGACCAAACACATTCCTAAGACCGATATGAGGAAGTTTGATGGCAAGGACCCAATCACATGGATACTTCAAATGGAACAATTCTTTAATCTACATAATGTGCTACATACAAAAAAGGTACAAATTGCTTATTTATATTTAGAAACCAATCAATTTGTATGGTATTGATGGCTTTGTTCTCACAATTCACTCATCACTTGGACACTATGAGGATACAAGGAGAAATACCTTCTTTATCCAATTGATAAATCTAAAGAAAAAGGGTTCAATTACAGAGCACATTGATAACTTCCAAAGATTGAATATAAAGGTAACAAATATTCCATATGATCACTTGATTGATGTATTCATAGGAACTTTAAAGGATAACATTCAACATGAGGTTCGTCTTTGGGAACCCAAATCATTGGAGAATACATTCAGGGTGGAAAGAAATGTTGAAAGTAAAAATATGGCTATGGCTACTAGAAGGACCAATCCTAACATCTATAGAGAGAATAATGCTCCTTCTTCTAAAACACCTAAACCTACAATGTTGACACCTCAACAATTGGAGGAAAGAAAAGAAAAAGGTTTATTCTTTAATTGTGACAAGAAGTATAGTAAGGGACATAAGTGTGGTGAGAAGAAATTATTCTACATAGATTGTGAAGAGGAAGAAGAAGAAGAAGAAGAAGAACCATCTCAAGATGAAAATGTAGAAGCAATTTCGTTTGAAGAGTTGACTCCCACGATATCGTGTAATGCATTGGCTAGAATTAACACTCCTCAAACCCTCAATATTGAAGGATATATCAAAAATAAAAAGGTAATAGTCCTAATTGATTCTGGTAGTACTCATAATTTCATTCAGTATAAATTAGCCAAAGCTCTCAATTTCTTTGTATATCCAGCGCCAACGTTTCAAGTAATGATTGCAGATGGAGGAACTATCAATTTCTCAGGAAAATGCAATAAGATCAATCTTAATATGGGAGAATATGTAATGAATAGTCCAATGATTTCTATACCCATGGGTGGTGCTGATGTTGTACTAGGAATCCAATGGTTACAATCATTAGGAACAATGGCTTTTAATTTTCAAGAACTTTTCATGAAATTTTCATTGGAAGGAAAATAATTTGAGTTAAGAGGTATCACAGGGAAACTCGGTAAGGTGATAAGTTCTAATGGCATGACAAAATTCTTGAAAAAGGGGCATCAAGGTGTTATTGCACAACTATGCTCACTAGATGTTCAAACATCTAAGCCATCTATTCCTATAGATCTCCAAGGGATCATTGATAAGCATTCCAAAGTATTTGAAGATATTCCCAAAGGTCTTCCACCCACTTGAAATCATGATAATAATATTCACCTAATTCCTGGGAGTGTTCCTCCTAACATTAGGCCATACAAATACCCTTATGCCCAGAAGAGTGAAATTGAGCGCATGGTTGAAGAAATGTTAGAGGCTGGCATTATTAGACCTAGACAAATTTCTTACTCTGCACCGATGGTAATGGTATTCAAGAAAGATGGTTCATGGCATATGTGTCTAGATTATAGAGAGCTCAACATGATTATTATTAAAGATAAGTTTCCCATTCCCATCATTGATGAATTGTTAGGTGAACTACATGGAGCAATCTATTTCACAAATTTGGATCTTCGTTTAGGGTATCATCAGATTAGAATGAAGGAAGAAGATATCCCAAAAAAAACATTCCGAACTCATGAAGGCCATTATGAATTTTTGGTCATGCCTTTTGGCTTTACAAATGCACCTTCCAAATTCCAAGGGTTGATGAATTCCATTTTCAAGCCCTTCCTTCAAAATTTTGTGTTATTATTTTTTGATGATATGTTAATCTATAGCAAGTCTTGGGAGGATCATGTGCGACATGTTGACAAGGTGCTACAACTGCTAAAGGAGAAACCGCTATATGCCAAACCATCCAAATGTTTCTTTGGAGTGAAGGAGGTAGAGTATTTGGGTCATATTGTATCTCATGAAGGTGTCAAGGTAGACCCTAACAAGATTAAGGCTATGATGGACTAGCCGATTCCCAAAACATTGAAGAATCTTAGAGGATTTTTGGGTTTGACAAGTTACTACCGCAAGTTTGTTCGACACTATGGAAGAATAGCAACACCTTTAACATAACTAACTAAGAAGGATGCATTTTCATGGAATCCAGAGGCAACTAAAGCTTTTGAACAACTTAAAGAGGTGATATGCAAAGCTCCTTTCTTGACCACTCCAGACTTCAAAAAAACATTTATTGTGGAATGTGATGCCTCGTGAAATGGAATTGGTGCTGTCCTAATGCAAGAAGGAAGGCCCCTAGCTTTTGAAAGTCGACCACTCAAGGGAAAGGACTTACACAAACCCATTTATGAGAAGGAAATGATGGAAATACTACATGCGTTGAAGAAATGGAATCCTTATCTAATAGGTAGGCACTTCAAGGTCAAAACAAATCATGATAGTCTTAAATACTTCTTGGAACAAAGACTATCTTCAGAAGAACAACAAAAATGGGTAACTAAGATATTGGGTTATGATTTTGAAATTGTCTATAAAAAAGGGAAGCAAAATGTTGTGGCAGATGCACTCTCAAGAAATGATGAAGATGTTGAGGCCTTTCTCTGTGCTATCTCGATCATCCAACCCAATTGGATAATAGAAGCAAGGGATGAATGGAAGAATGGATAAAAAGTGTGGACTCTCATTCAAAGGTTGCAGTAGGATTCCGGTGCATTAGATACATTTACATGGAAAAATGATTCACTGTGGTACAAAGATCTCTTATATTTTTGTAAGAACTCCCAACTCAAACAAAAGGTACTATTGGAATTGCACACTTCTCCAGTAGGAGGGAACTCAGGATTTTTGAAAACCTACCATAGGGTCAAGACATATTTTTTTTTGGGATGGCCTTAAAACTGATGTTCAAATGTTTGTGGTAGAATGCTTGCTTCGCCAACAAAATAAGGTGGAAACAATTAAGACCCCAGGTCTTTTACAACCATTAGCCATCCCAAGTCAGAATTGGGAGGAGGTTTCCATGGATTTCATCACAGGGTTACCTAAGTCTAAAGGAAAGAGTTTCATCATGGTGATTGTTGGTAGACTGACCAAGTACACACACTTTTGTGCACTCTCTCATCCCTTCAAAGCAAGTACAGTTGCCACCACATTCATGGAGACAGTTCAAAAGCTACATGGCAACCCAAAGATTATTGTAAGTGACAGAGATCCCATCTTCACTAGACATTTTTGGACATAATTATTTTCTTGTTTGGGTACTCAATTGGCTCATAACTCATCCTATCATCCTCAATCTGATGGACAAATCGATATAGTGAACAAATGTCTGTAAGGCTACCTTCATTGCTTTGTCTCTGATAAACAAACACAATGGTTCAAATGGTTACCATTGGCAGAATGGTGGTATAACACTTCCTTTCATACTGCAACAAAAATGACACCATTCATGGTGCTTTATGGATACCACCCTCCTTCCATCACTTCTTCTCTAAAAGAAAAATCAAAGGTTCAAGTAGTGGAATATCACATCAAGCATCAACAACAAGTTCTCCAAATATTAAAGGAAAACCTTACCATGGCACAAAATCGCATGAAACAACAAGCATATCAACATCACAGTGAAAGAAGTTTTGAAGTAGGGGATTGGGTGTTTTTAAGACTATAACCATACAAACAGATTTCCCTCAAGCTATCCAAGAAGGATAATAAATTATCACCAAAGTACTATGGCCCTTATAAGTTGTTGAAAAAGATTGGTACTATGGCATACAAATTGGAGTTGCCTGCATCTTCATGAGTACACCTAGTTTTCCATGTTTCATGCTTAAAGAAGGTTATAGGTGACAATATCCCAGTTCAAAGTATATTTCCAAAACTTGACGAGGAAGGAAAAATCATATTGGAGCCTGAAGCCATCACTGACACAAGAATTCGCCAGCTAAGGAATAGATCCATTTTAGAGTATCTCATTAAATGGAGGAAACTACCAGCTAAAGATTCCACTTGGGAAGATGAGTCTTTTATACAAAAGAATCCAAAGTTACTCAAGTGTTGTAGACAACACTTGTCTCAAGGGGAGGGGCATGTTAAGCCCTAAATAGTGGCTCATTACCCCTTAATTGGGACATATTACATTAGTAATGTTATTTTATTTATGTCGGATTTAGTCCATTAGTTGTAATTATACCTCCTAGTTTCCTATATATACCAAGGAGACATTTTCATTTGGAATCATCTTGTAATTGGACATCTATGTGTGCATAAGGAGGTTCCCCCCTCGAAGAGGATTATTATCTAAATTTATCTTATTTTCAAGGCGTTGAGTACCTATTCTGAGGTTTTTCTATGCTATATTGATATTTGGTTCTTAACATACTCCCAAATATAATATCATGCACATACACTACAATGATTTGCATTCCTGCATGATCTATTTTGATGTAGAGATTGTTGTTTGTTGCTCCCCTTTTGAAACCTTGTTGTTGCAAGTACTTGTCAAGTCTTGAATACCATGCTCTGGGAGCTTGCTTTAGCCATACAATTCTTTCTTCAATCTACAAATACATTCTTCGCTTTCTGAAAATAGAAACCATTTAGGTTGTTCTATGCACACTTCTTTCCTCTAGATCTCCATTCAAGAATGTTGACTTGACATCCATTTGATATACTTTAAAATTATTAAAGCTTGTAAATGCCAAAAACATATTGATGGCTTATAACCTTGCAACAGGTGCAAATGTTTCTTCCAAAATCAATGCCTTCTTCTTGAGCATACCCTTTACAGACCAATCTTTATTTATTTCTTACTACTTGTCCATATTCATTCAACTTATTTTTGAACTCCCATTTAGTTCCGATCACATTTTTATCTTTGGGTTTTGGGAAAAGATCCCAAGTCTCATTTTTCTCAATCTGATTTAAATCTTCTTCCATGGAATTCACCCAATGATGATCATTTTGATCTTATTTAAAGCATTTAGATTGTATTTGGGAAAGTAGAGAGAGATTCATCTGTTCATAATTTTTTTCCAATTTCCTCCTTGTCTGAGTTCTAGTATTTCGGTCACCTAGAATCAAATTTTCTGGGTGATTCTTTTGTACAAACCTTGATGGTGTTTGTGTACCTTTGTGTTTTACTTCTTCTTTCCTTGATTAATTTTCTTGTTCTTCTTCCTCTCTTTATTCTTCATTTGCTTTCTCTTCTTTCTCCTGTTCTTCTTCATTTTCTTGTTTTTGTTCTTCATTTTCATCTTCTTCTTCCTTAGTGTATTTGATTTCTTCATCTATTATGACATTGACACTTTTGACAATGTTCTGCATCCTTTTATTGTAACAACTATAGGATTTTCTTTTCGATGAGTATCCAAGAAATATTCCTTCATCTGATCTAGAGTCAAATTTTCTTAATTCCTCATCGTCTCGTTTGATGTAACACTTGCTCCAAAAAATTATGAAGTGTTTAACAGATGTTGGTCACCCTTTCCATAATTCATAGGTTGTCATATCACCGTTGGTTCTAATCTGTACTATATTTAGGATATAGACAATTGTATAAACTGCTTCTCTCCAAAAAATATCTGATAGACTTGCTTCATTTATCATCATTCTATCAATTTCTTGTACATGTTTGTCTTTCCTTTCAACAACTCCATTTTGTTGAGGAGTTCTTGCTGCTACATATTGTCTTTTTATTCCAATTATTTCATAGAATTCCTCAAACTCATTGGATGTGAATTCACCTCCATTTTCTGACCTTAAACACTTTATTTTCATCTCTGTATCGTTCTCAACTAGAGATTTGGATTCCATGAATTTGTCAAATGCTTCAGATTTTTTTTTTAGGAAAGTAACCCAAGTCATTCTTGTATAATCATCAATGAGTAACATGAAGTACCTTTCTCCCAACAAGATTTTGGTCCTTTTTGGTACACAAAGATATGTCTGTACAAGTTCCAACGACTTGAAAGTTGCATATTCCTTTGTTTTGAAGTCCCCCCTTGACTGTTTTCCATGTTGACACTGATTACACATAGTAATTGAGGGTTTTATAATTTTTGGAATTTCTCTTACTCCTTGTTTGGTATTGATTTTTATCATATTTTCAAAGTTCACATGACCCATTATTTTGTGCCACAACCAAGTTTTGTGTGTCTATCCAATAAAGAATTTTTCTCCATTGATTTTATTAAGAACATATACATTATTTGGGGTTCTGATTCTTTTTTCTATCATCTTACATGTGTATGCTTTTATGATCCTACATTCTTGGGAATTAAACATGAGATTATGTCCCTGATCACACATATGACTTACAATGAGAATATTGTGTTTTAGATATTCAACACACATAACCTTTTCTATCTTAGCCTTTCCGTTGTGAAGGATGAGGATGCCTTTTCCAACTATTTTCGATCTACCATTGTCTCCAAAGGTAACGTTGACCTCATTTTTATTTAATGTGATGAACTTTGTTCTATATCTCGTGATACGACTAGATCATCCATTGTCGATAACCCACTTATCCTTATTTTTCTGAGCATGGAGAGCTACTTGAACAAACATGTAATTTTCTTTCTTTTGTTCCCAACTTCTCTTCATTGTAGGAGATACTTGCTTGAGATTACTTCTGCAATTCTTTGCTATATGTCCAAAATTATTGCAGTTATAGCATATGATGTTGTAATTCATCAAGGGATAAAATGAATTGTAATTTCTCCCTGAGAATGCCTAAGTATCCTAAGTAATTTCTCATGTAATTTCTTATTGTACTTGTTCTAGAATCTATTTCTTTATGAACAAATCCAACACAATAACAATAATATCCATAGAAAGAATTTTGATATCTGGTTGAGTGATTCCATCTTGATGGGATAGTTTTCCATCTTCGGTCTTTATGAGTAGAATTTGTCTCTTGTGGATAATATTTTTCTTCCCTTCTATGGTATTCAACTTTGATTGGATTTCTGAGAGTATCAACATATCTCTTGGTTCTTTCTTCTATTGGTTGTTTTGAAGATGTTGATGTGATCCAGAAGGATCTGGGAATTCTCATAGAGGTCCAGAAAGATATGGAACATCCAAAAAGGTTTAGAATGGTTCATAAATGATCAAAATTAAAATTATTCAAATCATCCTGAAAAAATATCAATGCATAGAGCTCGATGATATTTTTCCAATGGTGAAAATTTCTCCTCAAATGGAGTTCATATGAAAAAGTTATGATCGGTAAAAGTTCAAGTCAAACTGGTCAGCATCAAAGTAAAAGGGGTAAAAGGGTGACACGTTTCACCACTGCAAGGGTGACATTAGCACGACCATACATGTGATGTGGCCACACCCCAAGGTGCCATGTGGATTGATTGTACAATGTCTAGGCAACTGAATTGGCATCTAGTGGATGAATTGTTGAATGACACATGGCATTGGAGAGCCAATCACAGGCTACCACGTGGAAACCTCCCATTGGCCAATATTGGTTAAATGTAATAAAATTCATGGAATCAATAGGGGTCAAACCCACAACCTCCATAATCCTTAATAAATCCCTCCATACCAATGTGTTGTGTAATAGTTCTTAACCCATATGTGGCAAGCAATATATATGAATTAATACAAACGTTCATTTGGGTGGATAAAGGGCCGAGGGCCTAATCCCTCTAGCCTTATCCCTTAATCTGTTGAACTACCATATAATCCAAACCACAGTTTGTATATATATATATATCCACATGGAATGGTATATGATCATATGTTATATGGTTCAAAAAATCATGTGAGAGGTTTCAAACTATATATATTATATATTTATATATATCCATAACAAAAAACATGCCATAGAATATATGGCAGTTGGTGGGAATGGAACTCCCGACTTGCCAAATTTAGCAAAGATTTAAACAACCTCCGCTAACCAACTTTCTACTATGTTCAGTTAGTTACAAATATGCAATAAAATATAATTAAATCATACGCTAAAGTTTCAGATAGTGGTTAGGGGCCTTCTAGCACCAAGAGTCGCTCTTAGACTGCTATAAGGATAAGCCCAGTATCCATCAAACTATTAAGATTAATGGGTCATTGTTAAACTTTGATAATGGATCAGATTGATATAGTATGAGACTCACTTCAACTCATAAAATGAAAATAAACTATGCTTCAACAAGAAAGGTATAAGACAACCTCCAGTCAACAAATATTTAACAAAATGAATAGAATAAAATGTAGAAGAACATTGAAGTAAATCAGACAATCTCACTTCCATCTCAATTATCTCACTTACTAAAGAAATTTTCATAAAATATGAACCTCCTAATTCATAAATATAGAATACTTGAATAGAGAAACTTCACAACATATGCAACAAATCATTTACTGCACATCCTATAAAATAAATTGTAGATGAATCATTCATAAACAACACTCCATTAAAGCATAAGATAAAGAACATGTTGGGAAGAACAAAAGTTGATCTTCAAATGCATTAGAATCCTCAAATCTAGATACACAGAGTCTGAAATTTCAAAATCAAAATAAGAGTATCAACCTCAGTTTCTCATCACTCGAACCCTTTCATCATCAAAACAACTAAGATATATAGTCTATCCCTCTATGCCTACTCTAAGGAATTCGATGAGAATTAGTTACATAGTATCTCCCTTATCTTAGGAATTTGATACAAAAGATAAAAACATGAAGCATAACTGACTTCTAATTCCTAGGGTTCCATTCCTTAATCAATTAATGCATTCAAATCCCATCAGAACCAGGTAATTAAAAGGAAAAATATATGATCCTTCAAGTATTCATGGTGATTTGGCATGATCCATCCAAATGGTAGTTGAAACAAACTTGAATATGAGTTGATTGTGCACTTTTGCAACAACCTGGTGACCACTTGCTGCAAAAAGTCCAATTCCAGCACTTTCACAGCGAATTGGCAGACTTGCTGCAAAATCTATGTTTCTTACTTTCTTCAAATTTCTGACCTCCTTTCATCTATATGAAAGATATTTAGTGGTTTTGTCCTTTGCTTGTGATGTTCTTAGATAATACCGTATATAATTCATGTTCCAAAAATCAATTCAAGAGAAGAAACTCTAAAACCCTAGCTGATATCCATGGCTTCCGGTATGCTGTCAAAATTAGGGTTTCACATTAAATAATCAATTTCAATATATGAGCAATCCTTTAAAAAAAACATGGATATTCCTTGACTGTTTCTGATTCCTTCCACTGCCACTTGAGCCAACACATCCAAATTCCTCTTTGCAACTTCTTCCTTTGATTGATGCAATTTTTCTTTCAATTTTCTAATCTCTTCTTGCAAAACTCTATTCTGCTGGTACAAGTTCTTGACTTGACTATGCAGTGGAAGGGACCTTTTAACCATACTCTTGTTTTTGTCAAAATCCTCCTCACATGAGTCCAAATGTTATGCAATTCTAGTCTTCATCTATCTATTCTCCTCTCTTAAATGCACAATCAGAACTTGTGCTTCCTTCATCTAGTTCCTGAGTCTCTGGACTCTCAAATCACTTTATTTTGATGAGGACTGAATTTCAACAAATTGTATAGGTTCATGATGAATAGGTGTTTTAGATATAATATCCTCATTATAGGCCAAATTTCTTGTTGTTGATTTGGTCATAGGTCTTCTAGGTTTTTATTTTACAGATACCTCTGAATTGAACATCACCTTTTTACCTGATGAGACTTGGACCTCTATTATTTCTTCATTTTCATGATGAATATGAACCTGAACTACACCTTCATCTACATGAGTTAGCTTTTCTTTCAATCCTGACCTAGTCAAAGGTTTTCTAGGTTTTAACATTTTTACTACTTCAACAATGAATTCAAGATTTCTCTTACTTTTCTTACTGTCACAGGTCTCTATAACATCTTCAACTTTATTCATATCTTGCTGTAATGGTTTTTTACCCTTAGATTTCTCCTTAGACTCTTTATTGAGAAAGATTTCAGTTGTAGATTTAGGGGTTTTCACTATGGCTGGTTGTTGTTCTTCACCTTTGCTTCTTTTTATTTTAGCACTGCCAGAGGCTGCCTTATCATTTACAAAATGGTTACTCCTTTTAGATGGTGTAGAATTGGAAGCCTCTTGACTGAACCCTGATGTAGACAAAAAGGAATCCCACTCTCCATTTTTTTTTCTAAGTTCTTTATGAGGCCAAAATGGAATACATTGTGTTCAATCTTCTTGGAATTTGCTTGCAAAATGTCATCCATCTTCCCCAAACTTATATAAAGGTAAAAGTACAGATTAATATCTTTCTTACTAGTCAAATACATAAGGAGTTTGATGTGATACTGGTAAACCATGTTGAAGCGCCCTTCACAAGTAAAATATCGTTGAATCACTCTTAGAATCTTGTCATAATGGTCTATCATATGATTCCTTGGCACTCGTTTTGACAGGTTTTCATTCTGATACTATGGCTTGAGGTATTTATTACAGTATTCAGGGTCTAGGGCCATCCCCTATGATGCAAGAGCATCTCAAGCGAGCCAGTGCAGAGATAAAAGACAACTGGAAAAGCGCTCAATGCAAATTTTTAAAATTTCTTGAAACATTAATGAAGTCATCAAGTGGAGCCACACTCGTAAAATGTAAACGAACCTTGAGCGATCCACTCTCGTCCTTAGTAGGTAGAAGGCATTTATAATAATTAATGCAAGTAGATAGAATTTAATGCGTAGATTAGACAGTTTAGAATGAAAGAGGGAAACGAGATATAGACACCCTCATTGTGTATTGTAACAGGGGGATAGAGAATAGAAGAGAATAGAAGAAGAAATTATGCCGATTGGGAGTAGGAGCATAGAAGAGAAGAAGCAGAGAGCTTTGTAGATGAATTCCATGTACAAAAGTTCTGGATTAATACAAAAAGGATTTGATTTAGACTCATGGGGTTCAAATATTCTTTTTGTATGCATTTTTGAATGTTATTCTCATGAATGATTTACTATTTCTGTCATACAATTGCTTTTATGCCATGTATGAATGATTTCTTGTTAAATGTTTGAAATCTGAGAGAGAGAGAGTAAGGAAAATGAGTTTCAATTGTTTCTCTATCTGGGCAAGAGTTCCTGCAAGGAGTGCGTTGACAAAGGGTTCAAAGGTTTGTCTCTTAAAGCTCAGATAAGATAGATTTTGTTCTCATTCTCTCAGAAGTGCAGTTAGGCACAGGAGCCATCCAAGGTGTGCGCAGGCCAAGTAGAGTTTCAGGTTGTGTAACTTGAATGAAGTATTGAGAGACTGTTGCTGCAAGGAGTGCGCAAAGTCGAAGGATTCCAATTCCTTGGAGGAATTAAGGAATTTTCCACAAGGAGTGCGTGCAAGAGTCTTATTCAAGACTCAGAGTTGGAGAAAGATCAGAAGGGATAGAGTCTCCACGGTCGTCGAAGGAGGCACCAGAAGTTTGTGCATTAGAACAGTGAGAAGGCGTCGCAAGTTTGGGTCGCAAGTGGTTAAGTACTGTGGAAAAATGCTTTGGTAAAAAGTTGCAGGAGTCCTTGTGAAGGAAAGAATGGATGGTCAAAATTCTCCATGGAGAATTTGTGAAGTCCCGCGAGCCACCATATCTCACGAAGGAGCAGAGGAGTTATGGAGAGTATTTTCAAGGGGTTCAAGCTCAGGAGAGACAGAGCCGTAGATTCAAGCCAACAAGGGCCGTTGGATTTGCCCAAGGATTTCCATTTCGGGGTTTTGTGGATTGAAGTCCCGAAATCTTTGCATCAGGATTCGAGAAATCGTGAAGTCCGAAAACCCGATGGAATGAAGAGTTGTTGAAAATTCAATCTTGCGAGTGCATCGAAGTTTTGGGAAATAGAGAATCGGGATTTCGGGGTTCATGGAGTAGAGTTGCATGATATCGCAACTCGCGAACTCGCGATAAGGAAAATTCCAAAATCGGTAGGGGAAAAGTCAAGCGTTGACCATTTTCAAGTTTTGGGGATTTGAGAGACAGAGCATTTGACCACCGGATTTGCGAAATCGCGAAGTCCGATCTCCCGAAATGTGAAGGGAAAATTCCATGAAGTTTTGTTGTGGGTGCAGATTTCCCGAAAGGGAAATAGAGGAGCCAAGTGTTAAGAGCTCTTCGGGCCAGTGGAAGAGGAAAGATCCTGTGTGTGTAGACTTTCGACCTGCGGGTTGGGAGGACTGCGTCACCCTAGAACGATTTCTCACCCTGAGAAGGTATTTCAGTAGCAGCTACAAAAATTTTCTCTGTAACCTGAAATTCCAATGGCCCAACTCTTGTTTTGACCCCATCAAAGTTCATGGAAAACTGCTCGACTACTTCCATGTGGCCTCCATGCAATTTTTTATAGAAAGTGAGGCATCCCACTCTTTGGGAAGACTCTCTGAAGGTAGGGTTTGAATTCAACAACTACATATCATGAGGTTCAAACCTCACGATATCACATCCCTTGTACATCTTCTTTTGTTTCTTTTTAGGTTCCATGTATATCAATCAAAGGGTAAGATGCAAAATGAGAGCTTAAATAGTAGCATATGTTAGCATTGTATAGGAAATATCAAAGAATTATGGTTTATTCAAGAAATAGAGTTTCAATAGTGAGTGGAATTTTGCAGCGAGATAAAGTTTCTACAACGAACAAGAATTTGGTAAGGGATAGGAATGGAGTAGAAGAATATCACTATCATGGAAGGTATGATCAATAATCAGGGTCTTAATATTTTCAAAGGGAAATACTTCTAAGACTTTGGGAAGAAACAAAACTTTGGCAGCGAATAAGGATTTTTGCAATGAGGGAAATTCAAATTGTTTGATGACTGTAGCATGATCCAAGAGCCCACTTTTGATAATAAATCATAATGAAATGACTTTTATACCAAGAAACCACTAACTCCCATGCCTAAGACTAATGATTCAAACCTTTATGAGGAAGGGATACTTTTGCAACGATTTAATAATTGACAGTTTGGCACTGCGAAACGTTAGGAAATTTTACAACGAACTTCAATTTGATAGGTTACGAGACATAAAGTTACAAATTTGATTTTAAAGGCCTAAGTAACCCTTTTTACATGACATAACATACCCTCAAGAATATTTAAAACATAATTAATTGAACTTTATACTTTCCCTTTTTAAATGATGACAACAAGACTCTATGATAACCATGTGACTTGATCAATTTGACTATACATTAACCAATATTAAACACTCACTTATGACTCAAAATTATGCTCAAATTACCTTAACCACGACTCAATCAAACTAAACTTTGAGTTGTAAATAAATGACCCAAATGACTAAGACTTGACACATGTCTTCAAATGACCAGTTGTATTGTGTTCAAACAAAACAAAAACAAAAATAAAAGATGAGATGGAATTAAACTCCAGTGCATTTTTCTATGCTAACATTTGGTTCCTTCTGGGGATGAAGACCTCCCTGTGAGGTTCTAATAACTTCTAAAGTTTTAGTGCCTTTACTGAAATACAATTCTTATGTCAACAACTGTGCATTTCTTCTGCACACTAATCATACTACAAAAACTAGCATGTTGTTCCATTGGGCATGGACTCATTATTATGAGAGCTATCTAAAAACACCAATATTCACAATGAAAATTAGGCCACCCATGACCTTAGTAAAAAATATTCTTGAGGAAGTGCCCATTTACTAGGCCACCCGATATTTCAATGTCCTCCAAGTTCTACAACTTAAAATTGTTATTGTTTATAACTTCATGAATCTGAAAAGGGTCCATCCACAATGCTTCAAACTTACCATGTTTACCTTTGTCCTACCTATGAGCATCCCATTTCAGCACTAGGTCTCTTGGATGAAAATCTTCCTTCCTAGCCTTTCAATCAAAGATATATTTGATCTTTTTTGACGATTTTGTTCTTTTTCAAATTGTTTCTCTCTAGTTTGGTTAACCTCTACCATCTAATACATCCTTCTAACCATGTCATTAGGTTCTCCCTCCTGATATTGTAAAAATTTAGCCATTGACAGAGCCAATTGTACAGGAAAAATAACATTCATTCCATACACCAATTGGAAAGGTGAAGTGTCAATTGATTTTTCAGTTGTCACTGTTAGCCATGATTTTGGTCATCATGATGATGTATTGATGATGGTGTACTCAGGCTCTTCATAAGAACTTTTACCTGAGAAAAGTTACTTTCATCTCTTCCAACAAAACTCATTTTTGAAGCAAGTTCACAGGCTGCTAGTATATTTGGCTGCGAGAATGACCCATTCTCGCAGGCTTCCTTAAGCTAGGGTGCGAACTTTTCTCACTGTGTTGAATTGCTAGGGTGAGAATTCTTCCTAAAGCAAGGAAAAAGATGAATTCTCGAAGCTTCTAGAAGGGAATCTTCTAGAAGGGAATCTTCTAGAAGAATGGGTTGGCATTCGAATGGTTATCCTAGTACTGGATTCCCTAATATTTTGGGATCATTCTTATCCAAGTAACTAATTCATTCTCTCCTATATATTGAGGGAATTCTCATGGAAAAGGTTAAGCAAGATTCATTGGCGAATTGGTGAAAGAATTGTGTGAAGGATTGAGCTTGAACAACATCTTGGAGACTACAACAAGTTTATCCAAAGGAGTTGATCTTCTTCATGCAAGTGAGTAAGTGTGTGTGTCGGAGCCAAGGGCCATCAAAAGGAAGTTTACGACATCAAGCCTTAGGTTGTAATCTTTACTTTCCATTAATATTATACAATAGCATGTCCCTTTCCCATAAAGATATTTCCACTTTATTGTATAATTCCTTGATCATATACATAGATTAACTGTTGAATAGATTGTGCTTTCTTCACTTTGGTTGGTTTGTGTTGTCTTGGTCTTGGCTACACGAGAGCACTGGAGTGAAGCGGGAGAAAAAAAGACCATAGGAAGCGATAATAAGGTATATTATTTGTTCTTGCCTCCTATTTAATTCAATGGTTAGAATCTAGGGAAAGAGTCATGTTCTGTCTTTCTTTTTTCTAGATCCAGGTGGATCTAGGGAGATCGGTCAGTGTCCGCACTTACAGATTTATCCAATAACAAAAGCGGCGACTCCACTAGGTAACAATCCCATTTTATTTGTGGATTTTGATATTTTTCTGTGGCCATTTGCTCTTGTTTCACTTTTCTCCTTTCCTGTCAATCTCTGAGTCTTCAGGATATCCTGATAGACCCTCTGGGTCTAGAGGCTTTTTCAAATTTTGCTTCATTTTCCAAAATTTTGATTATGTTCAGACATTCTTGCACTGTACTTCATTGCATCCTGCGAGAATTGGTAGGGTTCGCATTCTTCCTTTAAGGTTCAGTGCGAGGTTCTCGCACCCTGCTCAAGGGTCACCTATGAGAATCAGTGATTCTCGCACTGTGTAATACTACCAGCCTGCGAACTCAGTTTTTCAAATTTTTGGATTTGAGTTTTGGCATTTTCAACTGCCCAGATCAGTTTAAGTGTCTCATAAAAGCTTTTTGGACCATTGATTGATATCTTTCTTGTCTTTGTTTGCATGCATGAATAGTATTAGGATTTCAAAGGCTTTTCTTGTTATTTTTGTCTTGACTTTCGATTCTTGACTTTTCTTGGCAAAACCATTCTCTCTGATTTCAGGATCTGAGTGTGTTTGATTAGTTAAGAACCAATGATTGGTTGAAAGTTGAGTTTCTTGGTCTTTATCATTTGCTTATTGTTTGAAAGATCACTTTCCTCATGCAATTGAAAAGACTAGTTTGGGTTTCTTTGTTTTAACAAAGTTCATTATTGCTTTTAGTGAAATTTTTGAAACAAAAAGATTTAATTTCTTGCTTTATATTAGATTGGGGGTATCCTTGCATTTGAAGTAGCAAAATTGCATGATTCTTGGCATTTTTTTTATTATCTTAAATTATGAAAAAGTTTCCCCCTCATGGACGAGGGGGGCCATGAATCGTGCATTGGTGTTCAATACCTTTTTCTCATTTCTTGAGAATCTTTATATTGAGGAATTTAATGAATTTTGGGACATCATGCATATGGGAATGATAAATATTTTCTCCTTCTCGTAGCATAGCTTTCATCGAAATGAAAAGATTTCATCTTCATATCTTTGCATAATTTTCGAGTCGGTCAAAACACCATATTGTCCATGCCATTTTCCTCTTGATTAACAACAACCATAAAATAAAGCGCTTATAAAAATTGATTAGACATTTTTATCTTTTCTGGTAGCAAACCTACATTAGATTAGTTGTAGGGCTTTGGAATAGGTGTGAAAGATAACTTTCCAAAGTTGCAAACAAACATAGAATCTTGAGTTAGGGAGCGGTTAAATCCATTTACCACATTTTGTCCTGGGAAGCCCTTCTAACACAAGGGTCAATCACGAGGTCGCATTGAGACTGGCAGAGTTACTCACCTTGCTTTGTTGGTCTTGGTGTAGAGGTTGCATGTATTATGGGGGTCACTTGAGAGGTATACCCACAATGATGAGTGAAAGCCTTTCAAGTTGATTTCGGGCTAGATACCCTGCCCTTGCACGTGGATCGGACTGTCGACTGTTTCCCCAGGCATCACTGTAGTGATTGGTAACCTTAGTGGCCTATATCTCTAGGTTCTTTACATGAGGTGACTGTGGAGGGGAAAGTCTTCATGGTACCTGGAATCGACGTTGGCCAAACTCACTCGGGCTCCTTGGAGGGTATACCCACGATTATGTGTGGGAGATTGCACTAGGGTGTAAGTCTGTTAAGCAGGTCGTCAACGTAGATTTTCCACCCACTCTCTCTTAGCCCCTTCTTACTTTGTTCCTGCGACGTTGGATTTCATCACTAACTAGTGTGTTCATTGTGAGAAGGTTTTGTTTGTTTGCTTGCTTCCTAGATTTTTATCGTGTGTTGTTTGTTTTCCCTAGCAGACACTAGGTTGGATTTATTTAATGGCGTCAGTTCCTAGAATGACCAATGAAGGAACCCCTGCTCCAGGGGAACCTTTTGCTTTTCCTTCTTATGGAAACATTGGTCCTCCTCACATCGCTACTTTGAGCCTTCCAGGTCTCACAATTGGATTGCCGGTGTGGTTGTTTTCCACTCAGGTAATCCCGAATGCAGTAAGTGCTATGGTCATAAGCACTTCCCCCCAAGAACATCAACCTCATGTTGATCCTTCACCGTCTTCACCAGTAAGATCTTCTTCGCCTTCTTCACTTGCAAGGTCGCCTTCCGTTCCATCTTCTTTGTCAAGAGAAAGTTTTGAATCTAGTACCTCAGTGAATAAGAAGAAGAAGAAAAGGAAGAATAAGAAGAAGAAATTTAAGCAAGGATCCAAACCTCCAACCACTGTCAAACATGTTGGAAAACAATTAGTTACTGTTACTCGTGTTGGGAGTGTTGATGATGTCAAGATCACCCTAACAACCCGTAAGCCCAAGTACCCTTGCAGGCTTTGTAAGGGTAGCCATCTTCTTAAGGATTTCCCTGGTCTATCCAAGGTTATAGAAGTATGGTCTACACACCCTGACCAACCCATGTCATCAGCCTCTGAACAACATACTGATGACCTCCTGTCAGCGAGTCATGATACGGTTGGGAAGAAGAAAAGTAGAGTCAAGTTCCCGTGTATGTTATGCAAAGAGAGTCATCTAACTCATATTTGCCCTCGTATGGAAGAAGCCTCGAAATTACTGGAAGACATGTCTGTTTCACAGCCTCAACTTCCATCTGCTTATCGTAATCTTTCTCTCAACCCTCCAATAGTTGATGGAATGATCACTCCGAACCCTTCACTGGTCAATCCAGCTGATCATGTCGTCAATTTGGTCACGTCCTTAGTTGAACCAGTTGACACAGTGGTTGATCCGATACCATCCTCGGTCAATCTCGCTCTCCCCTCAGAGAGTGAAACTAAAGAGGTCGATCTGATCCCATCCTCGATCGATCCCACTCTCCCGTTAGAGAGTGTCACCCAAGTGGTCGATCCGTTTACACCTGTCGACCCCATTCTCCCCTTGGAAAATGAAACCCAAGTGGTCAATCTGATCTCATCATCAGTCGATCCTACTCTCCCGCTAGAGAGTAAACCCGATATTTTCCATGTTTTTCTCATTGATACAGACTCTGCCATGTCAGGGGGTATTCTTCCTTCTCCTGTGAAACTCCCTCCAAGTAATGAGGCCATACGTTTTGATTGGGGTGTGCTAACTGGACCTCGTCTTCCCTCTTACATTCCTTTCCAGATTACAGTACAAGTTTGTGGTCGGGACGTTCCCCAAACGTTGATATATGAAGGTTCATCTGTTAGTATTTTGTCCTCTATTGCTTGGCAAGCTTTGGGTTATCCTCCACTTGTGCCGGTTACGCAGAATCTGTTAGCTTTTAACAGAAGAACTAGTCAACCTTTAGGGATCCTTCCTCTGTTTCCTATAACTTTGGGAGGGAAAACTGTCTTCATTGATGTCATGGTAGTCCAAGACCCCTTGGATTTTTCTTTACTCCTTGGGCGAGATTATGTCTATGCCATGAAAGCTATTATGTCTACTCTTTTTCATGTGATATCTTTCCCTCACGATGGACAGGTTGTGACTGTTGATCAACTTCATTCATTGACCCCAGCTAGATTGCCTCCCTGAATGGTTCTTATATGCAAATGGTACCGCCCCTGCCACAGGTCAATTATGTGGCGTTGTCGCCCATGGCTTAAACTTCTGATGACTTAGATCCAGTAGTTGACATGGTGATATCTTCTATAGGGTTATTAGAGCTTGATCTCTTTACTCCTGTTGTGATCCTCGATATGGTGTCCTTCCAGAGTGTGTTTCTTCCTTCCAGTGAATACCTCTTGGAAGCCATGACTGAGTTTTGTCCCTTGACATGGTCTCCTTCTAGAGCATTTTCCTCTTGGAATCCATGATCAAGAAGAGAGGTCCGAGGATATTTTTTGCATCTATGAGGCAACCTCGTTAAAAAATGAAACAGAGGTCTCTGAGCATGGTTTTTTGATTTCAAGCTCGTTAAAAAATGAAACCACTTACGAGGATAGTTTTTCATCTCTGTGGAAATCTTGTTGAAAAAATGAAACAGAGGTTACGAACATAGTTCTTGTTTCTATGTCAAGCTCGTTAAAAAATGAAATAGTTTTCCCCCTCTCTATTTGAGTCAAGTCCTTCATATAGTATTTGAATCTTCATTTCATTCTCCTTTACAGTTGGATGAAATTAAGCTTGGGGGGCATTTGCCTCAGCCTCTGGACTTCATGTTGAAGTAGAGCCTCTAGTTTCTTAAGCTGGGGAAGTTGCAAGCATAGTTTTCTATGGTTCAAGCTTGTGTAAAAATGAAACCACTTACCTCAAGCATAGTTTCCTCTAGTTCAAGCTTGTGTAAAAATGAAACCAGGTCCAAGCATAGTTTTGTTTAGTTTTTAAGCTTGTG